>PVKZ01000419.1:0-347500 GCA_004027375.1 Macroglossus sobrinus | reverse complement strand
AAATGTTAATAATAGAAAAATTGGATAAAATAAATTGGAAGGTGTTCATATTCTTTTGATGGGGGATTTATTTTAATCATTAGGTATTCTTAAAGATGATATTTTATTTCATAATTAAAGATATAGGAGTCCAGAGAAGTAAATATAAATAGCATAGAGGGCAATATCAACATACGAGGAAGCAACTGGAAGCATAAACTGTTGACTGCATTGTTAAAGTCATTGCTTTCATCATGATTTTTAAGAATCTTACTCAATTTCTACTTGAGGAGGAACATGTAAGCATAATATTGTGAAGATAAATGATAAAGTTTGAAAATTACTGCAGTTCTAACTCTAGAATAGAAAGGAAGAAAATGCATTTAGTGAAGAGAAAATTAAACAAAAGAAGCTTGTCTTTCAAAACATAGGCAAAATTCAAATGCACAAGTGCAAAGAAATAGTCCTGAGTTATCAGAAACAAGATGAATAGAGAGGAAAAAGTTTCATCAAAACACATTTTGAAGTGTTATTCCTTTTTTTGTAAAAAAAAAAATCTACAAAATTGGCAATTAGCAACTCTTGTTTATTGTGCAACTGCAATTCTATTTCAGTCCTATTTGGAAGAGATCCCAAAACTAGAATTGCATAGTTAAGATCCTTTAAAAGAAGAGTAAGATATTTTGATAACCCTGAAAAAGCATATGTTATGCTTCAGATGACTGAATTAAATAGCTTTTTATTTAAAGGGTTTATGGAAACAAAAATAAATGTTCCACAAAATAAGTCAAAGGGCAGGTGGGGGACATTGGCATCTAGAGAAAAGATAGACAAAATTATGGAACATAATTTATGTTTGCAGCTGGTGTGAGACATTTTCTTAATTTTTCACATCTAAACTCAATATTTACCAAAGGCCATAAGTGTGCATTTAAATAAAAAACAAGTGAATTAATGTTTCTTAATTGATTATACGTATTTTATCTAAAGTAGAGGCTTAGGGTTAAAAACAGCCTTAGGCCTATCTATGTCTGTATTTGTCTTCCAAAGTTGTTCTCTCAAACTTTTCCTATCCAGAAAATCTACTAGAGTCACAAAAGAAGCTAATATTAAAATATATATTTAATATTAGGCTTAAAAATGTTTTATTGCTTTTTTGTATTCATATAACTAGTCACATTCATTTCCCAACCCCATCTTACTTGTGTTTTTTAAAGCTTCTATTTTTATTGAACCAAAAATAATTTTTTAACTTGGATCTATAGACCATTTACATGACATTTTCTGGCATTTTTAGTTTTGTGTGTATTAAACTGATCAATTATTTTATACCTCAAGTGAAAAAAATGAGTATTTTGCTGATAATATACAAAAATTAGGCTGTACTTAGCTTAAGTCCTAGAACAAAAAGAAAATAATTTTAAAAGCAATTACATATATATGTGTTTATATAATATTATTGTTTTCGAATAAATCCAGCTTTATTTCTTATGTGGGAATCTCCACTTATCAAAATGTAGCCCAAGAAGTTCATGTCCCATTATCAATATGTATACCATTTTCTTTTCTCCCTCTACCCACTTTTGTTTATAATGCTGTAGTTTCTTTTTCCCTTTGTTATAGAGTTCTAGTTTTAGATTAATTGTGTCATTCTTTTAGTTGAAAATTTCTAAAATTCTAAAGTGAATCAAAAAGGGGGGAAAAAACCCTTAAAGCACCCTTAATAACTATCACTAGAGGAAGATAAATACTTCTAATTTAGGTAGAAATTTTTGTAATTTAAAAAAATATGTTGAATGAATTTTTTTAATTAAATTTATTGGGGCAACATTGATTAATAAAATTATAAAAGCTTCAAGTGTATAATTCAATAATACATCATCTGTGTATCACATTATGTGTTTATCACTCAAAGTCAAATCTCCTTCTGTCATCATATATCTGACCCCCTTCATCCTTATCTACTTCCCCTTCCCTGCATTCCTTCTGGTAACCACTAAACTGTTTGTGTCTATGAGTTTTTGTTTGTTTGTCTTGGTTATTTGTTGCTTTCAATTTTATATCCCATGTAAGTGAAATCATATGGTTCTCAACTTTCTCTGTCTGACTTATTTCACTTAGCATGATAATCTCAAGATCCATCCATATTGTCGCAAATGGCAGTATTTCCTTTCTTATGATTGAATAATATCACATTGTATGTAGTGCCACATCTACTTGAACAAATCTTAAGTGTACAGCTCCATAAATTTTTCCAATGGGAACTCACCTTTGAAACCACTTTTAATCAAGACATGCAACATTACCAACATTCAAATTCTCCCTTGAACCCTGTTCTGATTATTACTGCATCCAAGGTTAACCACCAGTACACTGACTTCTAAATCTAAATTTCCCTGTCTTTGAATTTTATACAAATGGAATCATTCTCCATGTTCATTTCTGTGCCTGGTGCTAGGCTTCTTTTAACATTACTCATTTTATGTTTGTTTTTTTTTTTAAGATGCATTCCACTATTGTGTGTAGGTGCAGTTTGTGATTTGATTCCTTAATATAAATGCAGCACAATCAATAAATATTAAAGTCATTTTAACATTTACTTCTTATAAATTATGCTGCTATAAGCATGTTTGTTCATGGTTTGCTGATAAACATGAGCACATTTCTTTTAGAGAAAAATGTGGATGAATTAAAAGGTAAAACTTGTTTAGTTTTAGATACTGTCAAATAATTTTCCAAAGCTGTTTTCTCAATTTAAACTCTTAGCAATTTTTTAAGATGGTTCGAGTTGCTTTATATCTTTAAACATACTAAATATTATCTCTTAATTTCCTCTTTCAATTTAGCTATTTGACGGCTAGGGGTAGTATCTGTTTATGTTTCCAATCTATGTATTTTTATTCTTGAAGATTAATTGGGAACTATGTTTTTGTATGATTATTTATACAGCACAAGTTATTAAAAATATCTCCATTTATTTACTGTCCTGTAAAGTCATTTGGCCAATTTAAATGTCCTTAAATGTTCAGGTTTGTTTTGAATGTAACATACCATTTCTTTGGTCTGTAGTCTTGTCTTTCACCAGTATCACTGTGTCTTAATTATTGGAGCTTTATAGTAATTCTAATCATTGTGTAGTTCAGGTCATGCAGTGAAAATTGTTTCAATTACATTTTAGTCCTTTGCATTTTTATGAATTTTTAATAAGTTGCTCAACTGCTATTAGTCTAAAATCCTGCACATTACTTTTTTATTGAATGTTGGGCATTTTGTATGAAAAATTGTGGAAGGTCTGAATGATACTATCTCCCTAGAAAAAGAATTCATCTTCTAGTAATCAGCCTGGGCACAGTTCATTTCAAATTAATCAGAATCTATACCTGACTAAGGCAGATCTGTAGACCAAGTACACCTCGAGTAAGAAAAGCCGCTACTGGAGTAACACCCTGGAATGCATTTATGTTTTTCCACAGTGCCATGTTTATTGAGTTGAAACTTCTCAGATAAACCAATCACACATGTTAACATACAACACACAGAGAGGGGAAGGTACGGAGTCATACACCACAGAGCAAAGGAGTGAAAGTCCTTAGTGTCTCCACAGCAAGCTCTGTTGACTGGCAGTGCAGATAGCTGAGCGTCAGTCCAAGCCAGTGGCTAAAACAGGCAGGAGGGTCAGAGTCTTTGTTTGGCTCTCAGCATATCCATCTGTGGTGTTAGGCTAGAGCATTGTCTGTCTGAGGTATTCTTACATGGTCCTTACAGGGATGCTTATGCTCATCAGACCTTGCAGTTGGGGGCTTAGTGGAGGCAGTCCTGGCTGATGTTTCTGTGGTTTTGAGCATTAGGGTCACATCCTAAAGGCATTTCCATTATGTGCCAATTGACATTACTGTCATGGCTGCCATGTAATTTATTTTGTAAAGTTCAAAAAGTCTTCTATTCTCTATGCTCTTTACGGTTATCTTCCGTAGACCAAGTTTATCCCAGTATTTGAACACAGCTCTCAGAAATCTCAGCTTGATGCTTACTGTGTTTGTAACTTATCATTGACTCAGAATTTACATGGCTCCAGTGCTATGGAGATACATAAATCTTCAGCATACACTGTAAGAATATTATTATTATTATTATTATTATTATTATTAATTATTTTAATACAAGAGCTAAAACTGGTGGGTAGAAATACCAGATCAGACTGTGGAGTTCCCATTTCTGTACTTTCTTTCTCTCTAGAAATTTAGTCCTTAATATTCTGAATACTTTTGTAATGTTAATATTGAATTCTTTAGCCCTATGTCTGTGAGACTGTCTAAAGCACTGCTTTAACTTATTTTATTAACACCCCTATGCTGTGCTTCTTAGACTTTTGCCCCAAGCCAAACACCAGCAAATACTGACTTATCAAAAACAGGTGTAGAATGTTGAGCTTGACTAACATAAATGAACCATTCTTTTTCATGTCTGGTCCTTTATGTCCTACTGTCTCAGTAGATTTCATATATCTTCAAGCAGAAAATTTTTCTTTGTTGTTGTCGTTCATGTTTAATTTATATTTTAGTTTTTACTGGGATTATTATTTGGCTATTTGTAAAATTCACATAAACTTTAACAAAACAATTTCACTATTAAAATGTAGCCTATGTAAATACATGTGTATTTTTATGTTCACACAAATATATAGATGATACCCTGAGTAGATAATCAATGTCATAATTATAATAATAAATTTTAGAAGCCTAAATTATTTATTAGTTATATCTCCAAATAATAGAATGCAATATAGCTAAGAGCACAAATTGGAAAATCAGATGCCTATATAGTCATGCGTATATGTGAACCTAATAGAAAACATTAGAGGCATATAAGAGCATGATTGAGTGCTTATTTTGAGAGTAGTGCTTTCATTGGGGAATTTCATTTTATATTATAGATTGTCATATATTTTTTTATTTTCTAAATTTTATGATAATTATGTTTTACATTTTACATTAATAATAGTTTAAGCATTTATGATGCAAGATTTAATTAAAAGATGGCCATTATGTTGCCATCTGAGGTTAATAAAAACAATGACTTTAACCATATATATTTCATTGATTACATAGATTGCTTAAGGAGATAGTTCCAAAATATAGAAATGTCTACTTCTGAAAATAGCAGTTTACCCTGATTCCACTCATATGTAAAGTATTCCTTCCATTCTTCATTCTCTTCAAATGCTCTGAGCCAAGTCGAATTCCCAGCATCTCTCTGCAAGCATAGCTTTATTTATCATCATATCTTTATCTAAGATTACTAGAGTTTCCATGGGATGCCATCACTCATACATCAACTTAATTACACATAGTGCCAGGGCTCCCGGGATATAATCAATGTTTACCTAATATTTGGTTAAAATAATTTTTATTTTCTAGTGACTTAATTACTGCTTTCTTAGAAGACCTACTGATGATTATACAATTAAGCATAAAAATATATGTGGTGAGTGTACAAGAGAATTATTGAAGAAAAATGATCAAATTTCAGGATTAGAAATTTAGATAAAACATTAAAGTCATAACTGTACTTTAAAAATCACTAATTAATAAATAGATCAAGAAAATAAAATCATGTTTTATCAGAACAATTCACAGGAATGTAAATAGATATGCAATAGTGTTAGATTGAAAATTATTTGTAGAAGAGGACAAAAATTAATTTACATGGTGATTTCCAGCACTGAACTTTCCCCTTGAGTCTCCTCATCAACTAGGACAAAAATATATTATTAAAAAAGTTAATAAACCGATGGCACAGAGTTTGTGTAGGTTTACTTTCTAGCTCCCTTATTTATTTCTAAAATACCTTCCTCTTTTCTCTCTCAATTCTCTTCTTTCTTACATCTATTTCCTATGTTCTCTTATACCAACCATTATAAATGAAGAAAAGGAGACTCAAATACTTATGTGCCTTATCCAAGGTGATAGCCTTTAATATGTGCCAAAAATAAAATGTAAATCAAGCATGGCTAACTATAAACCAGCACTATACCTGATATTCCAGGAAGGCCTAATTATGGTCAATATTCATCAACTTTTTAGAGAAATAGTAGTAAGACTATAATTTCTTA
This sequence comes from Macroglossus sobrinus, assembly GCA_004027375.1. NCBI lineage: Eukaryota > Metazoa > Chordata > Mammalia > Chiroptera > Pteropodidae > Macroglossus > Macroglossus sobrinus. The sequence continues at coordinate 341,409 of PVKZ01000419.1, read as the reverse complement.
AAGTATGCTGACATCATACATAAAATGTTTGAAATATGACTAGAATATAGCAGTGGCTATAAAGAACCAAAATGCATTTGTTTAATATGCTTTTAGTTCTCATATTAGGAAACATTATGTCACATTTTGTTCAACATGTTGGAACCACTGTTGTTAAATCACTTTGCATGGAAATCTAAAAAAGTTACGGTGCCTAGAGTATCTAAGATACTTGCTAGTAACAGTTTATAAATAATTATATTTATTTATTAAATGATGTAAAAGTGCTTTTCTTTTATTTCTGTAAAACTCATCTATAAATTTATTTTATTAAAAGTTTTATAACAATTACATCTTTTCATATATATTAAAAAAATCAAAGTGTAGTCAGTGGAGGCATTATTTTCTAATAAGGAAATTAAGATTCAGAGCTAGCTCTTAAGTTTTTATTTTCAGTACCTGTTGGAGCTGGCACTAAAATAAATACCAGTTACTGGATGACTCAGCAGCTTTCTTACCATTCATATGTTTTTCCCGAATCGCAGTTACAGCTGTTAGCCAATCAGAACTTCAACCAAAGACAAAAGAAATATAAAACTTCTATATCCTACAAAATGTGATTAAATTGTTTTATAGTTTCAGTGGTTCATAATTTCTTTTTAACTTTTAAAGTGATTTAAAGGCAATATTGTAGACAGATGTATTTTGAACTTCTTGCACAATGTATGGCCTTTTTTCTTCTAGTTTTGAAATTGCATTCTATCTTCATATATGAATGCATGTACTTGGAGTATGTGTGTGTGTGTGTTTTTTTTTTTTTTAGTTAGCAGAAATGATCTCTTTTCCAATCTTTTAGTATGTTTTACCATTAGACACTGGATGGCCATTATTTATTATGCTAAATCTATTTCTCTAAAAAATGCAATGCATAAACAAACCTCAAAGGAAGAGGGTTTTTTTTTAATCTAAAAATAATAATAAAAAAAGAAAATTGAACATTTCTAGAATGTTTGTAGTACCAAAGGAAATTGATATACTTGACTAGTAAACTCAATTCCACTCCTTATCTTTAGCATTTTCAAACTATTTCTAAGTTTATGTTTTGCACCTGCATGTAAATCACACCGTTATTCACCTGAACAGCTTCATTTGGACATCTTCCCAGATTGGAGCCATTTATATACAAAATTGCCTTTTTGGCAGGAGATGTTCTAAGTGAAGTAAATAGTCTTGATTGGTCGGTGCACAAAACCCACAAATGTACAGTTATAAAAGGAAGAGTTGATACTGTAATTGTCCAAAAAGCAGTGCTTGGCATTTGCAGAATGAAGTATTTTATTGGATCTCTCTATATTAAGAAGAAACAAGATTGTAGTTTTTATTTAGTATATGGAATAAATTCAATCCTTTAATTTTCCATTCACTTGGAGATCTTTTTTTGCCAAAGGTGCAGTAAGAGTGATACTCCAATCGATTTGTGTTATTTCAGCTGAACCTCACAAGGCTTTAGAAGCAACACAAGTGCTTACTGACTGCTTTGTATTTTAAATATTTGTTAATATGCTGAAGCTTTCCTTTTTTTTTTTTTTATCCAGGATAAGTGAGAAAGATTGTACAAATGATTAGTTTCCTAATGAAGAATATTCACATACATTATACATTGTAGTTAAGACTAAAGACTTCAAATTGCATGCATTCAAATCCTTGCTCACAGAGAGAGTCATCTTCAAGAGCAACTTATCCAATCTCAGTGGAATGAGGTTCTTCATTTTTATAACAAGCAAAAATACAGGACATGCCTAATATTGTTTACATGAGGAATAAATGAGTCAATTAATAGAGAGAATTAATAAATTATCAAATTTTTTGTTTATTTTTATTGGTGATGGTAGTAGTAGTAGCATGTTAATATTAAAATTTTATATTTGCATAAATCTTTTGCAGTTAGCATTATAATACTTTTATACATTTTATTTTATATTATAGATAAAGAAACTAGAAATCAGAAACACTTAGGGATCCCCTAACTTTTCAAGTAGAAGCAAACTCAAAATTTTCTCTCATGTAATTTAGTATAATGATAAACTTTCAACATTCTATCCTTGCTTATTTTTAAAAAAAAAAAAACATTTTTTTCTTTTAAGATATTGCCATTCCTTGATTTTAAACTAGTGAACATTAGTTACAATGCTCTTTAGATTTATAGTTTTATAGTAGGACTATGTTGCTCTTTAGTTTTATAGAAGCCTGAATTTTTATATATCCTATATTTTGTACTGTAAATTATACAGATTTCATTCCATATATTAGAATATGCTTAACTCTAAACATGATGTATTTAACCATATTTTTCATAGGAATAAATGAAAATTTATTTTACAAATTATAGTTAATAGAATTTATTAGAGAAATGAGCAAGAGTGAGAAATTCTGGACAAATCTAAACTTCAAACACAGCATAATTAAATTATAACTCCACAGCAAAAGGTAATTGTAGAAATTCACAATTTCATGGAAATTAACACATTCCTAAATAGCCAATGGTTCAAGGAAGGAAACACAAGGTAGATTAGTTTGGGCCATTAGAACAGCAAAGAAGGTGATAGGTATCCTGACTGGAAATGAAGAAGTAAAACTCTCTCTCTTCAAAGGTGGAATGATGTAGTATATAGAAAATTCTAAGGAACCCACTAAAAAACAAACAAAAAAAAATAAAATTTATTAGAACTAACATACAAGTTCAAGGGGGTGATAAAATTTAAGACCAATGTACATAAATAAATTGTATTTGTATACACCATCAGTAAAACAATCTGGAATAAATATAAGAAAACATTTCAATGAATAACATCAAAAAATAAAATACTTGAGAATAAGTTAAGAATAATAAAGGCAAGACTTTTAAACCATACAACAAAACTTGTTGAATGGAATGATTGAACAAACATACTCTTCCACCAGCAATGCGTGAAAGTTTCAGTTGCATAATGTTCTCAGTATTATTTTTATTATTATTTTAAGTTTAGCCATTGTTGTATGTAGATTTTGTTCTGGGTTTAATTTAGATTTCTTGTTAAATAATAATGCTAAATAATTTTTATATACTTATTGATTGACTTTTTAAATTTTTTTCTGCAGTGCCTATTTAAATGTTTTCGCTTTTTCTTTTGAGTGTATGTATTCTCAAATTGAGAAAATATTTTTTTTTACTCTAATAGCATTTACATTATTGCATTTCAACAGTCCCTTTGGAGCTAAATAACATGTGTTTTCATTAGTTGCATCGTTTAGATGTACCTATATGGTGTGTGTGTGTACATGCGTGTGTGTGTGTGTGTGTGTGTGTGTGTTTGCATAAGCGCATACACATGTGAGTGCTGGGTTTCTTGCCAAATCTCCCATAATATTGTGAAGACATTCAATAAAAGATGAAAACCTGTTCTACTCTTTTGATATTTTTATTTCTTCAAAATCTCACTACACTTACCATACAATATACTCATATCTACTTCTTATCTCAGAAATTAATGAGATTCAGAGAAAGAGAGAGAAAAGTGGGGGAAGGGGAGAAGGGAAAGGAGAATGGAGAGAGGGAACACTAAATTCCTGCCTGGCTCTGATGAATCATATAGCTCTAATTTTACTTAGAAAGAATTACTTAAAATAATTAATTACTACTTAGAGCAGAACACTCATTTCTTTTATTTTGTGATTAAAATGAAAGCTACTTCACTTTAGGAACAGACCTATACCATGCTCACACATTCCACTCCAAGGATATTTTACTATGAGAACCAACTGTCTTGATTCTTCTTTAGCTTCAGTCAAAGACCCACATAAATATATGAAGTTTGCTTGCCTTCAAACTCTTTTTAAACCTAAAAATTTTAAATTTCTAACTAAATAGAATGGTCTCAGTTTCCATTGCTTTTACTCCATATTATTCTAAGGCTTGATAACTTTTTGATAACATCATTAAACTATATTATTATTTGAACCATATAATGAGCATTTCATTGGCTGTGTGATACCTAGACCCACTGTGAATTTCCCTGATATCAATTAGTCCTGCTTTTTCATAGACATTAGAAAGGATCCTGCAGAGAAAGAAAATGGGGCTTCCAGTTGACTAGATTGGTTATAGTTGAAATAGATGCAAATACTTTTATTTTTACAGAGTGGTTTATTGACACAAAAACAGTTAGGCAACATTCTCCCATCTAATACCCAATATCATCACAAATGCCCACTTAATTCCTTTGAGTAGTCTGAGAAGAAAACAGTTCACTTGCATGGAATGCTTAAAGACACTTTAGAAAATTCTGAGCTTTGCATTCTATCAAGCAGTTGTAGCAGGTCCCACCTGAGGCTCTTCTACACAATACCCTTACTCTCAGTTCTTGTCACCCGGGAGAATATTAATGTATTATAGAAGATGAAAGCTGCAGTACACATCAAGGTGCTGGTTTATTAAAGTTCCTGATAGCTGTGCTTTCGCCTCCATTCCCCAATTGAGGTGAGTGATTCCAAGAAACAAAAGGTGGTTTCCAACTTGCTAAGTAGAAAGGAGAGATCTACAAATTCAGAGGCAGGAAAAATGTGGATAATTTATCTAGGGGCTAGCAAGCTGTGCTGAATCACACACATGTAAATATACAATATGTAGTCCTGCAGGATTGGCTGCAATAATAGGTAAAATAATCCCCTACCAACCTATCTTTCTCCATTTAGAAGTTTATATTTGGAAAGTGATCTTGCCTAAAACTACAAGTTGCTATGGTATACTACGCAGTGCAAAGAAAATCAACACATCATAAAACTTTTTTGAGGTGTATTCCCACAAAGGTTAGCACAGTACGAACTCAGAGATATAAACAGAAAAAAAGTTAATCTTATTGCTATTCTCTGGCTTATACTGCCTGAGAATATTGATTACATTTGAAATATAAAATGTCATCATGTAACATAACATAAAATGTGCTGAGAAGATATACAGATTTGAATTTTTCATATGGACTTTTAAAATCATTTTTTAATTGAATACATTTCAGGCTTTGATACAGAAATAATCTAATCCTCTCACATGTGGAGCTTGACAATATTTAACATGTAAGCACCTGGAAAATTATCCATTTAAAAAAATTAATTTCTAGGACCACTAAATGAAAAGATCCTTTGAAGCAGAAAATAGGAAAAGATTGTGAGTGAATGTGTGTGTGTGTGTGTGTGTGTGTATGTGTGTGTATTTAGAGAGGATAGAAATTAATGTATGTAGTCATGTGGAGACTACTTTATTCTCTAAGCAGCTAGTACAATAATTTCTTGAACTAGAGACTAGCCTTTAATGAGAAAATATTTTAAGGATCTCAAAACTCTGGAATTTGTTAGCTGGCTCAAAGAAAGAAAGAACCAACTTTGGGCAATAAGAGAGAAAATGACATGAAATTTTTGCAGGGTGAGCAGGAAGTTTGCTGTGGTGTTCAAGGCAGAAAGTATTAAAATATCTAATACTTAATGCAATTTTTAAATCATTTTTCAGGGCCATGTGTGATGCAAACCAATTTTGGTTCATTTAAGCCTTCTCCAACATCATATAGTAAACCACATTGCTCACTAATGTTGTATTTCAAATATCTACATAAGAAAACAAATGCTAACTTAATATATTTAAAAATGACTATTACACACCATATTATTTATTGTACATGGTCAATTACAACATTAGGTTACCAAATTTGGTATAAATTGGCATGGAAAAATGCCAGCTGAAAAAGATAGTATAGTTGTCATACTGTGAAAGTTAAAAATAAAGTGCACACAACTATTTTTAACAGATCTAATTTTATCTCATTATCTAGGATAATCTCCTTTAAAAATTAGGAATGTCAAATCCTACTCAGAGTACCATTTTTAAGTGAAAGGTTAACTGAGATTTATAAACACTTGTTAGAGCTTATATACTTTCTGTTTTCAGTTTTATTTACATTTCTAATAATGATCTGAAGTGAAATTTTATTAACAAGTCACTATTTTCTACTAATTAAGTCTCATTGCTGTCATTTCACATTTTTTCTTTTTGTCCAGAAGATGCTGCTGCTGCTGCATAGATGCTGATACAGCTTGGGCTACTGGCTGTTCTTTAGTCTCACTGTCACATTTATTGTTGACTGAAAAAGATATTGATGCATTTTTTTCTTACTGATTTTGTTCTTCACTCCACCCTCTGATTACTGCAATCTTAGAAAAGAAGATTCATAAAATGTAAAGGGTGCTCTAAGAAATCCATTTATGTTATCTGATCCAGGAGCAAAGCAAAAAAGATTGGATTAAGATGGGATGAGACGCTGAAGATTTAGAATGTGAAAGGTAATGGTGCTAGCTGCATTTGCAAACGTACCAAAAATTTAAAGAAGTCATTTTAACTAAAAAGCTAGTGCTCAACAATAGAATACACTGTAATGAATCAGAATAGCATGCTCCTCACCCTTCCCACCCAATCCCCCCACCCCAAAAAAAGAATGATTTGGTTAGGAACAAATAAAATCAAATAATTTTCCTATTTTTTGCTTATTTATGTTAAGGTACATGAAACTTTAAAAAAAATTTTTCTCAGATTTGCATTGTAATTTAAGAAGTCACTATGTAGGATGCAGTCCACATCTTCCAATTATAGAATTAATTAACAAACTGGAGGGAAGTTCTAAAATAGTATAGTTCTACTCTTGCTCTGCAAATGATGAAGGGATCTTTACAGTAATATTCTTGTTCCGTCTCCTGACCTTCTTGTTTATGAAATTGCTAGATTAATCACAATATCTATATGTCTTTTTCACAGACATGAATGTGCACATACATGCTCACACTCTCATCAGCTACCTAGATGTATAGACATTTTTGGCTCATTGCTATATATACAGTGTCTTTTAGGAAAATCTTATATTGTTTCACGTTTCTATTTCTAAAGTAGCAGTTTTAAAATAGTGCGAGTGTTTGAAACATTTGCAAGTATGGTACTATGTATTATGAGTATTAAAGATAGTAACCTAGATTTTGCTAAAAAAAATGCATATGTAGAGATTCTGATATGGCTGAGAGTTAATAAACAGTACAAAGTTCTTTATGACATAAACAACAAAAAAAAAGATGACAGTAATAAGATTACTATGAAAAATAGTCATTCCTTTCAATCACCCTAAAATGAAAGTTGACCATGTCCTCTTCTAACAAAAGACGTGTCAGAAAATGCCAAATAATACATGTCTTCTTTATCAGTCATAATGCAAAAAAACAAAAACAAAAACAAAAACAAACAAAAAAAATGACAGCCAAAAAAACGTAATTGAGAACTAAAAATGTTTCAGAAAAATGCATATATAAAGTAAAAAATTATAAAAATTTGATATAGTTAGAACTGAAACAATTAAAAACAAGAAATTTTTGGGAAAAAAAAAACCATAAACATTTATTTTAGTATATACTATCCTACACAGTATATAAACAAAAAAAATGAAGCATACAAAAATACATCAAAAAGCAATCATGAGAACTAGGGTCAGCATGTTACAATATAGAATGGACAGAGTACCTAAAATAATTATGATTAACATGATAAAGCCTCTAACAAAAAAAGTAGATGACAGGCAAGATAGGTAAACTCACTAACAAAATGAAATTTAAAAAAAATTAAATGGTTCTAAACAATGTATGGAGATGAAGAAAATCTGTACTTATACATAAATAGCAATACACATACTTAAAAAGTAAAATGTATGACAAAGTAATATGGTATGAGAGGAAGATACTGAGAATATAAGGTCATATACTACATGTGAGTATAATAGTATATTATTGCAACTTCATGTTACTTACAAATGTATATTGTAAACCCTATGGAAACCACTGAAAACTCAAGCAATCAAAAAATAATAATAATATGAAATAGAAAATATATAAAATATATAAAAACTATAGAACCACTAAATGCTAAATTAATACCAGGAAAAGACTGAAAAAATGGAAAAACAAAGCAAAGAGCAAATGGAACAAATATAATATTGCTGGGAATATTTTAATTCAAATTTATTTATAATAAGTTCAAACAAGAATGGTTTAAACTCAACTGTTAAAAAAGATAGATTGTTTAATTTAATTTTTTTAAAATGTAGTACTAAGCTATATGCTATCGACAAAAATTCCAATTTAAATATAAAGATATAAAGAGGACAAAAGAAAGGAATGCAAAAAGATATACTATGTCAAATCTAACTCAAAACTAAACTAGTTGTAGTTATTTCAGATTGGTTTCAAAACAATGAAACTACGAGCATCTTAGAGTGGCATTAGTAATTGTAAAGAGATCAATTTTCTAAGAAGATATACCAACCCTAAATGTAAATATATCTCATGACAGAACTTCAAAATACATGACGTAAAATATGATAGATCTGGAAGGAAAAATAGACTTATTCACAATTGTAATTAAATATTTATTTTATTTCTTTCTCAATGATTAATACATCATGAAAACAGAAAATAAATAACAATTTAATATGGCCTGGAAAACTAACTTGACCTAAGTGACATTTTAGAACATTTCACCCAATAAGAACAGAATACACATTATTCTCAAGTGGACATTGACCATTTATCAAGATAGATCACATTTGGAGGAATTAAACAAACCTTAATATAAATACAAGAATTGAAATTCTACAGAGTGTGCTCTAAGTGTAAGGCCAAAGGAAACATATTAAAAATAAATAATAGAAATAGATTTGGAAATTTCTATTTAGCCATTAAACACACTCTAAACAATATAGCGATCCAAGAGAAAGTCTTAAGAGAAATGTTCAAAAACTTTAAATAAATTCAATAAAATTTATTTTATTTAAAAATAAAATTTCAAAATTTATGATCTGTACTAAAACAGTGGTTGTGAAAAACTTATAGTATCACTTGTTTATATTAGGAAAAAAAGATTTAACATTAATATCTTATGTTTTCATCTGAAAACAAAAAACAAACAACAAGAAAACAGAGAAAGAAAAATAAATTAAACTCAAACAAGTAGAAGGAAGGAAATCTTTGTCACTGGTTAAAAAATAATAATAATAACTCTAAAATTACAATAATAAAACCAATCAATTGAAAGAATGGATGTTTGATAATTTCAATAGAATTGATAAATATCTATTCAATTCAATAAGAAAAAATGAGAAGGCAAAAATTATCTGCCATAGGCTGTCAAATGGCCCTACTAACAATCCACATTCTTATTCTTAAACTTTTTATATTATTTTATATAAAAACAGGATCTTTTCGATGAGATTAAAACTGAGTCTTAAGATGGTGACAGTATAGTCAATTATAAGGGCAGGCCCTAACTGCAGATATCATGTATTATCATGAGAAGGAGATTTGACACAGACAGAAGAGAAGGCAACATGACCATGTGGGAAGTCACTGGAGTGATAGGAACACAAGTCAAGGAATGTGGGTAGCCACCAGAATGTGGAAGAAGCGAGGAATCCATTTTCCTCTAGAAATTCCAGAGTACAGCCTTGCTGACATTGACTTGGTTCTGGTGATACAATTTCAGTCTTCTGGCCTTCAGAACTATAAGAGAATACATTTTTGTTATTTTAGGTCACAAAGTTTGTGGTAATTTGTTATAGCAACACAGGAAAGTAATATATTCTTAATATCAGGAATAGAAGAGGGAGCAGCCCTACTGATCCTATGGGTATTAAAGGATAAACAAATAATACTGGAAACCACTCCATACCCATAAATTTGCCAACTTGGAAGAAAACATCTAATTTCTTAATTGGCACACTACACAAAAGTTAAACTTTACTGTAGGCGAAGTAAAATACCAATACAGAAACAGATATAAATTTAGATATAAATGTCATATGTACATAACTAAAAACAATGTGACATTCCGGATTGAAATCTGGAACACAAATAGGACATAAGTGAAAATATTTTTGAAATGTAAATAATGTTTTTTATCTAGTCTTTGGTATTCTACTAAATTTAATTTTTTTGTATCATGGTTATAAGACGCTGTATCCTCAAGGGAAGCGACATGAAAAATATAGTTTCTATATTATTTAAATTTTCTCCACATCTACAATTTTTCCAGAAGAAAGCTTATCAAAACATAAGACAGTTATTTTTCAATGATTACATGGTTAAAAAGTATTTACTAAGCCATATATTTACAATGATTTACCATCACAGAAATGGTTAAAAAATTTTAGACTATTTTTTGTTTGTGAAATAAAAACACATAGTTTATCTTTAATTTTAACTCTTTAAAATCTATATTTTTGTTAGACAGTAATCTTTATATTGAAATATTACAAATATTCTACTACTTATGAGTTTGTTTTATAAAATAAAATATCTCCAATAACAACAAAAAACTGGTAATCTGTGGTATTTTAAATACTCTATCCCCAAAACTACATTAGTGAACAAAAATGGTTTGATTTTTTTAGATAGTTAATCATGTATAATTATTGTTATTTGGCATATATATCAATAAATAATTCCATACCAAAATTCATAGGTACATTTTTTTATGCACAGTTTTTCAATGGAGGAGAAATTAACTATCCCAGTGTGCTTCAAGATAGAAATTCAATACATTTCTTAGTACTTTCAGTTTGGTTCAATGCCATACCAGAAATACATCAAAGAACTACATATTATGATTGCAGCACAATATAAAATAAAGTTTACAAAACGTACCGTTAATTTGATGACAATATACTAAAAATAACCCTAGCATGAAAATATCATTTTATGTCTTAAAACTAATAAAATATTATAATTTATTTAGAGTTCCCTTAGAGATCTTTCTGATATCTCAGCTCATTTTTTATTCTATTTCTGTTTCATGAAATGTCAAAGTGTGACTTCAAAATTCTGCTTAATTGGCCTTCAGTTCACAGTGATGGGTTTCTGTGTTGTCCTTCTGGTTGATCTTTGTCATTCTGAATAATAAACAACCAACAGCAAGGGGAAAATAAAGCTAAAAAATATTAAATCAATCAGTTAGTCAGATTGTCTGTGGATTATTTATTGCCACTGAGCATTTGCTAACGATTATTTCTAAGGTATAATTACAAATAAATTTGACTATTAAAAAAACAAAATAATTTTATAGACTAATGTAAAATGTCATGGAATTTTACAGTTGTCTGTAACATATTTAAAGCATCATCATAACATCAACAGTGATAATATTTTATATTAGATCCTTTAACATTCAAGTGAAGGTGATTAAAATAAACTTATTAGATAAATTTTAATGGGTAAACCTTTGACTAAATTTTTTATGTGTGTCATCTCATTGACTGCTCATAAAAAAATGGGCAGTAAATAAATGCTTTTATCTACATTTTGCAGGGGAAGAAAATGTCTTTGTGAGATTATTTGCCTAGACAAATATACACTCATACACATTCAATTTTAAAATTTTCTCTCAAATAATAAAATATGAAGAAAAAATATCTTAAAGTGAGATTATCATGATTTAGGATAAAAACTGTATGTATTCTCTAACAATTAAAAACAAATTGAAACTGTAATTGTGGCAGTGGAAACAAAATAGATCTGCACAGAGAGTATCTATTTTAGGGATAAAAAGGGAGAAGAAAGGATTTTAAAATGTCTATTTTTATTTGTTTTTAGTTGCTAGATGTCCTGTCATGAGATAAAAACAAAGTAGGTTTGGCAGGAAATATAAAAAATTCTATTTTGAGCATTTTTAATTGAGATATTTATGAAAATAAAATTATTGAAAAAGTACTTAGAGTTGTGAATAATATGAAACTTAGAGAATAATATATAAGATGCAAAAGCAAATCCAAATATTTAAAGCAACTACATAGGATAGGCTTTCAAGGAAATAGCAAAGAAAGAAGGTATCCTAGAAATGAGCCTTGAGAAATTCTCGAAACTAACTTTTTAACTTAGGAGCCAAACAGGTATAATGAAACCTATTGGTGTGTTAAGAAGTAGTGTTTTAGGAAATCTTAGTAAAAACAGGAATAATAATGTTATAAGAATAATGTCAAATTAAATAAAATGATAATGGGAAATGGAATTGATGGAGAAGTTGTTGGTAATCTTGCAAATTCAAGTTCCATGGAATGGTAGAAAGGCAATACTGATTGAAAATGGTTAATTATATGAAGAATTAAAACAATTCTTTTTAAAGAAGGACATAAAAACAAATTGTTCACTAGTGGGACAGGTAAGGCTGGGGTGATATTTAATACAACTTGGGGTATCCAGTTTTAGTGTTGTTTTCTAGTAATGCTACTTTGTGGACCATCACTAAATAATTTAGATATTTAAGCCATTTTGAAGTAGATATGTTAGGGTGTGAATTTTAAAATGAGAGATTAGAACCTGTTTGTATATAGAGAGAATGATAACAAGATAAGATAATGATGTATGTAAAAGACATCCTCAGGATTGCAGATAGCTATGGATTCTACACTATAAGAAAAGAGAAGCAAAATTTCTTCTAGTATGAAAGAATTAAAAAAACAATGAGAAAAGTACAGATATAATTTTATATTGGGTATTGGGAAAATGAATTAAATACATTCAAATGAATTATATTTTTCTGACAAGATCCAAGGCGAGATCATCTACTCTGTATCTGGAATGGAGAGAAAAGAGGGTGTGTGAAGTTGAGGAAAGAGATAGGGATGAAATAATCATTTCAGACTGTGATATATCAAATAATGGAACTACTAGGCAATGTTTAGTGTCCATTTGAGATTCACAATCATAAATTTTAAATGAGCTAATGTAAGTATTATTGTTTTAAACATTTATAAATGAGAGTAGTTACCATGGTTATATTTAGATATTTCTTTTGTATCATTTCTTATATTTATTAAAAGTCCACTAATATCTTAGCTTCAGAAATATTTTATTAACCTACAGTTTTCTATGGCAGCATTTACTGTTTATGAGTTAAAAGTGGCTTTTTTGTCATTAATTTTTGCAGCTTTGTGCCATTAATATCCATCATTGATATTAATTATAACAATGATATATATCTCACAATTACATACTCACTATTGACCAGGTATTATTCTAAATTCTAAATATTTTAGCCTATATTACTCAGATAATACTTACTACGCATGAAGTAGGTACCTCTTTGACAGAATACAAGTAGAGGCATAGAGAGTTTAATAATTTTTTCACAGTAACACAGTAATGTTGGGAGAATTATGAGAATTATAGTATCGTGACCAATAGGCACCAAACAAATATTAGTTTACATATTGGACAAACTGTGACATCCCATTTCAATGTTTTTTGTTCAAATCTATATCACATTTTTCATATAACCATATGCTAGATAAGTAGGCTTCAAGTAGGTGAGATATTTTACAAATATAAGGGATTTTAGGACTTGATATCGATCAAAGAATTCTTAAGCAATAGCTTGAGTAGAATATACAACATACAACATTATATAATTAAGCAATGTTTTGGAATAGAGAGAAAGGGAAAAAAATGTAACCATGGAGATTATGAAGCACTGGACAACTTCAGTTTGAAAACAAGGCTTATTGAAGGAAAGAAAATAATAAGTGAAATAATATGATAAATAGGGAATGCTATGAGCATGAGGAAACAATATTAAGACTTAGCGATATGATATTGGATTTAAGAAAAAAGAAAAAAATATTATCTAAATACTGCATGGCTTTACTAATGGTATGTAAGTACCAAAAATGTGAAATGCATATAGGGTGAAATGCACCAGTAGAAAAACTTATTAGGATAGTTTTCAATAAATTGCCATTTTCCAGATCTGCTTATTTTTGATATTAGATTCATAGCTAGAATTGGTATTTCTGAATCTTTCAACTTCATAGTCTTATTTTTAAACTAGCTAAATGTACTTCCATTCAGAAGTCATAAAATCAATAAGAATATGTTGAGAAATCATATACCACAGTCAGATTCTGAAATATCTTTAATGTGTCTTCAAAATTAAACACATTTGCATGTATATCAGATAACAAATTTAATTGAGTGTTTCTAATAGTAATTTGAATATCACTTCTCCACAAAGTAATAGACTTATGAATGCATAAGGACATTTTCTTTGTTCTGCTATTACTTTTTTTTTTTGCTTTCATCTTTTACCACAGGTCCTTTTTCTGGGTCAGGGTACATCTGAGTGGCTTTTTCCAAGAATCAGGGCCTTTTTTCACCACCTAATGTAATTGGGTTTATTTTAGTCAGTGACTGTCTGAAATCTAAACTTTAAATGGTCTTCAATGAATACGTTTAGCAAAAAACTATTTCTTCCATTTATTTCTACACAGTGGCAACCTGTGTTTTAGTGTGGTTAAGAGAACAATGGCTGATGGTCTGGAGCTGAAACTGAACTTTAACAAGTATTTCTGTGTAACTTTGGATAATTTGCTCTTCCATGAAATCTAAGATACCATTATTTGTAAGATACATACTTCAGATGTGTTTAAATTTGAGAAAACTGAACATCAATAAAATATAGCTTATAGTATTACTCAATTTTATTTTAAGAAATAATAGAGAGATAATGAATGGACCTCATTCTAAGGCTGGTTGGGATGATCGAGTTAATACATGTAAAGTGTTTAAAAGAGTTCTTAGAATATAATAAATATTATTTTATCAGTCATAATGAAGGGCAAGTATTAATTCATATTAAATGGAAAATAAAATTATCCCAGATTTGATAGTATAAAAGCTAATTTGACTTAAATCAATTAGTTGATATATCAGATTTAAAGATATATTTAGGATTTGGTTAGAATGGATGCTGAATAATTTGCATATGTTTTGAAAGAAAAATGAAGAAAAAAATTAAACTATAAAAACAGACATATGCAACATCTGTTAAATGGTACTGATTTTTATGTAGAATTTTTTTTAAGTGTTTTTAAATATTAGCTAAAATTTATTTTATTTTATTTTATTTTTTGTATTTTCATGGAAAAAAGAGTTTTAATGTGAGTTTAACATTAAGTTTAAAATTCATATCACTGAAATATGGCAGGTACCTTACAAAATTGTTTTCTATACTTTAAAATTCTATTAAGCAGTAAACTTACAAAAACAGCTTTTCATTTTAATGGTATGGACATAGCGAATGCCATATGAAGCAAAATAAACAGAACAACCCAAACAAAAGCATCATTTACTCATACCATGTTTCATAAAAGGATATTTTAAAATGTGATCATCAAAAACATTATCTCACAATAAAAAAACCATGCCCCCAATATTAAAATTTTACAAGGTTTGTAAGATAAATGTATGTTAAACACAAGAAAGCATAAGCAAAATTTGTTTTAACACATTGTATTGTGTCATTAATTTTATTGATACATCTTTGTTAATTTAGTAACTATACAGCATAATTGGATTTTCAATTAATTTTTTAAAACTGCTTCTTATAGAAAGTCTGGCATAACACAGATTTATCAGTAAAAATGGAAGCAAATTCAATATCATGTCAAAATTTAATTATTTTTGTAAATTAAAAACTTCTCAAAGATAATATCTTTCAAGATTCTAACAACAATCTTTGCCTTTCCTTCAGCAGGGCCAAAAATAAAATGACTTTGACAGGTCAGAAGTCTGACAAAAATGATACAAGGTGTTCCCCTGTGTGTTCTTAGCTGATTGACACATTTCAGAATCTCCTCAACAAGGCTAGACAGCAGAGAATTTATTCAATAAAAAACACTTGAAAGCATCAGCATAGATTTATGTTTGGAAACTATTACCAGAGATAATAAAATCAATAGACTCTTTTAGAAAATTGGCCACCTTCTCTCTATCCTTTCTTTTGATGTTGCTATGCATTACCCCAAGGATTTGATTGGTTCAGGTTTTGCATAAAGACTAGATCAAGGTAATAAACAAATAATTTCTTTGTAGATCCTTCCATTAAGCATTATTGACAGGACTTGATTTCATTTTTCTGCATGTTGTATAGAGAAACATATAAATTCTAAAGTTTCACTCACCAATCCATAGAAAGTATTTCATACCTTTTTGAATATTGAGCTTACTCTGAATCTGTGAGACTTGGCAACCTTGCCATATTTCACGAACTAGTAAAGTAGGAACTTTGATGTAAAATCCACTGAAAACTGCTTAAGAATACATAGAACATATTTTGGAAAAAGTTATTAGAATGTACACTTCCAGTATTAAAATAATAATGTAAATTTTAAAAGAATAATGGTAACTATATTTATCTCTGCATAGCATTCTAAACAAAGTTTACTAATACTTTTCTTATAATAATAACACAACAATATTTTTTATGAATTGCTACTTCAGTGGTAGTATGTTTTTATATTTGTAAATAACATGTAATATTTGGGTAAATGTATACATAATATTTATCTGATAAATGAATTACTAAATGAAATGTAAAAATGTGTTTTCTTTTTATATAAGCAAATTTTCAGCATAAAAAATAGAAAATTCTTGCTTTATAGAGCTAATGTTTCTTTTTAGTCCTCTTCTTCCTTTTGAACCAAAATGATTTTCTTCTGTTTGTTTATTTTGCTTTTGGCTTAAACCAGATCATTCAAATACATTTATATGGAACATTTATTCTTTAGTAAGTTAATTTATTTTCTTGAAAAAATATATCTACATCAAATATATTTGCAATATTCAGCATTCTGTTTTTTTAAAATGCATTGTTTGCTACCTCAGCTATCCAAAAAAGTTAAAATGCACTACACAGATGTACAAGATATAAAACATAACATATTCCAACTTTTAGACTACAGAAATCTTTTACATGGGGCATTGTATTTGATGCATTCTCTGTGGCAGTGATTCTAAAACTTAGCCGTACATACGAGAACCTAGAACCATGTTGTAGTGCAGAGCCTGATTCAGCAGTTCTGTGAAAGGCCGTTGCTGTTGCTCAGAATATCATCTTGCTCACAAGCCCCAAGATGATGCCTTGAACTGCAGTTTGAACAGCAAAGTTGTACAGAAAATAGTTTAGATCACATCATATTAGATCAATATCTGCCACAGTTCTTTACTATGTCAATAATTTACTCTAAAACTTCTCATATTTAATTTTAGAAGTTTCTTTTTATATCAAAAAAAGTGCAGTTTTTTTCTTCAAAGAAATGGAGAAAACAAAATGTCAATAATTCCCATCATACTACTGTTAATAGATTATTTATTACTTATTGTTTGTTCATTTTTCCTTTGTTTCTATTATCCTCTATTTAAAAATTATTTATAGTGCTTGAAAGAATAATGAAAGAAAATATAAAATTAAATCAGAAATAAAGCTAGAAATTAAAATAACAGCTAAGGGAAGGTCAGTACATGAAAATGTATCTTACTAGGTAAAATATAATGAGTAGACTTGTTCTATAAAGTCAGCTGTAAGATTCTGTTGGACAAAAACAAAATAAATCAAAATCAGTTACAATAATCACAATATGCAGAGGATAAAAGTGAATCTGGAGAAACCCATCTTTCCATGGCATTGGTAATTGGAATAAAACTTATCTTGTAAAATCCAATTTAAAAATATAGAGAATACAATGATATCAACAAGAGCTCAAAAATAGGTTTTTATATACAAAGACATGTAACTTTTTATAATACTGAAAATATAATCTTATATTCCAAGAAAACAAACATAGACTATTTGGGAGATCAATATAATGTGTTCTTCTTATATGATATTTTATTATTTTCTGGTTCTACCCAACACTATTATTTTACTAGTTCATTAAATATAATTAAGGAATACCAAGTTATGTTTTATTATTTTGACTATATCTTATTGATTTCCAGTAGCTTAATCTTATTCTGGATGTCACTTAAGTTTAAATAAGTTATCTCAAGTACCTTAAAATAACATCAGGAGGATTTATCTCTAAGATTACAACAGCTTTTAATTCACAAAATGATGATGTTGTGTACATATAAAGATCTAATC
The DNA here is from genome assembly GCA_004027375.1 of Macroglossus sobrinus. Taxonomy (NCBI): domain Eukaryota; kingdom Metazoa; phylum Chordata; class Mammalia; order Chiroptera; family Pteropodidae; genus Macroglossus; species Macroglossus sobrinus. The sequence continues at coordinate 323,402 of PVKZ01000419.1, read as the reverse complement.
CTTCCATGGGAGAAAAACAAAGTAAAACAAAAAACAACAACAAAACCAGACCCTAAACTTTTTTTTCCTAAGGTGTACCATAAAAAGCCTAAAAAACTTATTTTCAATGTTCAGCCACATTAAAAACAAACAAACAAACAAACAAAAAACAAAAAGACACACACACAAAGAAAATATGTTGGAAATTACCCTTTAAATTTATTTTATTTAATTTTCAAATTTTGTATTGGTTTTACAGTTTTTAACTCAGAATATTTTTATAACAAAAACAATAGTCGTCACCTTTATATGTCAACCAAAAGTTGATCCTAATTTGGCATTAAGAGTAAAAAAAAAAAGAGAGAGAGAGAGAGAGAATTACAGGAGCAGCAGCATCCTATGCAGAGATCTGTAGTCTCCTAAAGACTTTTTTTTCACATCAGGTCTTGATCAGAAGTTGGCATTTTCAAAGGTCATCCACTTTCTCAGTACTAGTCAATTACTGAACAACAGGTGCTACTGACAGTTAAACACCACGACAGAATTAGCTAAGGCACTGCAGAGACACCAAGCACTCTGACAGAAACATTCTGTGTGCATTTCAGAAAATTTCCCTGATACCTTCATATTAGCTTATCCTCACTGGTACATAAAACATTCCATTTCTGTCTCTTAAGAAATTCCCAAATTACAAGTTACAGAAAATAGTCAAAATTTTGATCATTATTTCTACTTTGAAGACCTAACTTGAAATAATTTTTATCATTTTCTTGCAATAATATTTTAAGAAAAATCTCCTTGAAAATGAACTGAATTCTATGATAATAGTATTAGATCAGAAAATGCAGCCACCCTTAAATACTACATATATCCATATACATAAATATATACATACATACATAATTTCCTTTGTTCCATGAGAAAGTCTACCCCAGGCTATAAACCCAACACTAGACTATAAACGATATGAGAACAGAAATTTTTGTCTATTTTTTTTTCAGTGCTGTATACATAGATCAGTGTCTGGCTTTGAGCAGGTACTCAATAAATATTGATTGAAGTGAATAATTTTTAAAAAGGAGAAAAAAATTTTAAAGGAGAAACAATATATACATAAATATTCAGGAAGTGGCTCTGATGTACTGAAAAAAAATCCTATGAAAGCATAAGAGACATGCTTGTCTTTGACATCTAGCTGGAATATTACAAAAGTGTTTTATGTGGTTAAAAGTCTGAGCTCTAAAGTAAAGCTCTCTGGATCAGAACTCCAATTTTACCCCCTATTTGCTGAGCCATCATGCAAAAGAGATTTCATTTCTAGACAATAGAATTTGCAACTAAACAGTAGAAGCGATATTAGTATTTACCTCTTTGTGTCAATCTGAGAACTAATTGAGATAATAGATTGAAAACATTTAGCATCTGTAGTGGGCTGCTTTGTGTCTCCCTAAAAGATGTGTTCACGTTTTAAGCCCGGTACCTGTGAATGTGTTCCTATTTGAAATAAAGATCTTTGCAGAGTAATTAGACTGAAATCATACTAGATTAGGTTGGGCCCTCAATCCAAGGAATGGTGTCCTTGAAAGATGAGGAGAGGACATGGAGAGACACAGGGAAAGCCATATAAAGAGGGAGGCACAGATAGACGGATGTATCTACAAACCAAAGAATTTTAAGGATTTCTGAAGGCCATCAGAAGCTAGAAAGATGCAAGGAAGGATAAAACCTTCAGAGGGAGCATGACCATCCTCACACCTCAGTTTCCAAATTCTGGCCTTCAGAATTCTGAGAAAATTAACATGGCAGCTGTAGAAAATTAATACATCATCTTCAATGTTTAATAAATATAGTCTCTTTAAAAATATTATCACTCCATGTCTTGATTTCCTCATAAATAAAAAATGGGGCATAATAACACACAGTTTGCTGTATTAATATCAGATTTTTTTCTAGTGCACTTTCAAAGAAAAAAATGTGTGTATATATATATATATACATATATAAATTTAATGTCTGTGTATATATATAATATGTAAGTGTATATATTCTTAGAATATAGATTATCAAAATGTCCTTTTAAATTACTCTTTATAGATGTTGTCATGAAAATGTCTCTTTTAGAATTAGATTTTAAAGGAGCACATCTAAGTACAGTAAAATATTTAGCTAAATATGGACAAAACATTGTGTATTTTAGTCAGTACTCCAGAATGCACAGAGTACTGTTTTGTGCACAATTTCCTGAATAAACATTACCAGATATTTCTCACTATTATATTTAGTACCATTACACTTGCACAGTACATTTCCCTATAAACTGATATTTTTCTAAACTAATATTAGCATGAGAAAAATTTGGGAAGGAAAGCAATTTCAAGCAAATAGAAACACTCAAAATTATGCAGCTACCCAAATTTTTATGTGAAGTATGTAATTTGGTTTTCTCTCTTTTTTTTTTTTGATATCTAACATTAAAAAAATCCATTGATTTATGGAAGGTAATCCAGATAGATGGTTGTCCTTTAGGCCTCAGAAAGTCCTGACATAAAACTCATCCCCTGCGCTGTCTCCCACAAGGCATTAATCATGCCAGCATAAAATGTTTTCTGTAATTGTACTCAGGATGTGTGAGGTTACAAGAAGGATCATATTGCACAGAACACTGAATACATTTCACTTGAAAAATCCAGATTGTGCTTGTTTCTTGTCTAAGTTTTTTTTCTGGCTTTTTAAATACTCAGGTGTCTAGCTTCTCCCCTTCCTCCTTTTTTCTTCTATAAAACTTCCCCCTGTTTCTTTAAGTTCTGTTGCATACCATTTGATTAAGTAGAAAATTTTAACCTTTGTTTTTTGATAGCTCCATAAACGAGTGTTCAAATTCAGCAGGGAACTATCTTTCCAGGTATTTGGTGGATCTTCAGAATTCTAAGCCTGTGTGTCTCTGTCTCTCTGTCTCTCTGTCTCTCTGTCTCTCTCTCTCTTTTCTCTCTGTTCCTCTTCCTCCTTTCTGGGAAGAATAGATCATTTCAAGAACATCAGAGCCATGTTTAAACTTCACCTTTCTATAGCCCTTTAAGTCTAAAAGAAAATTATTTTTACATACCCTATGTTTCAGAATAAAGCATATTAGAAAGAACAGGCATGTAAGGTAATTTCTCACTAATTATCACTCTGAAACCATAAGATATAAATAATTTTTATTATCAGTCTCTATCTCTTTTCCCACATATTTCTAGTTGTCTGAGAAATTTTATTTTTGTCAAATATACTAAATTAAAAAGAAAAGGTGCTTATGTGTCTAACCTCTGCCTTGATATGTATGTATGTATGTATGCATGTATGTATGTATGTAAGTATGTATGCATGTATTTCCTAGCACACATCTATAGAAAATCTGCTCTAACAGGCATTCTACTAAGAATTTGGAGATATGAGGTTAAGTGGATACTCGGTGAGTACACAAACTGTGAGAACAAATACATATACAACTAAACATCATACAAAGGATAAATGTGCCAGTTAAATAAGTATTATTTTATATTCAGATAAGATTTTATACTTGTAAAGAACAACAGTAAAAAGTCTCATGAAGAGGACTTAAAATATTGCACAATTGCTCACTACAAGATACTAATTTTCTTACCATCTTTGTGTCCCAGTTTACTTATCTGTAAAACTGGAGTCTTAATAGCATTCACCTTATAGGGACGTTGGAATGAATAAATGATATTCATAAAACACTTTGATCCCTGTGTGGTATGTTATAGGTATAGATAAATCTTCGCTCATATTAATGCTAGTGTAATGATGATGATGTTGATAGTGATTATAATGAATGAAAAAAATACATGAAATTTCAACCCTTTTCAGGTCTCCTGAAACCTTTTTCTTTCTTTTCTTTGCTAGCAGATAATATTTGTTTCTCTTATAATAGAATGTCAAAGAAAGAAGATGCCAACATATATTGGGGTTCTCCAGTGAAACAGAACCAGTATAGATTTATATTTATTTCTATAAAATATTTATATACTGGTTTTGTTTCACTGGAAATATATACACACACATACACACACACACATATGATATACGTGAGAGAGAAAGACTTATTATGACAAATTATTATATTATGAATAGGAATTGGCTCATGCAATTATAGAGGCTAAGAAGTCCACAATCTGAGATTTGCAAGCTGGAGACTTGGGAAAGCTTGTGGTGTAATTCAGTCTGAGTCCAAAAGTCCTAGAACCAAGAGAGCTGGTGGTGAAAATCCCAGTCCAAGGAGATGAGATAAGATGTCTTAATTCAAGTAGTCCATTGGAAAGCCCAAAATAGATGCACTTCTTTCTTCTCCTTTTGTTTTATTCCAGTCCTCAACTGATTGGATGAGGCCCACCTACATCTGAGAGGGCAGGTGTACTTTGCTGAGTTCACAAATTCAGGTACTCATCTCACCCAAAATCACACTCAGAGACACAATCAGAAATAATGTTTCATCTGTGTACCCAGTGACCTATCAATCTGACACATAAAAGTAACCATCACACAACATTTTTTTTAACTTAAACTAATAATAATAATAATAATCAAATGAGCATACATGACTGAACTGCACTTGAACCATATTCTCTACTTTTCATATTTTTATAAAAGAGCGCATCGTTTCTTTTTCAAAACCAGATCCTCCTCTCTTACTGGGTAAAGCACTGGCTACAGACATTTCCCCAGCCCAGTGACTTCAGATACATTCAAGTAGAATCTTCAATATTTCTCAAACTTCCCTGTGCATATGAATTACTATGTATCTTGTTAAATAAATCAGATTCTAATTCAGTAGTTCAGAGATAAAGTTTGCATACTTCTAATAGTTCTCTAGGTTTTAATCTATGATGCTTGTCCATGGACCACACTTTGAGTAACAAGGATGTCACAGATTATTGTGCCCCACAAGAATTCATTGTTTCCTGTATCCCTTCTAATGCAATATATCAAATTACCCCTAAGCATTAGATCAATACTACCTTTAAAGAAACCTGTCTCACCCTCATTGAAAATAATTTTCTTCCATATAATTTTCAATGTTCTACCACACTCATGCTCTCTTAATTTCTAAGCATGATAAGCTATTGTCTTTCTTCGTGCCTTTATTCATATTGTTCACTCTAATCAGAAAGATACTCTCTGGCCAACTCCTCTTTCTGTTTTTCAATGTCTGACTCCTCATTTTGTGTTTCAAGTTAAGTGTAAACTCTTCCACAATTCCTTACATTTCAAAATGCCTAGTATGTTTTACGTCTGGAAAAGCTACAAATCTTTGCCTTCCTTGGTGTATGTTGATGCTTTAAAATTCACTACAAACTTAGTGGATTAAAATAACACAATTTTATTGTGTTACAGTTTTTGAGGTCAGAAATCCAAAAAGGGTTGAAAGGGCAGGAAATATTATATCTACTCCCATAAGTTCTTTGTTCTTTGAAGAAATGGTGAGGTCAACATGCTTACAAAGACTTACATTTGGATAGATGGGCTAAGTACTAGTTATTAGCTATATACGTTATCGGATCAGCCTGAGCCAGCACAACTTTGCAAATAGGTAGTTTTGTTGTTTTTGTGTGTGTGTGTGTGTGTGTGTGTGCACGTGTGTGCATGCGTGTGCGTGAAGATGGGCAAGATTGTATGAATAAGAAGTATTTTCAGGCTCTAAACCAATTTAAATGAGATAATGTTCTATTAATTTTATTTGTTTTGTTTTAACTAATTTTATTTATTTTTCAATCTTCTGTATGTTTTCATATTATATTTAAAAAATGTTTTCACATGTTCCAGAATATGCAATTTCAGAGCATCTGGAATGAATTTAATAGCATCAATATCAGCATTTGCACAAGGGATTAAATCACTGAATAATAATGGAGTCCATAAAGATACATTTGAAACGGTAAAGTTGGGCAAGAAGAGGCTATGGCTAGAACTATAGATATTCTCTGGTAATTATAGCTATCAGAATAGTCTGTAAAGATAAATAATACCACAATACTTCTTAATTTTCTTCTAGTTAATGGTTTTCTAACAAGAAGATGAGGAGAAAAGAAAGCAATTTGTATATGTGAAAGGAAATAAATAATGAAAGCATAAAATTTTTTATTTTCTTCTATGGAAAACTGACCTTCATAAATTACTAGATAAAATCTTATTTGTTAAGTCCAAATAAAGTTTTCACCTTAATATAAAGAATGTGTGTGCTGGCATTGGGATTCCATTATATCAGAAACATACATGACCCAGGAAGTATAAACTTGCTTGTGGTAGGACCAGCAAACTCCATGTTCAGCATCATTGGAGAGTTTCTTCATATGTGGTAAGAAATCCCACTTATCCTGACCTTGTAGAGAATCATCTCACTCTAAATGCAACATTTTACTACATTCAAAATCAGATATTCTAATTCTTAAGCATCTTCAAAAAACCAGAGTGGCCTTCCCTAGCAGCAAAGCCAGAAGACAATTTGGGGAATCCTATCTGTAACAGTTACTAGTGCAAGGCCCCAGAAAACACACTTATTTTGGATGGGGTCACAAAATAAGATAAATTCACTGTCCATAAATCATTAGATCAATATGTTGTGGGATCTCTTTGATCCTTCAATCCAGATTCTACTAAAGCATTAAGACTAAAACAACTTTATATATCACATATCATTTTCAAAAATAGATATCTTTATTCCTTCTTATGGCTGCCAGATTGTAAGTCAACCACCCATGAACTGTGCTTATGTAGTTCTCTCTGCCCTGTATAATCAATACAGTACTGTGGAACGAGCGTGTGAGGCTTCAAGCCTCGATTATGTAAAAAAATAAAAATTAAAAAAAAAATTGTGGTTCCACCTTGTTTTTTTCTTTAATTATCTTGCTCCAGCAGGCCTACTCCAGTAACCTTATGGAGAGGACCATTTGGTCAGGAACTGTGGCCTCCTGTTAATATTCATGGCCAATTTATGAGATATGTAAGTGAGGAACCATCTTGGAAATAGATCTCCAGCCACAGCCAAAGCTTCAGATGACTGTAACTGCTGTCCTGGTCAACTTCTTAACAGCAACTTCATGAGAGCCCTTGAATCAGATGGCTCATCTCTAATGCATCTATCTGGCCTTCTGACCCATAGGAACTGTGTGAGATAAAATACATGTATTGTTGTAAGCCACTAAATCGTAGTGATTTATTATGCAATAATAAATAACATCTCTCTTTTCTTAGCTTTCTTCTTTGTTTTTCTTCTTTCTTTTAATCCTAATAATCCAGAATAATATATTTTCTTACTCATCTGGCTCATAATACCTATATCACTTAATCTATGCATTTAAATGTGATGAAGTCAATAGAACACCTATATTTCAAAGTTCCCCTGAAAAAACTTTTTTTTTTTTTTGCAATTAGAGGTTAAATAGGAGAGAAAAAGGCTGCATGTATTTAATTGGACCCTAAGAGAAATAGACGTTAGCTAAAGAAGCTATCTTTTTGTTCTGTTAGCTGCTATCCTTTCTTTTATTTTCTGTTTTAAGATATAACTTGATTTGTTTTATGTTTCACTGGCTGAAAGTGATTATTTTAAAATAACAATAGCAGTTTCTAATATATAATTTTGCAAGTAGCTACTGGATTTTTTGACTTTTACTTTTAAACGCTGACAATTTAGTTTTGACAGTTTTTTTTTTTTTTACCACATAATTAGGGTAAGTTTCTCATTAAGATAAAATGAACAGAAAAAATATTACTAGAAATAAAAAATGGAAAATAGAATGTGATATAATATCACCTTGTATATAACACAAAGTACAGTATATTACATATTATTGACAAGTTTATGTGAAGTGTTAAGATTTTTAAAAAATGAAATGATACCCTTCATTCAAACCAAGGGCTGAAATAGCTGAAAGCTATGATCTATTTTTATTTACCTCTTAACCTCTCTACTGATTTCTAGAATGATGTTATAATTTTAATTTGCTTAATAAATATTTTGTAAGTTTAGTTTCACTGTATTTCTATTCTTTAAAAGGTTAAATTTTGTGATTTATTTTTATCAATATTAAAATTATTTTATTATTAATTAAAGTAAATATTATTTCTTGCTTGCTTAGCTGCTCAAACTGTGTAAGTAAAGAATTGTCTCTATACTTTCTTGTATTTCTCTTCTTATCATAGAATAGAAAATTAACAAATTGTATATCTTAAAAGCTTTTTTTGTTCTCTTTCAAGTATCTCCTGATTTTCAGTTCCTTGTTTTATTTATTTTTATTATGTAAAAATCTTTCATGGACTTTTTAAAAATAGAATATAAAGAAACAATTAAGGATAATTTTTGAAGGAATAATTATGACATTCCATACATTTAGCTTACTTTTTAAATCCCAGTGTATTCTGTTGTTTTATGTGTCTTTCTATATTTCTTCCAAAACTTTTCTGAAAGTAGATATTAGATTTTTCTTTCTTGAAAATATGTGTTTTAGTATCTTATTTGATTTCATATTTGTCATCGTGGTATGTGTGTATATTTATGTGTTTGGTGTTTATCATATTTGGAGTGTGGTTATATGTTTTGCTAAGAAGAAATTTGTGGAAAAAATGGCTTGAGAATTTGGAGATTTTTCATATATTATATTTGACAAATATAACCATTTATTGGATTAAGAAGAATGATTTTTAGAAAAATGATCCGATTTCCTTTAAACACTGAGTTAATTAAAACACAGAAAAAGTCTTGGAAGGTAGCTGTTGTGTCATTTTCTAAAAGTACCTTTTTTAGAAACTTTAGGTACCTGAATCCCCCCAAAAATGAGCTTAATTATATCAAATTATATATTTTAATTGTAAGAATTTTTTCTTGACTGGAAGACATTTTGGATTGAACAAAAATAATAATGTTTATGAATAATTGCTATGGACCTTAGAATCAATACCAATAGTTAAGTGTTTCATGCTTCTTAACTAATAATTGTTTGAAACACGTGTAATATTGCATCCAAAAAGTCACTCAGTGAAGTTTTGTTAAAATAATTTTTCTTAGCAATATGTAAAAATGTAATTTAGTTATAACTGCATGAAATATAGAAATAAGGAATAAACTTTCATTTAGTTTATGTGCATATAAACATAAAAAGACAGACAGACAGACAGACAAATTCGTGAATTGGACTTTTGTCTATGGATCTCATAGGTGATAACTTTGACATGACAAAAATCAGTACTAAAATTATATCATTTCCAGCTAATCTAAAAAAAATAATGATTCTGAAATTTCTTCCTCAAGTTTAATGATATTAGCAAAATCCTCTCAGAGGATATTAAGGGACAATTCCATCTCTGACTTTAGTTGCATGACCTAGAGGTTGACATATTTTAAAGATGAATCCAGTTAGCTTTAATTATACATTTGGCAATAAAAATCCATAACAGTAGCCAGGAGATATTGTGAAGAGTGTATAGTGTATCAGGTTCCCTTATGGATTTCATATACCTTACAATCTTTATAGTCTTCTCCAAACCCAGCCCTTTAACTATGGCTATCACTACATCCCATATTGAGCAAAGTATTTGGTAATGAAAATCAACATTACCCAAGACACAGATGTCAAAATATTTTTGTTTATGAGAGATAGATAAAGACTAATGTTGTCTAGGGGCCCAGGCAAAAACTTATTCTTGTTTGAATAGGGCTAAAAGGTAGTGCATGACATGATAATTTCAGCGATAAATTTGGTACAATCCTGGGCAAATGGGGAAAGCTGGTCTTTCTAGGAGTCTTGGTATATAGATCAACACCACTGATGTAATTTGAGTATTATGTATTATTGGTCAGCTTGGTAGAAAGGCTAAGGACCCTTCCCAAAGTTCATCACGTCCTAATCACCAGAACAAGTGAATACATAGCTTTAAATGGAAAAAAGGACTTTACAGATGGTATATTAAGTTAAGGATTTTGAATTGGAGAAATTATACTATATTTTGCAGGCAGATAAAATGTAATCACAAATGTTATAAAGGAGAGGTAAAAAGTTCAGAATCAGAAAAAAAATGTGACTGTGGAAGCAGAGAGCTATGAAGACACAAAGCTGCTGGCTTTTAAGATGAAGAAAGAAGACATAACTTCAGGAACCAAGGTGGCCTAAAAGCTAGAAAACAGGAAATGAATTGGCCCCTAGAGATTTTTGGAGGAACCAGGTCTTATGACACCATGCTCTTAGACCCATGAGGCTGATTTTGCACTTCAGAACTCCAGAATTATAAGATAATTTTTCATTTTAAGGCATTTAACATGTGGTAATTCATTACAGCAGCATTAGCAGACTAATAAAGTCCAACTTCCTGAGGTTTTGGGTTTTGGGGGAACATTTTCTATATTTTTTTAATCACTGTTTTTTCCTTTTATCCATTTGATTAAAAATATTTATTAACTACCAGTTATTAACAACTTACCTTGTGCCAAGAATTGTGCTAAGATTTTTTTGTCCTACATCTCAGTATTTTTTCTTTTCAGTCATGGAATCTTATGTGTAAATATGCATTTTCTCATTTTTTCTTTTTGTTTCAACTTGGAAAATTGCTAACAATATTAACTAAATGTATTTTAATTATTTATTAATTAGAAAATAGTATAGATATTGTACATACAGTTATATATACACATGATTTCAACCAGGAATCCTTCATAACTAACAATATTTATGTGTGCAAATTCTGACCACAGTGAAAGAGGTAACTCATAGATATGAGCATAATGTTTTTTCCTCAAATGTAATTTCCAATCTCCTTTCCTTGTTTTCCATCATATTCTAACTTTTTTTAATCTAATCTATCAGAGACACAGGAAATATTGCTTTTTAATGAAAGAATGTACCACATTGAATTGAGATACGAATTTAAATCCTGATTTTAATACTAAAACTTAGGCAATGCATTAAATGGATCGAATTTTTTTATCTCTCAATCATATATCTATATCTAAATATGGGCATATCTATCTACAGAAAAAGATAGACAGATGAATTAAACATTTTTCATTCCAACAATATAAAAAGGATTTTAGATTATTCACTATAAAAAATCATATACAACCTATATCTGTTTATTAAGTAATAAATTGATTGCTATTTGAAGATGCAAAATGATGACAAATGACAGCCTAGCATTTAATGACTTATCAGAACTGACAACAAAATAATATCAAGTAGTAATTTTTTCTATATTTTTATTAAAGTGGCATTGAAATTAATATAAGTACATGCATTAATATTAACATTTATTTTAATATTAACTAATAGAATGATGATGAGTCACCAGTCAGAGAGTATCTGTTAAACTTTATTAATTCTATTAAGAAAACCTTTTCACACCAAAAACTGTAGCTCCTGCCTAAGAGATAGTAAAGTGTAAGATGATTTATGACATTGGAAAGTTGACTGGAATCCCTCCAAAATACAAAAGGTGGTCAGGTAACTTAGGAAGTACATTCTCCAGCACTTTCTCAAAAGTATTTGTTATATAAGACTGAAACGTTTTTGGCAGGGTCAACCTAATAATTCCAAACCATCTTGAAGATAAATTTTCTCTAATAGCCGAGAAATCTTTCTATATAAATATAAAGAAATAATGTTTTTACAGCCATTGATCTATCAGGTGCATGAGCCTTAAACAATTTTATATTTTTTAAATTTTAACCAGAGAATTTTGTTCTTTATTTTTAGAAAATGGATGAAAGACCTGGCTACCCATAATTTGGTTTTGTGATTTATCCTAAGCACTACAGGATTCCATAAAAAAATTAAGACAGAACTGAACTCAAGCTTATTGTATAATGAAGCTGTGATGCTGGAATATCATTATTTAAGAAATCTTGGAAAGCTGCTTGAGAAATCACCTCCAATTGGGAGATGCATTAACATCAGGAGGAATAAGACAATTTTCTCTAGTTTCACCAAATTATTAAGAGGAAGTTTTAGCTTATTTTTTTAAGTGGAGATAAAAATGTACAAATTATCTGTGCACATAAATTGCGTGGTCACAAACAGAGTCACAGAATATTACAAGTAGAAGGTAGATGCCAGAAAAGAGAAATTTTAAAGGTTATTTTAGACAGTTTACTAATCAATAATCAATGTCTAAAGTATAAGAAATACTATCATAATAAATAAAAAATATTGTCATTAAAACCAAATTTAATTTAACTTTATATTTAAATCTTAAGTGTGCCTTTCTGTGATTGTATTTGCATATAAAAGGTGTTATATTCTTTTCATTTATGTAAAACATAGTTCTAAATAACTGCTCTCTCTATTCTCTCTCTCTCTCTCTCTCTCTCTCTCTGTGTGTGTGTGTGTATAAATACATATATATAATGTTGTCTAGTGTTCTAATGCAAATAATGGGGGCAAGAATATAAATACACAACCCCAAATCATTAAGATAACTAATAATTTTAGCACCTTTTATGTGTTAGAGTGGTTTTGGCTGAAATATAAGTGACTAAAAGCTTTCAAAATGTGAATCTTATTTATTTATATACTTATTTTCTTACTGAATACATACCAAGAAATCTAAGGGTAGCGGATTCCAAAGTTATTTTGATTATTTAATAATGTGGGGATTTTTCTGCATCAGCTTCTCTATTAGTTTACAGCTCTCCTATTCTTTCCTTTGCAACATTTTAGTTGCCTCTCTGTTTGTTTCTATGTGTTAGAAAGATTTCTTACATCTCTCAGCCTTGACCATATGACTTTATGTACTAGGTGTCTTCTATGGACCAGTGTCACAGTTTCCCTGATCACCTGTGCCCGCGGCTCTGGGCATGTTTCTTGCGTGAGTTGTGCATGTTCTCCTGTTGCAGCTAAGCCTTGATTGCCAGCTGAGGGCTGTTATTCACTGTTGAATTGCAGCCCAGGGAAGGCAAAATATGCAGCTAGCTGCTTGAGGATGGCCCTGCCATGGGTAATTTGTGGATTGGGTGGTGCAGGGTCTCAGGAAAACATGGGGTGCATCAAGCTATTTTGTCAGTCTAATGCATATACAAGATTTTTGCCAGTGTTGAGCCTATGGGCTCCCACAGAAGATCTTAGCAAGGCCAGCTGTTGTCTGTGATTGGCCTGCAGACCCTTGTGATCTGCACAAGAGACCCTTAGGATCATGCTGGCACCACCAAATGTCTCCTCAAAAATATACAAGCCACAATGGCTGTGCAAGCTGTGGGTCACTGCCTGCGATGTATCACAGCCACAGAAAGACACATGGTGGTGCCAGCTGCTCAGCAGCAGCCTGCCATGGGTTATCACTCAGGGAGATCTGGAGTGGAGCAGGAAGTTCTCACCCACCAGTGCAGCTTCAGAATTAGCCAGGGCAAGGGCTCAGCATGTGCAAGATGGCACTTGTCTTCAGACATCCCAAAGGCTTGACAAAGGAGCAAGTGCGACTATCCTCCAGCCCTCACTCTGGCACCACACAATTCAGTCTTTCCCCTATGTCTCTTGTGCCTCTTGAGCTGCTCACCCTTCTCTAGGCCCAGGTTGAATGTCTGTGAGCAAGTGAGTCTCTGTGTGAGACTTTTAGAAAGGACGTCTAGGTTATTAATTTTCTTCTGTCTCACCTGTACAGCCAGATGCCTCACTGGTTTTTGAGCCAAATTTTGTGGGAACTCCTCTTCCTGGGACTAGAACTGTAGGCTGGGGGGCCCCTATGTGACATGAGGGCTCCTCGTTCCTTCAGGAGTGCCTCTGCAGCCATGCTGTTCCTCCCAGTGCTCAACCACCATGCACAGGTACGGGACCAGGCCACTTCATGTCTTCGCCCCTTCTACCAGTCTCAATGTGGCTTTTTCTTCATATTCTCAGATATCTGTTATGATCAGCTAGACTTCAGGTGAGTTTCCAAGTTGATTGTTTTATACTTTGGTTCTAATTCTAATGCAGTAGTGGGAGGAGCAAACCCCACTTTTATCGAGCCTGCCATCTTGACCCTCTCTATTCAGCTCTATTGATGATGAGAGTGAATTTCAGCTTCCAGTATTCCCAAAATAATGTTCTATAGCAAGAAGAGAAGGATTGCTCTTTTTTTTTTATCATTCAGTTTATCAGAATTTTTAGAAGCTTCCAGCATATTTCACTTTGGAATCAACCAACCACAATCAAGCCTGTGTCTTCCCTCTTGCTAAGAAGAGAGGTGAAGGATGCAGAAACTGGCCTGAAACCTGCAGAGAAATGGGGTAGGCACAGCCACAAGAAAGACTTAGCTAGGAATTGATATTTAGGTAATAGAGACCCCAGAAAAAAGACAGGTCACTTTAAGGTCCCAGAAGCACACTTACAGAGGCTCATTTGAGATTGGCTATCACTGGTAATTGAGATTTCTTTTTATAGAGAGGATATATTCATAACTATATGTTTTATCTTCAGCTGGAAATCTATTGTAAGCACATTAAAAGATGTAAAAAGATAATTCTGTAAAAAATAATATTATAAAAATGGAATTGGAAATTTTATGACATTTTATCAATTACTTTCAAAAGAAAATATCAATGTGTTAGAAAAGACCATACTTAAAAGTCTAAAAATTTGTGAAACCACTCAGTTTTCTCTATGTTACTTATTAACTCTTTGATGTTGAGCAAACTCTGTCACTATTACTAACCTCTAGTAATTCTTCTAAATATTTTGTTACTTCATTTTTCATCCCACATTTCCAGTTTATTTTTTCTTCTTAACATTTTTTTTTATTAAAATGAGCTCAGTATTTTTCAGTTTATAATAAAACCTAGGCAATGATTTAAAGTTTAATTTTTATGGAAAAATTTTCTTGCTTAACAAAACAGTTGTGAAATTTTAGGAAATATGTTTGAAATATAAAATTCTTTTTTATGTAAATTATTGAATAAGTCATTTATTGAAACTCATTGCCTTGTATTAAAGCACATATATAAATATATAATAAACTATATTTAGATAATCTCTGTTTTCATTTTGAAACAAATCAAACTGAAAAAAAATTATAGTTAAACATAATCTTTTTAGAAGTAGATTCCTTGGAAGTTTTATAGTTAAATAAACATAAAGTCACTAGCCTACTTTTGAGTTGCCTTGGTGCACAAAATTATATTTAGGTTTATTGTTTTAAATATTGTAAGCTAATTAAAAGTTTCCAGTGGCTAATTAGCATGAGGTTGTTAACCATTAAAATTATATTTGTGGTAAATAAAATAATGTAAGTGAATTATGAAAGCAGAAGAGAGAAAATAAAGGTAAAAAGATGCTAAGTTTTTCTTATATGAGGTCATAAAAAATAAGCAGTACTAAAAGGTGGACATGATTCCTGCCATGTAATTTACAGATGTCAGTGTTATTACCTGTAATTCACATTGAATAATGATGAATACTTGCAGTCAATTTCCCATAACCCTCAGGATGTGATGTATGTGATGTATGTGATATATGGGCTAGGGTCAAATTTTATTTCATAAATCAAGAGAATGTGCCTTTCAATGACAAAAGTTAAAGATTAAATAAGTGTTTTGTCTTTAATCAGGTCATAACTGTATATTTAGGAAAATAGCTCTAAATACTGCCCCATTTTCATATTTTATTCAAAATAAGCGATCTTTTATTTCTCTTCAATTTCTTGTTTTAGTATATAAAATATATATTTAGATCTATATAGATATATGCATGTAGACAGATAAATAGAAAGATATTTCTAAGTAATAAAGATCTTGATTTTATTCTGTAATATTCAATCACTAAAATAGAGTTAAGAACAAAGTATAAAATTCACTTTCATAAATCACCTGAGATACTTACATTTAGTCTTCTAAATCATTATACATTATTTATGTCTCCAATAAAAATGCCTTAAAATAATCTGAAATTTTTTAGTCATTTAAAGTATTTTTATTTTTATCTTTTTATAAGAACTTTTGAAATCTACCTTGAATAAGTATAATACAAATTACTATATTTTTGTACTTTTTCCTTTAGTAATCAAATTTAAGAAGCCAAAGCATAGTTTCACCAGACATGAAGTCAAGTCTTAATAGTACTATGACTTGAGGAAAGAAAAAGTATCTTCAGGGCACATCCATCTTCTTTTCATTTTTCTTTTTTATAACAACTTCCTCTCACCTTAGCAATTTCTCTGATACTCAATCCCACCTGCTTCCTAACATTTCCCAGCTTATTTCTGATTCCGAGCTTCCTTGTTTCTCCCTTCTCAATCAAACCACGTTATAGTACATCACATTTATTTGTGCAATTACTTAGCTATTTACACTGGCTGGTGTATGTTTTAATACTGTTTCCTACCTCTTACATAATTTGATTTTTACACTGAACACTGAGACATTGCTTCTTAAACTGGTTAATTATATCTAATAATATCTAAATGACAGAGAACAAACACAAATCCCTAGAAATGCCAAGCTTTTCTCCAAAAGTACAGAATTTTCTGAAAATTTGACTTAATTTTTTAAAGGCAAAGTAGTTATTTTACTCTGTGATATGTGAAACTACATGAAACAAGATTCTAACAATTGCAATTGTGAAATAAAAGTTTTGTAAAACCAAATTTTCTGATCAAAAAAAAAGAAGAAGAAGAAGACGTGAATAGATACGAAGTATATATAGTCTTTATCCGATTTAAAGGAATACTAATGGGTCATTGTATACATATTATAAATTCAGTTAGGTGTTGCAATAATCATAATACAGTATATGCATCAATTCAATTTTTGAAACATAAGATTTCTTAATTTGAGATACATTTGGCTATCCAACTATGTACTGGGTATGCAACTATGTACTGTGGACCAGAACCACCTATATTTTATAATACTCTTTTATTTGCAAGGATAATGATGACTTTTGAATTTCTGCTGGTTAATTATCTTATACATGGAGATCAGGATGAAGGTTAGGTTAAGAATACCCTATTTTGAAACAATATCATCTACATCTTACAAATGTGATATGAGTGCAGGGATTAGCCCTTTGCAAAAATGGAGGCTGTGAAATTTAAATGTACAATAGCTTGCCTAATGCCATATCACTCAGTCACCACTGAGTCATAGCTCAGCACCTTTTCCAGTGATCATATTATTGCTTTCATCTCTGTCATCTCTCATCCCTATAGTTTTCTGTTTAGGCACAAGATTTTTAATCTCAGAAATGAAGTCAAGCTGAGATGTCTGTAGGTGACAATGGCTTTTGAAAACATTAGTACTTTGTCATGAGCTTTCAGTTATCTATAATATGCCAACATAACAAGGCCCAAGGCACAGATATATATTTTTAAACAATACTCTGTTGTTAGCAATTACAGAAGACCAGCATGAGCCCAAATCTGATTGTTGTATCTAGCTCAAATCAATGCTAGAAGATTTTAGAATGCTACTATTTCTATTTAAAAAAAAAAATATATATATATATATATATATATATATATATAATAGTTAAGTATTTAATTGATCAATACTGAGTAGTTTTATGTTTATATATATGTTAGTTTTGAATAGTCTTATCTTTTTATACATATGTTTATTTATTCATTAAGATTGCTATATGCCAGTGTTTACAACAAGTTTAAGGACTATTAAGTTAAAGGCAATGTCATAACAGTTCAAATCAATGGTAAATACAAGTCACAGGGAAGAAGAAATACCATTCTTCATTAAACTTAAGAATCAAAGGCATTTTCTTGCTTAAAATGTCACCCGTATACTTTCAAGTATATTTCATTTAAATAAAAGTATGAAAAATATGTCATTTTAAAGCAACCTGCCAAATACTCATGCATCATGTATACAGAGGCCTCATAATAAATGGAAACTTTTTGACCTGCAAATAGATTACCTAGATACTTCTGTCCATATGGTTGATTGTGGCATTCTGCATTAATAAATTTTTGTATTGTACTTTATTGTCCTATGTTCTACAAATATGACTGAGTACTATGTTATCTTTTATGTTTTATTTTATTTATTATTATTATTTTTTAATGCCTACAGCACCTAATATTTTGAGGTGGTCTCCCATTTAGGTACTAACCAGACCCTACCCCTGCTTAGCTTTTCAGATCTGACAAGATTGGGCATGTTCAGGGTGGCATGGCCATAGACTTATGTTTTAAATATAACTAAATACAGTCATAATAAATAATTAAAAATGAAACTTTACTATCTGACAAGGGGTTAATATCCAAAATTTGTAAAGAACTCATATAACTCAAGAACAAAGAAACCCCAAGCAATCCAATTAAAAAATGAACAGAAGACCTGAATAGGTATTTCTCCACAGAGGAAATACAGATGGCCAATAGACATAAAGAAAGATGCTCAAGGTCATAATCATCAGAAAAATGCAAATTGAAATTATAATGAGATATCACTTCACATCTCTCAGAATGGCTATCATCAATAAACCAAAAAGCCAAAAGTGTCGGTGAGGCTGTGGAAAAAGAGAACCTTTATGTACTGTTGACGGAATTGCAAATTGGTTCAGTCACTATGGAAAATAGTTTGGAGGTTCCTCAAAAAATTAAAAATAAAACTATCATTTGACCCAGAGATGGCACTTCTGGATATTTATCCAAAGAAAACCAAAACACTAATTTGTAAAGATCTATGCACCCATATGCAGGATTTTCTGAAAGATTATTTACAATAGCCAAAATATGAAAGCAACCTAAGTGCCCATCAATAGACTATTGGATAAAGAAGAGGTGGTATATATATATATATATATATATATATATACAATGGAATATTACTCAGCCGTAGAAAAGTGAAATCTTATATTTGCAACAACATGGATAAATGTACAGGGTATTACACTGAATGAAATAAGTCAAACAGGGAAAGATAAACACAGGGATGTAGAGAAAGAAAAGCTTTAATTTTTTTTATATGGACCTTTAAAACCACACATAAAAAGTTTTGCACTATTTTACTATCAAAGTATATGCCATTTAATACTTCATGTATACAAAATGACATTTATTCATAAGAGAAAAAAGTATTTGTTTAAACAATGTTTTGTAATTTCTTATGTTGCTTCATGTAAAATGCTGTTTTAAATAACAAGGATACATGGAATATAAAACATTATTAAAGGATAGTATACTTTGATAATTATTTTCAATATTAAATATGTTTGCTTGTTTTTTTCCCCAAAAAATAGATTGAAGGCTCTTATATACTGTTAAAAACAAAACAAAACAAAGCAAACAAACAAAAACAGTGTTTCCCTAGATAACTAGTTTTAAGACTTCACAGCTTTGAGGCTTGCAAGTGTAGGGTGTGCTTTAAGTGACTCCCCAAAGAAATACTTTAGTGATGTTCCAAAAACAGTGTTTTTTCAACAAGAAAAGGCTTGGATTGCTGCAAGAGCTGGTGTTAGTAAAACTAGGTTTGCTTCGCAAAACTGTTAAGTAGCCCCTTTCATCATGGTTCCCTTCTGAATGTGGGAACTACATTTCCTAGAATAGGAAATGCTTCCATCTCCACTGAATGAATGTTCTCAATTGTCCATTTCTTACTCTCTGCTTTGTCGTGACCAAACGTTAGCCAGGCTTCTCTCCTCCCTACAGGTCTCTGAATTCTAAGTGCTTTGAAGTCTGGGCAAGAGCCAAAAGAGTGGAACATGCCCTCCTTATCAGCTCGTTCTAATAATTAACCACAGTAGGTCTGTCAGACCTTAGTGATAATTTTCCCTTGCTTGCCCAACTTTCTCTTATAAATTGCTGCTAATATTTGTTACCTGTCCTCACCATATAAAAGAAAAGCCTTTTTTTTTTTCATTTGGTTTTAAGATACTTGTAGATTTTTGAGATAGAGGCATTCTTCCTTATAGCACTCGTTCTCCTAAGTATTTCCATATTTTGGTTTGATTTGTGTTTATTTGACACCACCCTGTGGCTTGAGTTAAAATGCAAAAAGGGGGCATAACACAGCCAAATGTTTGTTCTGACAAAAAATCCAAGGCCATTTCCACTGATGTGCCCCACTGCTTCTATTATCAGTCCCTAATCCCTAATAAGGGACTTAATCTACAATGACAAAAGACTTTCATCTAGCCTGGAGAGCTGGAGCAGGAGGAGAATTGCTCAGTCCCTCTCCATAGTAGCACTCAGAGTAAAGATCCATTTAACAATGGAAAGTAGTGGGAAAGTCTTAGCTAAACCGATGCTCTTTTACTGTGGTTTTTCTCATCATGGATAAAAAGATAAATATACCATTCTATCTCCCTATTATTCTCCATAAATTGAGGTGTTGAAGAGTAATGAAAACAACCTCACACACACATGTAAAACAGTTTATATCAAGCTTGAATTTATTAATTTGCCAGGAAATATTCACATCACCCTAAAGAGAGTTCAGGAATTCTCTCTGACTATGCAGTGTAGGTGTTGGATATAGGGCCAAAACAAATAGTTATAAGATTTTCAGACATTTTTAATTGGTTATGAAAATAAATCTCTCTTTCAACTGATCATGTTTTTATTATGACATATTTTGAGTGGATAGTAAACCGAGGCTCAGTTTTTAACAAGTTCTGGAAAGGCTTAAGGCTAAGACAGGCATATGGACATGCAAAAACTTATAAGTAGATAATTTTTTACAGTGGTTAATGCTATATTTCTGAGACATTAATCTCTAACAAGGTAAGTGAAATGTGTTATACCATTTTTCTAATACACATATGATATTAGAATGATAAATGATAAAGTGTGTGAGAATTAGAAAAGTGGAATACTAGAAATACCAGAATCTTGCATTGTCAAAGCACCCCACTTCTGTGAAATCTTAAAGAGAAATATGTATTTAAGATAAGTATGTCACTTTATTAATAGAAGTCGAATAAACTAGGATTAAGATCTTAAAATATTTCCCAGTCTTTAAACACAAACCCCAGTCTTAACATCTGTGTTGGTTTGGTAGAGCTGCCTTAACAAAGTACCAGTGTATGGGGATCTTGAACAATAGATATTTAACCTTTGAAAGTTCTGAACACTAAAAATCTAAAATCAAGGTATTGACAGTACTGGTTCCTTCTGAGGGCTGTGAGGTATTATGGAAATATAATTCAAAACAAAATCCTCTTCTAACCCAGAAAACTGCCCCGCAAAGATAGTGCAGAAATAGTTTCATTGTTAAAAGATCACTAGGCAGAATGGGATGCTCTTACAGGTGATCAGCTAAGAGGTTGCAAAGACAGAAAGAAATCTCACCCATTTACTTAGGCAAGCAGATATTACCCATTATATACATAATCTCAAGATAAGCGATGATTAATCCTCAAGGAAGCAGACTTGCCAGCATTTTTTACACATAGTTTACCTTAGATTCACACCATAATTGGGATAACTGTCTCTGTTAGCTAATTGACTTTAGAAAAAGTAAAAAAAAACAAATTTCTCATATATTTATGACAGAAGACAGTTCTGCCATGGGAAGTAAGGTGCCCATAGAAGTTAGACCCCTATCCTTTCACAGAAACTGGGAGATTTGTGTGCTCTCTTTCCTGATCGGATTTCAAAGCGATGGCTCCCAGGTACTTAAAAAAAGACAAGCTTGGTCAGAACACGGGCAAAAAGCATATTTATCTTTTAAAAAATTTACATACATTTCAAAGAGACAGAGAAAGAACTTGTACTTGCAAGTCTTCTATAGTATATGCTCTAAGGAAAGTGGAGAACACTTCTCCTTTATTAATGAGAATTAAGCCTCTTATTTTTAGTTTTTGTTTGTTTTTACAGAGGGATGGATCTGTTCCAGGTCTCTCTCTCTCTAGCTTGTAGATAATTTTCTTTCTCCCTATGCTTGTCTGTCTCTGTGTCAAATTTATCTTTTTCATAAGAGCATCAGTCATATCAAATTAAGGCCCAATGAATGACCGCATTTTTACTTGTTACATCTGTAAAGACCTTATCTCCAAATAAGGTAACCCTCTAAGTTTCTGAGGCATAAGACTGTCACATATATATTTTGGGAGGACAGAGTTCAAAACCCAACGTCACATTACCTTCTGCAAGGATAAGAGACAAGAAAGCAGCATTACCTAAAGAGAAAGAATCACCAGTGACTGGCTGGAATTTCTGATCAAGTAGGAAACAGGTACACTTCTTTAGCTCATTTCTTCAGTCACAGAAGTACAGGAAAGCAGACACAGTGAGAAGGAAATAATACTACTGCTGTTTACATGGGAGTTACCACTTTCCACAGGCCTCCTGTGTGAGAAGAGGAAGGAAAAAAGTTCTTGACATTTTAATTCATTATGATTTTATCAACTAGAAAAATTAGCTCAGTTAGAGATTAAAATTTAGAATTTACACCTGAAGGCTATTATGATTTTCATGTTTTTTTTTTTTTTAATCCTATGGATAGTGTTAAAATTTCAGACAAACTTAATAGGTGAAATGCATGCTAAGAATCTTAAAACAATGCCCTCCCCTCAGGGGACTATGAAAACTGTTCTACCCTGAGGCAAGTAACTACTTGTTAGAGACTAGTGTACTTGTAACTCTCTAACAAAAAGATTTGTATTTCTTAAAGAAATATAAATATCCTCCCTGTTTGATAAAACAGATGTAAGAAAAGACATCTATTCTTATCAACCACAAGAGTCCTGGATATTTGTAGAGATATCTTAGTAGTGAAACATTACTGAAATTTGCTATGCCAGCTAATCTCTGGTGGTTGAAAGTATCAGAATAGAATATTTTAAACTTACTGCAAGTACAGTATGTCAACTAAATTTTGAGATAAGCCACCACTCATAGAGAATCTGAGTCTGCGTTTTTGTACTAGATGAGAGGAGTGAGAACGGGAAACAGCTCACTATTTCAACAACTCACTATTCTCTGTAAATATAGTGATAAGCCAAAGGAAACATAAGTGAGAACCAGGGTCAGAAAAATTAATAAATTGTAGGAGATAGAAGGATATACAAGCACTAAATATAGTGTTAAGTGTTAAGATATGTAAACTGGGGAATAGAAGAAACTAGCAGATTGAGAACAAACAAAAAACATTCACAATAATTCCTAAAGGAGGTTATTTCTACCAAAGTTCAAATGGAAAGAAATGCATATGCTTGAACTGTATATGTATTTAAATTTAAAATTTAACTCAATATTTGCTAGCTGCTGTGTTGTATATGGATAGATGACAAAATTCAAAGAATCTGGATTAGAACATTAAAATATTTTAGATTAAATTAAATGCATCAAAATGATATACTAATTTCATCATTGAAAATATTTTTTAATATAAATTATGTATGAGATCTCACAAATCTCACATAAAGAACAGAATAACATTATTAACATAATGCAGTGTACAATTTGAATATATTATTGTATTAAAGGTAAATATACTAAAGCAAACTGTTCTCTTTCGGATTCTGTTTTCTGGTATATATATATATATATATATATATATATATATATATATATATATATATATATATCAGGTATAAAATGGCACAATATATGTGAAAAACAAATTCAGAAAAGAAGTAATAAGCAGTCAGTGAGGCACAAGTTTCACTACAATTAATAATTTTTACAAAACAGTTGTTCAGCAGAATTCAACAATCGGATTACATGCAGTATACCAAAATATATTGAATAACACATTGCCTAATTCCAGTTGCTCCAAGGGTGTGATTAAAATACACACATGATTATATATAATAAAAATTATCTATTTAAAAGGCTAAGTTAGATCTTAATTAATTTATTTGAATAAGTATCCATGATTAATTATTAGCTAGAAAAAGTATGTCAGAGGCATACTTTTAAGCTAGAAAAAGTATGTCAGAGGACAATTTTATTAAATAATACTCTGATAACACATGCATAGGATATATACATATAGGTTGATACATACATATACACATACATATAAATATAATTATGACTTTCAATATAGAAAATAATTTCTAAATCTAATATGTAGAAATATAAAACACGGTCCAGTTTTAAATAGATGAGATGGTGATTTTATTGGCCTTCACTTCCCTGCAGAGAATTTTTTTTAATAGTCTCTAAGGAAATATAATAATGCAGTATCCCTGAGTAGCTCATCTTGAGAGAGCACAAGATTATAGTTTTTAAATGATAATGAGTTTAAACTGAATTTTGGCACAGTAGTGAGTTTGCAACATTTCATTCTTTGTCCTCGCTTCAATCTCTGTTTTGAAAAGGAAGAGTAAGACTGCTAACAGCTGATATTGTCAGAGCAAATAATGGTAATAGAGACATCTTTTCTGTGGGATTTTTGACAGAATATGTACCATGGAAACAATCTCTCAGCAACAAAATCGTCCAAATTGGGAAATCATCCCCAGGTCTACTTACCCTTTATACTTATATTTTTTTGTAATTTTCTTTAAGCTATTTTAATTTTCCCATTAAAAAAACTCAAGAGATAAAAAAATCTATGATTGCCTTAGTACTGTATTTTATTTGAATTAGAAAATCAAACCACAGAAATCATGCACTTGAATATTGCCTTAGAAATAATCAAGAGTAGCACATATAGCTGAGATGGGAGGAAAGCAGGATCCAGGATGCCCGTGTATGTTGCCCAAGGCCAAGCAGCTAGTGACTGGCAGAGCCTCCAGGGAAATGTAGTTTCCTTATGTCTTTTCAGGGGGTATTTTACCTAGCTGTAACAAATGCTGAATAGAAATTGAAGGAGTTATCCATGTATTTGGTAACAAAATATACTTTCACATCCCACAAATTTATTTTAAAAAATGATTCTAGAAAATACTTCATTAATTTGATGTTAAAAATTTATATTGATTAGAAGTGTGATACTTAATTTAAAAGCTTTAGTGAATAAACTTTAATATCTATTAAATTAGGTTGATTAAATAGTATACCATATATTTTATTTCTTGTTAAACAAAATAAAGAATGATTATTTATTAAAAATGTCTCATTTTGTTGTCAGTTGAAAGGAGACCATGCTTCACATTAGACAAAGAAAATAAAAAAAAAAAATGAGTAACGATTTACAACCATTGGAAAAATAAAAATATTTTCTCTATAGGTAGATATGTAATCCACCCAAAGATATCTTGTCATTTGATTGTAACTCATTTTATTTTTTTATGTAGCATGTATTTTTTTTATATGAGCAACTGCCATCTGTTCAAATTAAATAAACAAAAAGTTTCTTGAATTCTCTTTTAGCTTGTACAGTTCTGAACAATTGGTTCCAGAATTGCCTCTGGAACCTTGCTTCTAAAAACAAACAAAACAATAACAACAACAACAACAACAAAAAAACACACTTTAGTTAGTTTAAAGCCAGAATGTTTCTCGTAAGTCTATAATGGCTCTATCTTTGGGGAATTATTGTCTATTCTGTGGAGCCCTATTGCTTTGTATCATGTGTTTGTATATTTTTGTTCATTTTTTCCTTGTGTTTAATAAGGATATTTTATGTGCTGAGTTTGAAGTTGACAGTGGGGTAATTGTGAGTAAAGTATGCAAGGTTCTTAACCTAACTTGGAATCTCTAATAGGATAGACAGTAACCTAGCAAATAATCATAGAAATAAATCCATGTAAAATACCACAGCTCTGATGAAATGGCATGTGTTGTAATCATGAAATGGTCTAAGAGGGGGAGTTGATCATTTCAGTTGATCAGAGAAATCTCTTAAGATGTGACTTTTAAATTAAAATTGGAAAGAGCAATATAATTTCACAAAGTGGAAGGATATGTAAGGCAGAATGAAAAATGTCCCAGGCAATGGAGACAACAACTGAAAATGTCTTTGAAGAGAAGCATGCCACATTTGCAAAATGTAAAAAGGACAGATCTGCTGGTATCCAGAAAGAATGAGGGAGTGTATTTGAAGCAAAACTGCAGAGGCATACAGGAGTCAGACCTTCTGTGTCCTATTAAAATATTTAAGAGCAATGAGAATGCATTGCTTTTTGTTTTTAATGTTATTTTTAAGGATATGGAGTAACATAAATCATATTTTAATTTTGTAAAAGTAATCCTTAAAGCAGAATAAATAAAAGGGTTTGAAAGAGGTGGAGGTACTTGGAGGCAAAATAAAAAGCTATTGCTGCATTCCAGGAATGAAATGCAGTATCTGGGAGTAAGAAGGTAGTTTTGCATGTGAAAGAAGTAGACATATTTGAATGGTGTTTAGGGGGGGAAAAAATGGACAGAAATGTGATGATGGATTAGGTAATGAGGACTGTAGAAGAGTGTAATATTGTGGTTTCTGGCTTATATAACTAGTGGAATCATTTGTCATTTACTAAGATAGGGAATGATGGAAGAGAATGATTCTTGAGACTAGAAAGATTATAACTTCAGTTTGATCTCACTGAGTTTAATTTTTTTTAAGTCAGCTAGTAGGTGATTCAAATAGGCATATGGGTTGTGCATCTAGAGCAGAGTGTTTTATGGTAAAGAATTTTATATGTGGAAGCAGTGACAAATAATAATAATAATAAAATAATAATAATAATTAATTTTGGCAGACAATATAAAGTTGATATTAAAATTGTGTTCATCCCAAGCCAATTTAATGCAATTGCTTCCTAAAAATCCACTTTCAAATATGACTGTTATAAAAATGAATAATACTTCCTCTTTTCTAAAATTATTGCTAATCTTTAAATTACTATTTAGGAACATTTTGAAATCTTAACTAAAAATTTCAATGTAATTGAAACAAAACAAATAGTGGTATTTGAATAGAATATTATTATATACTTATATGTCAAATATATGCCAAAATCAAGCCATTAGGCAAGACAAGGACATTTGATTAGTTTTATCAGTAAAGATTTAATTTCAGAAGCATTAAAACATTTTAATTACCCCAAGTGAATTTTTTAAGACATTGATGCTTATACCCTAGATCTCAGGGAATGTAAATAGTGAAATCTGGAATTTTTCCTTTGTTTTTCCATGTTCTAAGAATTGCCTTATATGTAAAGTTTATGATGAGTGCTATAAACTGTATCTCTTATTAAGACTTTATCATTGCATAAGTATCATTTGTTTCTTCAATAAAACATAGTAAAGTGATATTATGTGAAAAGCACTAGGCATACCCTGAACTCTAAGGCAAGAAGAGTTCTTACCTTTTGAGGCACTCACAATCCATCTGAGTGAGGCCACTTTAAAACTAAAGTGTCAGAAAATGTTATGGGAGGAGAACAGGATTCAGAATCAAGTAGATGCTCAAAGTTAAGTGTGGTCAGTTCTCCTTGGAGGTGGATGTTTTATCAGGATGAAAAGGAGTAAGTGCTCTTGCTTCAAACAGAAAAGGGTGAGATATAGTTGATGGCACAGAGGCACTCTCAGATTCTTATGTCACATCTCTCTCCAGTATCATTTAAGTCTCCCCTTTTCTGTCTTGTTCCCATATAACTTAGGCTGTTTTTCCATTGACAAAATGGAAGCAGTGAGAAGAGAATGTCTACATACATCTACTGCCAAATTTATCAAATCTTTCCAAATCTAAATCCTTGTCTTCTTATCACAATGCATACCCTGTTGGGATTCCTTTCTAAGGCAAAAAGATCCACTTGTGATTTTGATCTTTTCTCTTGTCTTTGCTTTCACTTCAGAAATTGTCTCATTTTCCTACTTTCTGCACTAGCATGCTTTCTTTCTTTGAGTCATTTTTATCAGCACATGCCCTGGCATTATTATCTTCCAACTTCAAAACTGCCCTTTGACTATGAATCTTTTCCAACTAACAAAATTTATTGGCTTCTCAGGTTAAGGAAATTATTTGAATTTTTAAATTTTCTGCTTTCCTCTTCACTTTCTCCTTTCACAAAACCTCAGCCATGATTAAAGTCTTGTGCCTCCATTGACACAGCCCTTCTCGGGATCACTGATAAAGCATCCGTGCCAAAATCAATGGACAGTTTGAGAACTTTGTCTTTCTCAGCTATCAGTATTTGAGAGAACTGATCTTTATCTAGATTATCTTATACAGTCTCTAACTTAAAAATTATATGTGTGTGTGTGTATATATATATATATATATATATATATATATATATATATATATATGTTGCAAACTCATTTCTCTAGCCTATATCTGATTCCTTAACTTCAGAAAAGTGCCTCCTCAATTTTTTGGATGTCTAGGAGAGATTTCAAAATTAATGTGCACAAAAGAAAACTCTAAATCTCGCATCAAACCAACACTTTCTGTAGCACTTCAATCTCAGTCAAAAGGTACCTTCATTCTTCTACTTGCTTAGACCAAATCTATGGAATCATCTTTGAGCTTGCTCCATTATATTTCATATTCTAATACATCTATAATACTATTAATTGTCCAACTGAAATTTTATCCCTTGTCTGGCCACTTCTCACCATCTCACTATAGCAATTGTTGCCTATGATATCAAATGTAATCCCTTTAAAAATATATCACTTCATATCACTTTAAGTTCTTCAGGGTTTTCAAATCTTACTCAGACTACAATCCAAATTCTATGTGATAGCTTTCTAGGGTGTACAAAATCTGAACCACTAGTATAACCCATAACCTATCTATTACCTCTTTCCCTCTTTCCCACTTTTATTTTCTCACTCTCATTTAAATTTTTTTGTTGTCCCAAGCAAATTTCTACCTCAATGATTATGTTTTTCTCTCTGCCTGTGAAATACCCAGAATTTTCAAGCTCTTTTTTAAAAATTTTTTTCTAGTGTCTGCTCAAATGTACCATACCAGTAAGCCTTTTTCTATTATCCTTATATGAAATAATATGTACCAAACTTAAGAATAGTTGTCTTGCTTATTCCATTTTATTCCTAGCATTTAATCAAATCTCTATTAATTACATTATACTTATGTATTTGTTTTTGGTCTATCTCTGTGTTCAATAGAATATTACTAAAATGAAGTTGTCTGTTACTCACAGCTGTATCAATGATGCATTAATTGGTGCAAAGCATATATTAATCCCATAATATTTGCTAAACAATTGAATAACTGACAGGCTGAATAAATAAATGAATGAATAAATGAAAGGAAAACCCAGAGGTTATGGAAAACCTAATGTGCGTAGAAATATTCAAGTTAAAATATACTTAGAATTTGTTTTGTGTTAAAAAAAATTAACATGGTTACTATTTTTTTATGTTCACCTATAAAACGTTAGTACTCAATGTTATTCAAGGTTTCCTGAAATAAATGAGTAATTTTGAATGTCTATTATGTGCTTAGCATCACATTAAGCAATTGTTGTACAAAATGAAAGAAAAATAGACATCATCGATTAGGGAGAACAACCATTATGCAATTTCTGTGCAGAAAAGTAAGTGCTGTGATTGGAGAGTGTAGTTTTAAAGTGCATGTAGCAGAAGCATTTCACGTGGTCTTTACCAATGTGCTTAAAGAACCAGTAGGACAAGGTCATCAGTTAAAAAAATATTTAAAAAAAAAATTTGGTGCTAGAAAGGGTTCCAAAAATTTTGTAAATGGTCTCTATCAGCTTGTTTCTTTAAGTGGCATTGATCATAAAAGTCTTTAACAACATTTTTCTAAGGATAATCCTACATCTTTACTTTTATCACTATACATTCCGTATGCGAGCCTTTTGTTTAATGTTTATGACTGCATTTATCTAAAAACTGGGAAGAGTACTATTGACTGTTGATAGGTAGAAACATCTGCCAATGCAGATCTCAGATTATCTTATATCATTTAATTCTACATGTGGTGGACCATAAAAATTAAAAGTGAAAATGCTCTTATTCTATTTCCTACTTTCCCTGACACTAATGATTTCTTTGATCTTACTCAGTAGCTATAATTGGGAAACTTTTGAGTGAGATAACCAGGAGTTTCATTGAGAGGGGAGTAATTTAGTTTCCTGAGGGTATGATTATCCTTTTAGTAATTTTTCTAGCATCATTTTTTAATTCAAATATGATTAGTGGATTCCTAAGAAAAATATATAATATTTCTACTGTGGAAAAAGTAAATTAACTGTCCTCCAAAAGTAAGTTATAAAGAGATACACTACATGGTAGAATATCTAGTTTGCATTAATGCTGGTATTATAAAAAATGAGATGGGAACATTAAAAGAGAAGTGAGTCACATTGAGTGACAGGAGCTGAATCTTCAAAGAACAAAATAAAAGCATGAAGAAAGGGAGCAAAAGATATAGAGTTTAAAAATTTTCTAAGTAAGCACAGTGAAGCTTTCGTAGAATTAACCCTTTTTACACATTGGATCATTTCAGAGAGAGGTATTACTTAGAAAGCACGCAGAAACAGGCAAAAGTCTGTGGAGGAACAGAAGGTAATTTAAATGAGATGAATCACAAAACAAAAAACAAAAAACAAACTTCTAAAAATCCATCTCTAATGCAGTCTTACAAACTATTCTAGATAGAATTGAATGACTACACTTTTAGTGTATTGCTCATACAGGTGTTTTTTACTTACGCAAAATGTATAATATTTAATGTAATGATGTAATAAGTCTAAATATATATTTAATCATAAACCAAATTATTTTTGCCATATGTATATTGAATAAATCATATAATATGTTTTGGTTGACACAAAATGTATATGTGTGTCAGTGGAATTGTAGTAAGTTGAGCAAATTACTTTGTGTTATTATTTTCCTTGTTGCCTATAGTTGTGATAGAATACACACTTTATGATAAAAAACAGCTTAGCTTTGGTATTGTAACATTTTTTAGCCCTGAAATTGTTGATTAGTTTGATATATATTTATTTTTCTATTATTTCTGTTAAATTATTTTTAAATATTAATATTTATATAATATAGCAATAAAAAGTAATAAATTATATTACTTTTAAGTAATTATTTTATGTGCACAAATTGTCAGGGTGCCATTTGGAAAGACAAATGTAGAATGTCATTGTAAACTTTATCCAAGTGTTTTATTGTAACCTTAATTTAAGTGTACACAATAAATTGTAGTGTTAGTTAATATAGCAGAAGAAGAAAATAAGAATTTTGGATGATAATATCAAGAGAAATATTATAGATTCCCATAATCCCTTTTAAGAGTAATTGCCCTAAATGACATTATGCATAATATTGCTGAATTTATGCAAAAAAAAAAAAAGCTGAATTCACAATGAGATTGAAAGTGATTCAGAGCTGATCTATACAGTAACTTTATACATTGGGGAATTTTTTTTCTTTCAGCTGAACTTGGAAAAATGTCTTTGTCTTCTTAAATAAATGCATTAGGAACTTTTACTTCAACAAATAGCAACAAAATCCTGTGAACCTCAAGGGGTTCTACCTTTGGCTTTTATTCTTTTATTCTATAATGTAATGGACCAGTCATTTCACCGTGGGCCTCTGATAAGCTCACCACATGGGAAAAGCATGACATTATTCTAATCAGATATAGGAAAATATGACTATGACTTTTAGTTTTCGGAAACATAGATCTCCTAGGTGCTAGAAAACAAGTTTTCCCTTACTAGAATCTCTTAGTATCTTCCTTTCCTGTTAGTATGATCTCACAGCAAAATTGAAAGTGAATCAGTTCAGATTCATACATATTTTCACTCTGCTTGCTCCTTTCAAGACTTGAGATAATTGTTGTGTGATCTTTATATGTCTAGAGAGAGGATAAATTGGATATTTTTATATCAAAATGTAAAATATATTTTTATTTATTTTTATAGAAGAAGAGAGCAATGAAGGCAAAAGTTTCTCTGTCACCAAAGAATAATACAGCCCTGGACTACATCTTACTAGAAGGCTTGGCGTAAGTATACACTACATCCTGTGTCCTCTACTTCTGTTTCTGCTATCAACATTTATAAGCAGAGATAAGTCAGTCCCAATAATTCTCACCTTCCAGATCTTTGAGTCTCATTTTATGTAATGCTGAAAACATAGAAATAATTCAAAAATACTTATGGTTAAAAAATACCTCTGCTATTGAAAAGTGCTTAACCAAGACTTCAGGAAGCATCTACAATAACTGAGCTCAGCCTTTTTTTCTAGCTTGGCAAACTGAGTGAATGATCTCAGTATGGATCAAAATCAGAATGATATAAATGCCTTTTTATATTTATAAGTAAGGCATATATTGGAAGAGAAAAATGTCCTAAGAAAAATTTAGTAGAAGCATTGGTCCCTAATTCTAATGTTCAGATTAGGCTGAGGAATAGCAGAATGAGTAGGATATTAAAGCCGTGGCTGGGTGTCCAGATAGAATTTACTAAGTGTGAGATATTCATCTGAATGGCATGACAATTCCAGTTCCCCTAAAGATGACATTTGGTAAATGTTCACAAATCTAAAATTGCTCCTATTCTATATTAGGAGGACATCTAATATATAAACTAAATTCATGTTCTTTTTTTTTTTCAAATACATGTGTTTTTTTAGGTACTGTTAATTATATGCTTCTTCTAATGAGTATACTTGAATGAAATTATTTAATAATCATCGTTCTGTGCTCATGGTAAAATTAGTCTATAACAGAGAAATACAGAAATAATTTGGTTACTTAAAAATTGGGATTTATTTCCCTTTTATTTACTAAGTCAAGGTCAGTATTAGTTGGCTGACAGTTCTGCTCCACAGAGGCACGGTTCTGTTCTCTCTAATATCCAACTCCACAAATTCTGACTGATATTTAAAGCTGGTTTATCTTTCCTTCATAAACAATTATATTTTAACTTATTCAGAAACTCTTTGTCTTTAGACTTCATTATTTAACCCATCTTTAAGGAAGCAGATTTGGGGGTTTGACTAAAATAAGCAGTTTAGAACCTGTCATTACTATCTGATAAAATATTTCTGGATTATTATATAGTGGTTATATCTTCAGAATTTGAGGCAGACTGCATGAGGAATATGTCCAGCTTTGTTCTTTATTAACAATGAGAATTTGAGCAAATTATTCAATCACCTGTGTTTATTTATTCATATCAGAGATGCATATAATAATAGTCCTGCCTCAATAATACATTAAATCAATTAATACATTTAAAGAGCTTAGAGGAATAACAAAGCCACAGTAAATGCACAATAAGTAATATTAAATATTGTACATTAAAATAATATTTATCTTGAGGTAAAGTTAAGAGATAAGTAAGGTATTGTCTATTTTGTTTGATGTTTTATCTCTAATGTCTGAAGTGCCTGGTAATAAATTTCAAAGCATTCCACTAAAATATTCTTACATCATTTATCTATCTGTTAATACAAGTAACTCAATACTCAAAGTATGGTCTGATGTAATTGATACAGAATAGCATCTGCAAACTAACATACTGGGATGAATCTGTCTAATCTGTATGCTGGATGTGCTACTTCGTAAAGTTTATTAAACATCTGAATTTCATCTTATTGGTAAAATAATATCAATAAAAGCACATCTCTGAAATGTTATTTTAGGATCAGGTAATATGATGTGCCTAAAGTGATTAAGGTTCTGCTTAGAAAAATGATGAATATATTACTGGCATTATTACTACTATTATTTATGACTTACCATTCAATAATCATTAAAAGTATAGGGTTTGTCTTTATGCTATACTTCCATTAACAGTCACTAGGCCTACTTTATCCTCTTGTTGTTTTGTCTTTCACTAACTTTTAAAATGCTTGTTTTCTCAGTAGACATTTTTTATACCATTTTATATTCCATCTGCTCCCACTAGCATATAATTGCAATGAATGCCAACTGGTGATTCATCCCAGTGATTTAAGAAACAGTTGTTCTTTAAATATAAAATCAAGTAAGCCATTTTTTTTCTCAGATCAATTACTCATGTCTTTCATCCTTAAAAGAGAGATTTAACAGGGCTGCCACTCAATAACCTCTCAGAAACATAGTTTCCTCCAATACCTTCTTCACTTAAATGAATTATCTTTGTTCCATCCTGTCCCAGAATAGCAATATTTCTTTCAGGCATTGGTTACAGGTCCTCTAAACACAGTTGCTGATGAAGGTCTTCACAGTTTCTTTTATATTTCTCTCATTCACAAAAGATAACAAGTAATCTTTGATTTTATTATTATTATTCAAGAGGTCTTATTAGTGGAAACAATCTCTTGGAAAAATTGCTATCACTCATTTAATTTTCTCTCTGTAGAATCATTGTGAACACCTGACTTCTGTAAGGGTTATTTTGTCTGTTCTACTCTTTGAAAACAAGGAATATTCATCTCACATATCTTCATTCATGTAACCAACAAATATATATTAACTAATTCCAGAGTGTTGGCATGTGCTATGTGCTAAGAATAAGTGAATAAGTAGGATTTGTTATGTGTTCTCCTGGAACTACCAGTTTAGTATAGATGATGGCTAACAATGAGTAAAAGTGAGAAATGTAACTAGTGCACTTAAAGCTTATAATACATGGGTGTACTTTATTAAGTTTTGAAAAACAAAGGGACATGTTTACATCTTACTCAGGATATTAATTAGGTTGACTTTTGAATTTCTTAAGTGTTCCTCAGTTTACTATTAGTCACTATATTTTAAATGACAGCCTATTACCAAGAAATAGGAATAATTTATTTAAAAAATATAGGATTCTTCACTCTCATATTTTCTGCTAAAACAGTGCTAAGATGAATGAAGTATAAAAACTCACTAAATTATCAAAAAAATAACATTTCCTGAGAATTTATTAACTTTGGACTTTAGGAATCCAATAATCCTTATATTTCTACAGGTTTATTAATGTCAAGAAGTAATTATCATAATGCTAAGGTCTAAGAACTTTTATGTTTTTGGTGTAGTGGATATATATATTTGGATTATGAAATGCATAATCTTTGACATTCCAAATGTTTTATAATAATATACTGTCCATGTAGGTTAATTTCTTACTTTCTTGATTAGTCAGAATATTATTATCACTAATATAGAAAATTATAGTTCCATCACAGATATATAGAATTGAGAATATGTTAAATTTCCAAATTTCTTATGAAAATTTAAAATAATGAATTTATACAGATTGACTATTTTGGTAATATCTTTCAAAAGGAATTTCAATCATTTCTCTTCAGATTATTTTTTTATTTATAATTGATATGATAACTTTTTTAAAGTTTCTGAAGCAAATCACATCCTATAATGTATTCAGGTGGGAAAGCTCTGCCTTGAATTATAAGAATGATTACCACGGTTGGGTCTTTAGGAAAGAGTTGACACGTACGATTATTCAGCTTGTTCAGAGTCCCCTTAGGAGATACTTAGGAGACATCTTTAAGTCAATTGAGTGATCTGCTGACTGAAGAGCTACAAGGTATATATTAAACAAGTTTTGTATGAAGCACAGTGTTTCCATTTGTTTTTAAGTTTTAGGGGAGGAATTATATGGAATCTCCAGGGTTAGAATGAGTATGGCTGCCTCTTCCTATCTGACTAAGCATGTGTATAAAGTTGGCTCTTGGCTGAGAGCTCAAAGTTTTTGGAAAATGATGGGGAGGTAATGTTTGCATCTCTAGGAATTCAGACTCCTTTTGAAAACTTGCTTTAATTTCTGTTGTGCTTGTAATTTTTTTGCTATTAATTTTAGTGGTGCTTCTTAGCTTTAGGTTTCAAAGGTTGTCATTATTATTTATTTCACCAGCAATGATGTTGTTGACTCTTGAAAGTAATACAGAGAATTGAGCAAAATCATATACATGCTGGAGCCAGAGTGTGGTTTTGAAACCTGTCTCCTTACTTTTAGCTGTGTGATTTTGAAAAAAAAAAATTTTTTTCTGTCATTTGTTTTTCTCAACAGTGGAATACAAATAATAATGATATTAACCTCATAGTGTTTTCAAGAGTAATAAATGCATTCACAGACACAAAGCACTTAACATGATGCCTGACACATAAGTTCACTCAGGAAATACTGGCTTTATCTATAGAGTGTTTTGGATGTTGAGTGGAACTGACACTAAAGTCTCATAATAGACAACCCTAATGGTTCTTTTCTATTGCCTCAGCAGATTAATTTTCCAAGCTTCTTTGATTTGCTCTATTTTGATCTCTGTGCTGCAGAATGCTAAAATCTAGACTGTGTCCCTGGGCTTTCTTGTCTTCTAGTTTCCCATAGGGCTTAGCCCATGGAAAATACCAGAAGTAAATAAAAGAGCCAGAGAGAGAGAGGTCAAAATATTGATGACTACTTCTCCTTGTCATGGTGTACTATTAGACAGATGTTTCTACCCACAGATGAGGACTTGGAACCCCATTCCATACTTTATTTCTGCCACATTACTTTTCTTCATATTATTTTTGGACTGGCCGTTTGTCACTGGATGCTTCACTCCCCCTTGTTGGTTCTCTTAATACATTCCACTCTTTTGTATAGAATTCCTTTCTTCCATTAAACTCGTTGAACACCTTGAGTATGATATCTTTCTTTCTTGATGAATTAGATATAAGACAAGAATAAAAATGTGTCATTAAAATATTTCTTTGAGACTCACTAATAAATTCCTGAAATTCCTCTGCTCTCCAATCACCAAGCATAGAATTTTGACCTACTTTTATGTGCTTAAGATTACAGGGAAGCAGAGGGATAGTTAGGAGATGTCAGAGGTTGCAAAGGATTTCGTTTATAGAAAATAGGCATTTTTGACATCCCTCCTCAAAATACAGGAGAAGAAATGATCCTTCCTCAGTATTCTGTCACCTGTTGCTATATAATAAATCATCCCAAAATTTAATGGTATAAACCAAAATATTTCATTTAGCTCACTATTCCATAGGTGAGCAATTTGGTCTACACTCAGGTGAGAGGTCCTAACATTGGACTGGAAATTATTCTCTGGGCTGGATTACAGTTCTGGGGAGTTGTCTGAAATAGCTAGAGGCTCTCTTCTTTTGAGTATAATATCTTATCCTATAGAAGCCTAGCCAGGCTTGTTCATGTGGGAAAGAACTCTCTCTCTCAGGGCAAGACAGAGCTGCAAGTCTTATTGGGCTCAGAACTTGCACTAATATCCTTTGCCATATTTTATTAATTTAAAGCAAGAAGAAATGTCATCCCAGATTCAAGTCATAGGGAAATAGATTATAATGTTTTGATGGGTGGTATAGAGAAAGTATGTCCAATTGTTTTTCAACCTACTGGAGTTCTGCCATCCCAAGTCAGGTGAAGTGTTGTTCCAAGAGAATAAAACATAGTTCACACAAACAGATTAGGGATATCTAAAAAAATACAATTTACTCCCTTCCTATCTTTAACTAGATGCTTAGTAAACTGCCGAATAGGTGACTTGTTCTACTTTTGTCATCAAAGTAGAAAGAGATAAAAACCAAAACAGAATACTTTTTTGGGAAAATCTAATGTGTCTTCTAATTTTGAATGATGGGGAAAATTCTGGAGGATTTTTCCACTACTGTTCAAATGATTAAAGCTATGATACTAAAATAGCCATGATAATGGGATAAAAACAAATTATGGAATAACAGTGTGCCTGCAGAAAAAAAGGGAGGTTATTTCCAAACTCTGCAATCCTGCCTGCCTCCTTACATTCACTGTGACCTTAGAGGGCAAAGAGGAGTATATTAAAGCTTCTGAATTTCCATGTGAAAGAACACAGAAAATACAGATACTTTGTTTGGAGTAAAGAGACTAATAATCACTAGAAAATGAGAAAATTGATCTGCAAGTGTGAAGACAATTGGCTAAGATAGTAAATGATACTACACAGAAAGAGATTCAGTGCCTAAAGACAGAGAAATTATATTTTCATAAATACTGTTAAAGTTTGATACTAATTTTTTTCTATTGTCTTTGTAAGTGTTGTCTTGAATTTTTTAATCCTTTATGCTATCAAAAATTTAATATTTGGAGTAGTGTTATTAACACAAAAAAGTTGCCATCATTGGCTGAGTGGGTATATAATTTTATGTTAGACATTAAACTGAGAAGGAATCTTACTGTCATCTTTGCTCAACTAATTTCTAACACAATGTGTGAATCATACTAAACACTAAAACACTTATAGAAGACAAAACCATTAAGCATTGTTTCCTTTTGAAATTCTACAGCTTAGTATAAAACAAAGTTTATGAAATTTTAGACTTGTTCCAAAGAAGTGTCTAAGAAGTTTCACCAGGATTTTGAGTCCAGACTTCATTTTGCATCTATGTATTTGACAGAGTCACATTAAATGCATATACACAATTCTTTTTAATTACAAAGAGTTTCAAAGTTGAATATTTCTCCTTTGGCTATGTATATTACTGAAATAACTGATGAAGATGGATACATGACAACTCTCAAAGTGGAAATGACAGAAAATATAATTTAAATAAGAAAAACAGGATGAACCAGGGAAGGGTGTGTATACTCTCTTTCTGTATACTGTCTCTGTGGCCACTTTTTCTCCTATAAATATGCATTGATAGGCTTTATATTTATTAAGCATATTTGCCTAAAAAGATAATGTATACTATAAGCTCACATGAAAACTTTCATATGAGCATATTAATTCTTAAATTATTATCATCTTGGTTCTCAGCAGATTAAATCTTATTTATTATGGTTGATTTTATTCTCTTTGGGATTTAATTTTAAAATAAATTTTAATGAGGAATATCTTTTCCTCATCAATTGAAAAAAGAATAAGAATGAGCTTTCTTTTATTTTTTCTCAGATCATAATTCTACTTTTAAAAAAATATTGAAAATGCAACTCTCCTTTGAGATTTGTAGAATATTTTTTAGCTTGAGGCTTTTCTTTTTGATCACTTACATTTACTGCTTTCCTCATGGACGCTTCATAAAAATCTTTAGAAAAGAGTTTTATCTCAAAGATGAGCAGAACTTTCTCTTAATCTTAAATTCGCATCCTTGAATCCAATTCTCAAAGGTGTTTTTGCCACATAAGCAGTAATTTATCAAAAATAGATACCTAAAATTAAGTACACATTCGTTTTCCTTTCGAAATATTATTTTATTTATAGACTTTTGTAGCTTGTTGGCATGAATATTTATTTTTAAAAGGAAGATGCATATAAAATTTAGAGAATAAATAGACCACATTTTTTGGTTAGCTGATGAAAATAACAACAAATCATGCTAATTGATTAATTTGTTCATAAATGAACTAAAAGCAAGCAGTTTAGTTCTTTTAGTTTCAACTGAATTAGAGTCAATTTTTAAATAAAATATTTTAGGCATTCAGATCACTCTTCCATTTAACATAGATTTGCATTTAAATATCTTTTAACATTGTTTTTAAATTATTTGTTATTCAGTGAGCAAAACTAATGGTTATTGCATTAAAGTTTTAATGAATAAAGGTTGAGAATATTTAATATAATTTTATGATAATAAGTATGAGAGTAGATTAGTAATGAAAAATACAGAATACGATCTTTCATTATAGCTGGAAGGTTAAGGAATTAATTTTACAGACCATGAAATAGAAATAACTTCACTATTTTATTAACCAATGCTTAGATCAGAATAATCAACTTTCCTATTTAGAGAATGTCTATTCTCTTATTTAGTGGCACTAGATCAAAATTTTCATCAGTGCATTAGGTTAATATAATTCAATAAATAATACCTAAGTAAGAAGTAGATCATATATTGTGATTATTTCTTGATAAGATGCCTTACACCATTAAGCAAATACATTAACAGTTCTGAACCTGAAACAAATGTGAATTTGTTAGCTACAATTTTTTATGTTTGTTTATTAACACATTGCTATCAATATAGGAAGCCACCATTCACCAGTAAAACAAGGGCAATATTTAGAATACTGAAAGCTTCACAAACAGTTCTTTCCCATTGGTTGACTAAGCAATAATTCAAAGTATAATCTTTTCTATAAAAAGCAAAATCTAAATGTACAAACACTCAGATAACGCATATGGACAGTCGTCTACATTTCTAGACTAGATAGTTGCATAGATGCAAACAATGACTAGAAATTGACATATTAACTTCTATTTAGCACAGTATATATTCTTGTTTTACCCTTGGCAATGTATGGAGATTCCAATCACTAAAAAAATATTAGAACACTCTAGAAAATATTTGACTTTTGACAAATTTAAACTTATTCTGGGGAAAGGGTATGTCAGGCAGAGGAAATTCTTCTCTTACATAATTTAATTTAATTGGATACACGTGGCAAAACAAAAAATAAACAAACAATACACAAAACAAAGCAAAAAAAAACTAACTAAAAAGAAACTTATGCGTTTTATTTATTGGCCAGAGAAAAAATGGGATTAATAATACTATTACTCACTTCTCTATTCTTTCATCTTACTAAGATGTTCCCTAATTCCAGATTGTCCTCTTGAATGAATGTGGCTAATGACAACTATGATGTTCAATATTCCTTCTTGGAATTAGACCTAATTGCTGCTAGACCCCATCCTCATTTGCTTGTTCTCCAGATTAACTCAAAAGTTGTCTTTGAAAAGTTTCAAAGAAATGCAGGATGTAAGGTCTCACTTCTGATCTTAAATCTCTGTTGTTTCATAATACTTCCTTTGCATGGTCCTGTGCAGGATAACAAGGCAAGCTTCCTACTTTTAACTTTCTTCAAGGTGGGAATACAAATTTACCTGTTATTGTTAGTTTTAACAGATAATTCAAAGTAAACTCAACTATATTTTAGCTTTAAAGGAAAAGTAGACTTATCTAATCCTGCACACACTCCATGTGACTTACATTCTAAGGCAAAATAATAGTATATAAAATTCTGTGGGTGTTTCTCCCATCAAAGATTAATTTTATCATTTAAGGAGAAATAAGCAACAGAAATCTCTTCTGTATTGCTGCATTTTAGTTTTTACAGTTAGCAATTCTTTTTTGGACATTTTCTTAACATTTTTATACGTTTACATGAGTAAAAATGTTGATTATTGGATTCTTTTCTAGACAGTAGAGATTACATATGTTGTTATTTAATAGAAAGGACATCAGTGACGGAAGTCCCCATTGCTCCATCCAGGGTATCTTTGACATTCATGTCATTAAAGATGATAATGAAGCATTCACCCCATTCCTGGCTCACTGTAAATGAAGAGTAAATCTTCGTTGTGTGTATCCTACTGAACCACTTGTTTTATACGATGGTAGAGCATAGATTTTTAATATGTTGTCTTAATATACTGAAGTTGTAAGTTAGCTTTTGCTATCTATAATTATATATTATGGCTTCAGATTCAGGTACTGTCCTTCTCTAGAAACTGTTTATGTAATTTCAGACCCTTTTATTTATAAAAAAAATATTTTATTTCCTTTGTTTTTTTCAAAACCCCAAACTGTTATGAGATATTTCATTATAATTTTAAAGAAATTAAATTTGACCTATATTATCTCATACAAATGATTAAATGGTTCTCAGCTAAATTCTACTACCATACAGTCTCATAAAATAATGATACATTATTATATATAATATAGGGTACTAATTAAAATTAGAAACTACTGAGTCAGATTACCCTTCAAAACTTTGCTTCACCTCTAACTCACTAGTGATCTTATACAGGTTTTAGTTCCCTGTTATATAAGGTGAAGATAAAAATAATACCTAAGGAAAAGACTTATGAGACTTAAGTGAATAATCCTTGTAAAATGATGAATACAAAGCATGGCATTTAAGTATTCAGTGCATGCAAATGTAGATTTATTCTCCATTTATCAACCTCCTTAAACTTTCAATAGCCAAATATGCATCATACTATAATTAAAATCACAAATATGTTCCAAATAAAATATTGCATTTAATAAGTGAATAATTAAATTTTGAGCAATTTTATAATGAAAAGAATCATTAGGAAATATCTCTCAAATACTATAAAGATGAGGATAAAAGGGCAATGAAAAATATTTATTTTAAAAGGTTTATAAAATCTGCATATATATTATTTAAGTTGTTTTTAGCTTTACCAAATTACCATTTTTAGATATCAAAAACTGAACTATACTTGTGTGTTATGATCACTTGCTCAAGTAGATGGACTCCACTCGAAGTTTGGTTTGGATGTGGGAACTGATGATGCCATGGAATCACACCAATAGGGTAAGGAAGCTTTGTTACTTACATAATTGACATCTCTGAGGAAAGCAGATCAGACCTCTCAAGCAAGTCCAAAAAGGCTAGAGCGGGGAAGGTAAGAAGATTTACCTTTATCTTTTAGTTACTTTTTTTTATGTTTTATCTATTTACAAAGTTAAAAAATCAATTAATAATTATCTTCTATAGGATCCTTTCAATGAAGTTTCTTTGTTGATATAGCATTCTGAATAAAATAAATCATAATTTAAAATAATGCTTTTTATTAAAATCATACTTTTCTCAGTATGCTAATCCTAAACTTAAGAGAATAAGGTACCAATATGTTTCCTATAAAAATAAATTTCAAAATTAGCACATTA
Organism: Macroglossus sobrinus; assembly: GCA_004027375.1. Lineage (NCBI taxonomy): Eukaryota > Metazoa > Chordata > Mammalia > Chiroptera > Pteropodidae > Macroglossus > Macroglossus sobrinus. Next base: position 281,005 of record PVKZ01000419.1, on the reverse strand, counting down.
CAAACTGAGACATTCATGAAAAGTTATTATTAGAGTGGTTGTAAATGTTACATACTCTGATAATTTTAATTTTCAATTCAAATAGATGTATAGGCATTATATATTTAATTTACTTTCAACTGGTGTCATATAAATATGGTTCTAGATTATGTTGCAGTGGATTATTAAGTGAATGTGAGCTACTAAATTTTTAAATATATGAATGGTACTAAACAAATTTTGTGAGGTTCTATGTACTGAAAAGTAGTACTGAATAGACATAATGAAAATAAATAAGACAAAAACAATATGAATTTTTATATTCATCTCAAGAATATGATCATTTGAAAATATTTTTTCTTATAGTACATATATGAAGTTATTTATTGGTATCAGTAATAATTGCATACTAAATTTATAATAATTAAAAATCAAAGAAATAATATTTATAATAGCATTTATAAATTTTTAGAATTCTGGGCAATGTTATATAATAGGAGTTACAAGTTCAAGTGCCCAATGCCTATGAGGATCAAGGAATTCATATAAATTAATGAAACAGTTAAGTGTCCATAGGAGAAACTTCTGGTGACCAAAGAGTTAAAAGACTTTGAAAATACTAATGAATCTTCAGGGTACCAAATACATCTAGAACCAAAAGAATAAAAATAAATAACAGAAACATTAATTATCAAGGAATATTCCTTTTTTTGGTTTAAAATATAGTGGAATTATCATAATAGATACAAATAAGTAGTAACATCCTGTGGGAGATATATAGACTAAATCATCTGAAATGTCATGGGGAGGAGGAACAAGGCAAGCAAACTGAAAGTACTTGACATGAGCTATGGGACTCAGGACTCCAACTCTGAAGGACAGATTGAGAAAATGCCAAGGTTGACAAAGTGGAGAGGTTAATGGGGATGTACTTGGAAGAGAGGGCAATTAGTCTGTTTCATTGGAGAGGTTCAGTGCCTGAAGAAAAGGTTTCTTAAAAAAGATGAAATTAGATCTCTGCTTCTTTGTGCTTCTGAATCTCAAGATAGAACATTTAGATGATTGACAAAGAGTTTGGAGCTGAATTAGTAAAAAATATGCATAGAAAACCAAGCAAATAATATCAGGAAAACCATAAACCATAGCATATTTAATTTCAATTATATTAAAATTCATTAATGTGAAAACAAACCCACATATTTCTGGAAGCTATTTATAATATATGTTATTGAAAAATGATTGCTATCAAAATCATGTGATCATGCGTTTAGAAACAATAAAAAATTTAAAAAGGAACAAAATAAAAATACATAAAACTATCACAGACATGAATTGACAATTTATTAAATTAACTGAGTGACATTTAAATATAAGGAGAGTGCATAATCTCATTAGAAAATTCTTCAAGAAAATTCTCAGGAATGGAAACTTTATAGGTATAATATATTGACTTTTAAATGCTGGCAATAATATGATAATTTTTGTTTCAATATTTAACATTGTATAAGTTAACACTATTCTGTCAAACAACAACAAACCCAATATCTGTGCATGGATGTTTTGATTATACAGACTTAAAAAGCTAGAGTTTCTATTTTATATAAACTATCAATATTTATTCCTAGAAAAAGTAACACATTATTGCTAAAATTTGGAAAGCAATTAAACATATTTTAGCAAAAAAAATTTAGGGTTTTTAGCTAGTTTTTACCCACATTCTACTACTCAAGTATAAAAAATTAGTGGGCTAAGAGCAGTCCAATTAGGAGATTACAAAGATGATTAAAACTTAAGAAGAGAAGCCTATTATTTTATTTATTCTTTCTGTTTTGATTCTCACATTTGGAATTCATGGCCTGAAATCTAGTAGAATACCATTACCATATTCTTTTAGAAGCCAAGATCATTGAATGATATTTTAGTTCAGTATGAGGCTTTAAAAAAACTAGAAAAAATTTTTATACTTTTCAGTAATTTTGAAAAGGTCTTTTCAAGTAGTAACTTAATTATGATTAACCAGAATTTAACAAACAGTACTTGGATTTAACATTTTAGGCTATAATCAATACTGTGTTGAAGGAATGCTCGTTGTTCTAAATTTGAGCACATTTTTTGTTTGTTTGTGTCATTTTAATTTCCTAAACATTCATTATATTTTACCAAATTAAGAAAAATGTCATATCAAAATAGTGAACATGTCATTTGACATTTGATAAATATTTGCTGCATATCAACAAGGTATGAGGCACTAATCTAGACACATGATATATTTTAGTGAATATAATAAATGAAAATCGTTGCCCAAAGGGACCAACCATTGTTGGAGGTGGTCATCGAGAGGACATGACCTTTGGTTGACATCAGACTGGGCCTGGACAATTATAGACTCCTTCTCCTATCCCCTGTCCTTGGGATGTGCGTTCTGCCATCATTCTCACACTAGGAGCTGCTTTAAGGATGCAGCCTTGCGACAGTAAGATGTGAGAACTTTTGGACAGTATATGTGATTAAACGAGTTAAGACTTTCATACAAACTTTTAAGATTTTGGCAGGTGGATGCCAAAATCTGCTTGTCTTTCAGCCAACCAAGACAAGCTTCCTACATAAGTCTCCTTGCTTATTAAACCTGCCACCTACCAAACTGGAGTGGCCTGTCTTTTTCTTCAGTCCCTCCTCACCTTCTATGCACATGAGCCAGTCTGCAAACCAATAACTATTCTGGTGGAAATAGGCAGACAAAAAAAATTAAATGATAAATTATGTATCATATTTCATGGTGATATTTGTTGTGGGAAATATTTATTTTAAAATAAATTGAGAAAAGAGAAATGGATTTGGGAGATTGCAGTTTTAAATATATTGTTTAATATTTTTCTCACTTAGAAATGATATCTGAACCAGGACTTGAAGGAAGTTACACAGTTAATTTCATGAATATCTGGGGGAAGATTGTTCCAAAGACAGTGATCAGTTCAAAGGGAAAATTCTTAGCATTTTTAAGTAACAACACAGAACCTAGAATAACTGAACTAAAATGAGGTAAGGATGAGGAAGAGAAGAACATCAAAGAGATAATGGGAACCTGATCTTTTGTGAGGACTGACTCTCACCGTGAAGAACAATCAATGTTTCTAAAAGAGAAATGAGATGCTCATACTTACCTACCAACAATAACAACAAAATAAATCAAATAATTTTAAGTGCTCAGTGTTTTGTTTTGTTTTGTTTTTAGCATTAAATTACATCTTTGACATATGTTAGCTATTGGTGGTAAGATTATTAAAAGTCTTAGTTTTCAAAAAAATTTACAACATAGTGGCATTATAGAACACAAAAATGCCCATTTATGAGTTGCTAAGTATTTACTATTTAAAAAGGCTTGGTACCAGACAAGTCGATGTTAAATTTTAAAATTTCAACTAGGAATTACCCTTGCTATGACATTTGCTCCTTAAAGGATGAGTACTAAAAGAGAAAGCAAAGAATGATTCATAGCATGTAAAATGGATAATATATAATCTCCTTGTGAGTTTTCATCTTTTAGTTTAGGTTTTATTCTCCAGGCCAAAACAGGGCAAGTTTCCTGTGTGGCAATCTTTCAAAGATTTGCAAAGAATTATTATACACAATTCTCTCTCTCTTTTCTCCTTCTTTCTTATGTCTGAAAGTCCTTATGTTTTTTTTTTTTTTTTTTTTGGATAGTTTCAATCATTAGTAAAACTTCACATTTCTTAAGGTTTCTTACCCTTAACCTATATATTGCTACTTCTTTCAAGATTTCCTCAAACTTTTAATCTCCTCAATAAAATGATTAATTAAAAAACTCCTCTAGTTTGTTGATGCACATTTTAAATGTTACCCAGAATATATTCCATGAATTGTCTGATTATTAAAAAACAAATCACAGCTAATAGTTCTCATTCTGATAAGTATATTACTGAGGGAAAAAAGATGATTTAGATATTTTTCTTCGTCTACGTAACATTACTTACACATACTTCATTTACTGTCAAATAAAATTCACTGGTTTAATTCTATATTAAAGAATTATACACAAATGTAAAGTTAATTATTCACAATATATTTGTAATATTTTATATTCCAAATGTGTCTCCTATCTTATTGATGGGTAGACACCAATGGTTTAATAAACACTTGTCCATATTTAAGTGATTAAAGCAGAAAATAGCAATTTACACTAAAAAGCTTTTATGGTCCCACAATATTTTAGTTCCAAATCACATGTGATAACTTAGCAATTTTTCCCTGAGTAAATAATGTTTTGCCTTTAAAGATGTAAAAAATTTCTGGTATAAGTGAGATTAGAACTGCTCTAGGAATTAAATAAAGTAAAATTTATTTTTATAAATACTATTTTATTTCATAAAAATACAAAAATATAAATATACATTTATAAAAATATGAATGAATTAACACCAAGACATTCTTCAACTAAATAAATATGGCAGTAATAGTCATTCCTATTTCTTTAAGGATATATATATATATATATATGTTTTATATTAATTTACAAAGCAGTTGAACGATGTTTTATTTAATAGTAAAGGTGATTGTAAGTCAGTTAAGAAAACATTTATAAAGTTCTTATATCTAAGAAAAGGCACAAAAAGCCTTTTATGTATTTCTTATTGATTATTGATGTGATATACTTTTCTTCAGAGATTGTTAGGCAAAGAGGGTGAACTGATTATTACGTTTTTCAAAAATCTATATCATTCGTATTCAATTACAGGAACTTACTGATTAAGCAAACCCTTACTAAGACAACACCTATGTATTGTTTGTAATTTTGATTAAAAAAACAAATTTCCTCCAAGGTAGAGAATGCAGGCCACTTAATCTAGTAACAGAGTACTTTCACTAACATAGATCAAGTCATACAACACTTAATCTCGGTCGCTCTCATCACCCCCATACATATCCGCAAGTTTTTTAAAACGAGGCCCCCAGTCGCTGAGGTAATCATAATCTTGGTTACAATCTGCTGTGAGAGACTCTAAAGAACTGAGTGAATCTGCTATAGAATCATTGCCTTCATAGGCGTATGTGGCCAGTGAATCGTAAGGAGGCGCGCTTGGGTCTGAGTCATTTTCTTTTAATCTTCGATGGATAAAATCTTGTACATCAATGTTTTCCCACAAAGGCACAGTCCTTCTTATCTGAAAAATAGTTTCAGGCATTACATCCCTTCTAAGTTTACTGTCTTCTCTTGCTTCTGGATTCCTTAAGGTGCCAATGTCAAAAGCTTGAGTATCTTCTTCCCCGCCCCCTTCGTCATTGTAAGTCACGATGTTGTCCCGGACATCGTCTTTTGAAATTATCAGAGGTTCCTTCTTCCTTTGCCTCTTCAATGCAGCAAATAGCACAACTAAAACTATTATCAGAGAGAGGGAGGAAGGGAGGGAGAGAGACGAGATTCCATGATTCAGGTTTAAATTAAACATAGCACATTTCTATGAATGAAGTTTGTGCAATGTGAGAGGTACTGAGATTGGATAAAAAGAGTAACTATCTTATACAAATACAGGGTGCTTTGGGCCAATGACTGGATGAACTGAATTGATAAAGAAGCATATATTACAGTGCCATTTATTTACTTTCAAGACTCACTCTCCTAGAGAGGAGTTCTGGCCTTGAAAAGGCTTTATGCAACTACAGCTAATGCATTTAGCCAGCTGTAAATATATGGTGCCTCATTCATCCTAAATGAATGTTTCTTTAAAAGTACCAAAATTCTAAGGCTATGATAATTATTATCTCAAGAGAAATTGACTATCAATATTTTCTTAATGACTCAGGGGAGTAAATGCAAAACATTACTCATATATATATATACATATATACATATATATGCATTATATATATGTTATAGTATATATATTATACATATATACATATGCATAAATGTATATATAATATATATAACTATATATGACAAGTATATAACAAATAACAGATAACAAATATATATGTATATACATATATATAAATATGTGTGTGCTACTAATTTCATCCCTTCACATAGCTGCATCTATTTAGTTAAATTCTTTTATAGACCTGGCTTTGAAAGTTTGCTTAAGGTTTGAAATATAACTCTAGAGATACAGGTTAAAATTCAAACTCAAACTCATCTTTAAATTATATTCATCTTACAACTCAGATATTATCTTGTTAATCAGGACTTCCTTGACTTATACAGTTGCAGTCAAGCTTTTTTGCTAAAATGTTAATTTCACTCCCTGTATTTGCTGTATTTTTATTATTTACCTATAATATTATCTATATTATATATTTACATATGTAAATCATATTATCAAGTTAACTGTAAACTTCCCCACATATATTTCTTATTTTTCTTGTATTACTGGAATTTAATGTATGTATATATTTGACAATGAACATATGCAAAATAAAAACTTTATGCAATAAAAAAGTACATTTAAAAATACAAAAATACACATGATTTCCAAAATTTATATTTTTTATATATAAGAAAAGTTAATAATTAAATTAAAAAAATTTCCTCAAACACATTTACACATCATGTGAGAGAAATAAAAAAAAAATAGGTGTCCCTTACATTAGGAGAAGATAAATGTTTTGTCAATATTATTCATGTTTCATTGAAAACCAAGAAAATGTTGGCTTAACAATCTATTTATTTCTTTCCTCAATCTTTGTTTGGAGATTACACAAAGCAAACTCCTTTATATTAAAACTTTTAACTAGCCCTTGAGGCCTCTATAACTCCACTAAAGCCAGTCTAATGCTATTGTTATATTGACCAACACACTTTCCTCAGATCCTACTAATGGGTAGAAAGAATTAAAATGCAATCATCAGAAGCCCTTTAGTTAACCTCCACAGAATGGGCTTTGGTTGCTGAGCTATATTGAGAATCACCTTAAAGAAAATTTTCAAAAACTGGTCAGTAGAAATGAGACATCTATACTCTATTAAAAAAAGATGAATATAAGTTAATTAAGTCTAACATAGATTTGAAATCCAACAATTTAGTGAACCATGCTGTAGAAAAAGTTTTCTTTCTAAACTAATATTGGATTAATTTAAAAATGTCCTACTTTTTATAAATAAAATAATAACTATATAGTCATTATTTTAAAGAATTATTAGCTAATATAATATTTACTAACTCTCACAAATTGTCCTTAGAATCTGTTCTGAGTGTTTTCTCCTCTGTCAGGTCAAATTTATTTGCTTCTTTTCCCTGTATTGAGGTTGTTATTCTGGGAGTATAGAAAGAGAATTCAGAAGGTCAAAGGTAAGAAACAGAAAAAAGTTCATTTTTTTCACTAATCTAGAACTAGAATTTAGCATTTCTTTCTATTATGAACATCAGTAATACTGACAATATCTGTCTCTATTAAACCAATAGAAATCACATATTTTATATTGCATTATATTATGTCTCAAATGATCTTTAGACTTGCACTAGAACAATGCACATATGACAATAATCAAGCATATTTTGCTTTTTCTGTTTTTTATTCAATATAGATAAATGTATTTTTGTCATATATATACATATATATATATATATAATTCTTATAAATTTAAATTATTCTTCTACATTAGGTACATAAGCTTTATCTGACTGCCAAAGAAGTTCAAGGAATCAAAAAGTTTAAAAAGCCCTGCCCTAGCTTTTTATCCCTTACTTTGCCTTGCAACATAGGTGTAAACTAAGAACTATACATTTCTTCAAACTATAACAGAGTAGGACTAAAATAATATTTTCCAAGCTATGTCACTATCTCACAAAGAGCAGACTTTTAACTATAGAAATGCAATACTTCTGTTCAGTCATCAATATAAAAACTGAAAATAACATCAAGACTGTGTTAGAAACTTTGATAATAAATATAATAAAAAATAACTCTACATTTAGGAAATAAATTGGGAAGGTGAAAATAAATACGTTTCTTCTATACTGTTCAGGGCAGAAAGGTGGTAGACTTTTGAGAAAAAAAATAAGGCTTCTAGGATTTTTGCATAGAGAAAAATATTATAAATTTAGTTTGAGAATATTATAACATCTAAACTTATTGGGGGGTACTTTCATTTCCCACATACGCATGCATGTCTTTATGTATGTGTATGTATTATTAATACAGAAATAAAATAATCTAATTTGAAATATACATGTTTTTAGTTCTAAATCAGGAAAGCAGAACTATCTGAGCAAATAAAACAATATCAAAAGCATACACATAGCTCTTAGCTAAAAGAGTAACTCAAAATTTAATCTCTGTGGGGAATACAAAAATATTTTACAAAGGGGTTGAACTTTCTAGCAGCAGGTGGGGATGCAGACTGCTGATGGTGATGGTAGTGGTGGGTATGTTCTAACACACCCAGAGAAAATGTTGTTCTAAATAGCTAGATACTTTTAACTGAGAAACAGTGTTTTCTCCTCACGTTGATCAATCACCCACTGAAGTCCTGCAAGGATATCTGGCCAAAGGGATTTCATCCAGATAGTTTGAAAGGATTTGCAGTGAAAAGGAGCCAGCACATATGTGCATTGGAACATAAATTTGGCTAGCTCTCCTTCCCTAAGCGTAAGCATTTTGGATGAATACTTGATGGAAACAATTTTGGGGGGAATGTTTTACAATGGAACAACTGTTTAATTGAATTAAATTGTTGTCCTGTTAGGGCATGCTCAAATAAAACATTTGGTATTGGAAGCATGACTTTATTTAGAAAACATTACTGAACTAGATATTCCAAAATGCCACAGTAATACTTTTAAAAAATGACCTTAGACTTTTAACTTGATGTACTGCATCTACACATAAAAATTTTATGAAAAAAAAAATTAGCCTTATTGTGACAGCTTAAATACATTTGCCAATTAGTTGTCTGTATATATATATATATATATATATATATATATATATATATATATATATATGACAGTATTTGTTAGTAATATTATTTGCGAAGGTAGTCTTTGGTTTTGAGAATAATAATTAAATAGATTCTGAAGTCAAATAATCTCAGTCTGAACATTAGTTACAACACTTTCTGAATGAGTAAATTTGTGTAAGATTTTTTGCCTACAAGTATTTACCTTATACAGCTGAAATGGAAAATTGGATTAAGTATTAAATGTCCTTAGAACAGTGATTGTGGTTAGTTAGCACTATCCATATATCTAATAATTTATATCTATATCTGTTTCTATCTATATCTGTACCTGTACTATACCTATACCTATATCTATATTTATATCTATCTATATCATTTATATCTGTATCTATATCTATCTATATCATCTATATCTATGTATCTATATTTATATCTATATCTATATATACCATCTACACCTATATGTCTATATCTATATCATCTATATCTATTTAAATATCATCTACATATCATCTATATCTATATCTATATCTATATATATTAGTATCTATTTATATCTTTGTTTTGGTCTTGGAAAGCTAGACCTATCTCACCGTATCCTAATTTTCTTTTTCTTAGTTGCAGGACAATTTTAATAAAAATGTTAAAATATTCTATCTTTAGCTATAGAGAAGAGTACTTTGCAGTACATGATCACTGAGCAATGAGGGGGAGACTTCTGTGAGTTAAATGAGCCTTTGGTGGGGTAGATTTACCAAGTAGTATGATGACACAGAGCAGGATGGCAACAAGAGCTCCCGTGCTCAGGCCGGCCGATAGGACCAAGGCCTCTGCATTGCAGGATTGCATGTTTCCTTGATTATCGCAGGCACACACACGAATAGTGAGTGTGCCGGTGCTGCTTTGAATTGGATAATCATTGTCAAAGATTAAAATTGGCAGCAGATAGGTATTCATTTTGCTGCGGCTATACCCATCTTTTCGAGTCATGATTCCTGCTGTATTATCTGGAAAAGAAAAAAAAGGTGAGAAAAAATCAGAACAGTTTTTGATTTTGCATCTTAAGGTCTCATAGTTTTTTCTTGTTGTTTAAGAAAATGTTCTATACCTTTATTATCTACAATGGTGAAATTTGGATTGAGGGGAAACTCTGGCACTGGTTCAAAGAAGAATTTGTGTCCTCGGGGAGGGTCATCTTTGTCCATGACACTGACAGTCTGAATCAACTGAAATGAAAGAAATTAATTAAATTAAGCAGAATAAAAAGCAAGTCTTGTTATTATAAAACATTTTTAATTAGTGTTTTTCTTTTAAATATATCAGTGAAATTAAAAACACAAAAATATGCCATTTGCAGAAAATTATACCAAGAATTTTTTATAGTTCTGTCTAATATAATGTATTTAATTAATAAAAAATATTCATCGAATATTAGCTTATAGTGTATCCCTATGAATCATTATCCGGTTCCTGGACACTTCAGTGTCCAACCTTAAAGAAAATTTAATCACCCCAACACATATCATTTTTTAATATTGTTGGAAAGCACTAGACTGTTCTGTTATCAAGTTACCAATCTGCTACCTCCTCCACTGGATAATGGTTATCTCAAAGGCAGAGAATGTAACATATGCATTTTTTTTAAAAACACAAGGGCTTAGCATAACCACTTATATAGAGAACACTATTAATATAGTTTTTGAGGTTGAGCAATATGTCACATAATACCAGAAAGCAAAAGATTTTTAGAGTTATGGGGCACCTTAACCACAATTATACAGCATATTTTATTAAAATTTTTTGCTTGCCTTTTAATGATATTTGCAAAGTTTAAAAAAGATATACAAATAAATACTTCTAAAGCTTTGTAAAAATCAGTGTCAAAGTTGAGAAATTATAGAACCTCTTAGCTCACTGTGCTCACTGTAAGTAGTGTGATGACTAGAGCATCAAATGACAGATTGGGCACAAAAATTCCATCAAGCATTTTATTGTGGAAAAAACACCAAGCTACTCATCGGGGAGCCTGTTTTTCTAGTCTTAGGTCTGCCATCTGTGTGATTTGAAATCACAGTCTTTTAATTACTCTTACTTTCAAATTTCACTTCTACAAAAACAAACAGTTGCACCACTTATGGGTATAATAATCTGACATTCTTTGATGAACAATTATTGGAATTTCACAGTAGTTTGATGTATCCATTGTTTTGGTTATTATGTAGGCATACCAACTTGAATGCTCACTAGTCAAGACTTTTTCTCTAATATTTGATATTAACCATAATTTTGTTTGTTTGGCAGAGTGATGTGTAACCTAATATGATTTTATACAATGCTTCCAAAACATGCACAATTAGTAATACACACTTAAATTACTTTTTCTCTTTAGATTGGAATGTGACATAGAAAAAATTTATATAATACCTGTTAGTCTTACTCAACATTCTGTTCCAGCATAGCAAAAAATATTCCTAATATTTAGTAATATTTTAAATAATAAACAACATTCATATTTTGATTATGACTGAGTTCTTAAAATGAATTGATAGACCATTGTGTTAGCATATTTTAAAAGAGAATAGATATCAGTATCTTAAAATATTTTATTCTTAACTTCGTGTTTTTTTACAAGAAAATTGTTCTGCATCAGTTCTATTAACAATGACATAGAAATTATAATAGTAGCATATATTAAAATAATTACAAGTAGTTCATATTAATTATACTTTATTATTATCAAACATTAATTTATAACATATCAATAACTCATGTGAATCAATACAAAAAAAAACATACTAATAGACAATAAGTAAAGAATACCCATAGGCTATTGTCAGTGGACATGTGTCTCTCCAAAATACATGTTAAACTCCTAATGCTCAGTACCTGTGAATGTAACCTTATTTAGAAGTAGGCTCTTTGCAGATGTAGTCAAGTTAAAATGAGGTTGGAGTAAGGTGGGCCTTAATCAAATAAATGGAGTCTTCATACAAAGAGGTAAGTTTGGAAATGGAGATAGAGGAATGACAGTGATGACAGAGATTAGAGTAATTTGGGTTCACAAATCAAGGCATGGCAAGCACCACAGAAGTTAGAAAATGGCAAAGATGGATCTCTCCCTACAGCTTTCAGAGACAACATGCACCTGCTGACACACAGATGTCAGACTTCTAGCCTCCAGAATTGCGTGCAAGAATAAAATACATTTCTGTTCTTTTAAAGCTCTCTAGTTTGTGGTAATTTGTCAGGGTAGGTTTAAAAAACTAATATGATGTTATCTGTGAAAACTTTTTATTTAAAAGGCCACATAATTAAGAAAAAAAATTTAGCTTTAATAATTTTGGAGGATTTTCTGTTAAAATTATTATTATTATTATTATTATTATTATTACATATTATTACATATTGGTAGACATTTAAATCTGTTACCCAATAAATGGACAATTATTTATTTACATATGATGGGAGTTATCACGAGGTATATGATGTATTTGGAGAGCTATTTGAACATAGATGAGTACAGATAAAATTTATTTATTCCTACTTTGAGAATTATATCAAAGAAAAATAATATCAGATAATGTATAAATATGAATGTAATATAATACTCAATATAGTGCTGTCTTCTAGAGTAACATTTTGTTGGTAAAACAAATTTCCATTAATAGGTGTGTAGATAAATAATCTAATTAATGTATGTCTATGCTATGATAATGAAGATTCAAATTAAAAATAATCACTTATTAAACTGAAAATATGCCCATTACATGCTGCAAAGCGAGAGAAGGAATACAATTTTTAATTCAAATAACTGTGTAATGATTCTTTGTTGATAATAAAAAATCTTATTTTAATTTTTGTGTGTAAGTGGAATGTGGTATATATCTTTCTTAGCCTACTTGGGCTGCCATAACAAGGTACCACATACATGGTGGCTTAAAAAACAGAAATTTATTTTTCTCCAGTTCTAGAGGTTGAAAGTTTGAGATTAAGGTACTGGAATGGTGAGCTTCTAGAGAAAGATCTCTTCCTCGTTTGCAGATGGTTGCCTTACTTTTACATCTTCAAATAATCTTTTCTTTGAGTATATGCATGGAGAGAGAGTGATCTTTCTAGTATTTCTTCTTTAAAGGACATTCGTCCTATCAGAGCAGAATCCCACTCTCTAGACCTTATTTAACCTTAAGTGCTTCTCTAGAGGTCCCATCTACAAATACATATTGGGAGTTAGGCCTTCAACATATGAGCTTAGGCAGGGACAGAAACCTTCAGTTTATTTTAATCTCTACTGGAATAGAATACTGCATTTTACTTTTATTTTCTATATTTAAAAAGACATAATGGCATTATTTAAGATTCTTAACATCTACCTACTTTTTCTTAAAGAAATATCTAAATGACTGGTTAAAATATCTTTCAGTACAATGTGTGTAGTTACTGTCATTTTTAAAATACTGTATTATTGTCAAAAATAAACATTCTGCATTTGCTTAAAATTACTTTAGAGATATCTGAAATGTTACTTAGTAAGGGGACTTTGTAACTGTTCAGACAATCTTTAATATTTATCTCACTAATATTAAAATTGAAAAATCACAAACAAAACATAACATATTAAACCAAAATGTTTTGACAGTGATTAAAAGTGGCACAATGTAATCTACAAAATAATTATTACGATTGCTTTTACATTAACATAGAACAATTTTATTGTCATGTTTTATGTTTTATTTAATAACATTTTTTCATTCTGAAGATAATTCAATATCAACATAGTTATGAGTTCAGGTACATGTGATATTTGTTATGTAGCTGGCATATAAATTAAAGCATATGTTATAACTTTTCCTATTTAGCATAAACAAAATAACAAAAGCAATGTTAAGATTATTGAGTTTTTTAGTAAGGAATAATAATCAAGTAATATGAAGAACTGACAGTAGTTTACATGAAAAACAATGTATAAGTAAAGGAATGCAATGTCATCTGCCTTTGTGAAGAGAAACTATTATTTTTAAAGTTTATAATAATTTATTTACCTGCCCAGGTTTTGCATTTTCACAAACAAATGTTTCATAGTACATGGCAAATTCCGGAGCATGGTCATTTATATCTAGAATTCTGATGAAGACAGGAATGTGGCTACTTTGTTTTGAGTTATCTGCAACGAGAACACGTGTAAGAATTCAGTCTCATTTACAGAGAAGCACTGATACCACTCTCCCCCTTTGTAACTTAGCAACAGATCATTTCTGTGGTATTCACTACTTGATTGGATTGCTGATAGATATCTCAGCTTTCTTACATGGTCCAGATGGAAAGCATGATAAAAAGAGGAGATTATGATTGAGAATAAAGTATTATTTCTAAGAGAGAATTTTCTTAGACTGATTAATTATTGTTATGCAGTTAAATTATATTTCTATCCTATAGAAATTGTTTAAAATAAATGAATATTTATATTTATTAATTTAAAAATTTAATCCAATACAATCTAAATCATCTCTCTCAGCTCTTAGTAATAATAAAACCATTCCACTCCAGAAAAGTAAAAAAATTACTTATTGCCATTATTTTACCACTTCGGTCAAAAGAAAAATGGGTTCAGATGGATGCGTTCCAACTTACTTATTTCTGTGGCTGTAACGGTGATGTTGTGCCAAGGAGATGATTCCCGGTCAAGGGGCTTCAAAGTGAAAATGGAGCCATTTTCTGCATTAATACTGAAAATCCGGTCCATATCAGTGTGCCGATCCACAGAGTATCTAGTAGAAAAGAGACTCATAAATCCAGGATTTTGCTTAAGACTATATTTCCTTATCTACTGTTTCTTAAAGTTATAGGCAGTTCACACAATGTTGTAACAAAGGCATGACCAGTAAAATGTGGAGAACTTTTCTGAATTTGTTTAATGTATCTGTCATTTAAGCAAATTTGATATATGTGGCTCTTTCCATTATTCCAGTTCTATGATTATGTGTACTTCGAAATCATTATTTATACTCATGAACCCTTGCGGTAGCTCTTGAGTGAGTTTTTCGTTGTCATTTGATTTACTTGTCCTATCAGAGACCTATGCTATGCTAGAGACATATTAAACTTGAGAGAGTCAATTGCAATAGATAAATTAAAATTATGTTTTTAAAAAGACAAACACATAAAAACATGTGTCCATAGAGTCCTATGAGCATAAGAGAATATGGAGAGGCCATTGTAAAGCACATTGTTCCTGAATGGCTCTTTATTCAGGGAACATCTCAATTGAATCATAGGTCTTTCTCCAATCTGTCCCTCTAATGTATTCCAAATAAAAATGAGATGCCATTACCACAGAGTTTGGTGACTCTCAATGGAGATGGATATGAAAGATGTCACAATAAACTTTGCATCATTCTACAGTTGGTGACATGCCACCCTTGCCATCCTCTACAAAGAAATCTATCTCCTATTTCTTGGAACCTAGTCCTTGGAACTTTGTGGAAGTGATCAAGGTTAAAGACATTGAGATGAGAGATTAGTCTTAATCATCTGGATGGGCCTTCACTAATCATAGGAGCCTTTAAAGGTGGGAAAAAAGGGCAGAAAATTAAAAGCTAGCTTAAATGTATTTTTTTTTTTTAGTTGTACCAGGCCACGTTAGGCTCTAATAGCTAACACTTTTTACATCTGTTTGAGATCTGCTGTTGAATGTTAATTGTACCATGATAGAAAAATTAAGTGTTTCTCAAAAATTAATGTTTATATGAAAGACATGAGGGATCTTGTTAAAAACAAATTCTGATTCAGGAGGTTTAGTGTGGGAGCTGGAATTCTGCATTTCTAACAAACTCTTAAGTGAATCCCATGTGGCAAATCCATGGACAAGGCACATGTAGCAAGGTTATAGACCATGGGATAAACCAGTTAGGAAGAGGAAGAATGACAAACAACTAAGAGACTAATCAGCATCTTCTGGAATCCTCACTTTCCTAGTATCCATTAAAGGCGTGTAGCCTTTTTTATCTGGTGAAATAGGGAATTACAGTTTTCATTATAAATCTGTAATATACTTTCTATCAGGCACTGACTTTGACAAACGGATGTAATACATATGTAGCTTTCTAAACATTGTGAAACATTGGCAATTTTTAAATACTGGGTCAAAACATATTTTTTTAAATTCTATGATTTTGGGGATTGAATTGTTTTAAATAAAAACCCGTGACAGTCTATTATTATAAGAACTTTACTGAATTTAAGGAATACGCCAGTAAACTCAGATTTCAAAACGTTTAGTGATTTTGTGTAGTAAGTACATAATGGTGCTTGCCTAAGTTGTTTTCCACTAAACTTTCTAAAATTATTTGTTCACACTCACAAATATTGCTTCAAAGTGAGTTTTTCTCCTATCTATCTATCTATCTGTCTATCTATCTATCTATCTATCTATCTATCTATCTATCTATCTATCCATCTATCTATCTATCATCATCATCATCTATATCTTTCTAATCTATCATCTCTCTATCTTTCTATCTATATCAGGTTTCATCTTAAAAGTGGAATAAATAAAAACTTTTTGTAGTTGTTCTCAGGTTTCTTTCTTACCTCACTCACAAAATATGAAACCAACTCAGTCACTTTCTTGACTTTCTTAGGGAGGGTTGAGCAATGGAGAATAGGGATGCAAAGAAATGGTAGTATTTTCTCACTTTTTCAATAATCATGATTGTAATTTTCCTACATAATTGTTATGAGAAGAAATTGGGGATTTTTGAAAAACGTATATTATATATGGTCACTGCTCAAGGATAGCTATACTTCTGGGGTGGGTAATCCTAGGTATATATAGGATAATTAGATACCTAAATGTAAAAATAACTATATAGAATACATAATGGTGTGTGTGTGTATGTATTTCTCAGAAGCAAAAATTGTATCGAGTTTTAACCAAGTATTCATTGTCGATAAGGATCTGAGATAGTTCTTATTTTTAGCATACCTATTTATGTACTAAAAGATGACAGTCATATAAATTTATTTATTTAATTTCTATTGCTTAATAGTGCTAAAATGAAGCCAAACATAGTGTTTTTTGTCTCAAGGTGTCTACCCCCTTTAATTTAATTCTTAATGTGGGCTGAAAAAGGCCCTAGAATATTAAACAATGTATTATTTTTTTCTTAAATACTTACATTAAATTCTACTTATAAATCAAAAATCGAAATGAACACAAATATAGCAAAGTAAAACAACAACAACAACAACCACATCTATGTGTTGAATGGACCTCAATTCATAATATTCACTATATATATTTCTTTCCACTCTTGTAAAGCTCAATGGTTAACCATTATCTGCTTATGGCCAAATAGATCTTGGATTTCTTCCTACTGTTCACATTAAGATCAAAGAGAAAGTAAATACCTTTGAGCCCATTGTCACTTGCCTTAGAGATTAACATGGGGCTTTCTATGATTGAGGGATGGCAAACAATTCTAACATTATACAAATGTATCTTTTATTCACTTGGAGCTTATGTGGAATCAAAACAGATTGGAATTTGGGATGCATTATTCTTAGGTTCCACCTTGTTAGGCTCTATTTTCAAGTTAAGAATTTGTGAAGGAATATCACTAAGATGATTTAGAAATAGCTCACTTTAACATTGACACTGAAAACATCCAGATCTATATTCAGAAATTTGCCTGGGTGCAAATAACATTCTGAAGGTTTTTCAAAGCCCAGGGATAATTGTTTTTTACTTAGCAGCCAATGTTCTAATTTAAATGCAGAATAGGCTATTCTAGTTAACCTATTAATAATAAATGCACCAGATTATAACAAATGAGCAGAAAGAGCCTGATAAATACTTAACACAGGACAAAACTATCTTTATGTTCCAGTGGATGGCCTATTAAAACACTATTTTATTGATCTCTTTACACTGAATTTGAACAACGATTTTTTTTTTTAAAAAAAAAGACCATTGGCCTAATTTTTATAATAAATACCTTCTGCAGAGACAGGATCCAATCACACAGGTGTCAAATAACATATAAAAAAGATTGCAAGGGAACTGAGCCTGTGAAAGTTGAACTCTGGTTTTAGTTGCCTTTTGTTTCTTATCTCCTACCATTAACAGTTAAACATGTATTAGATCCCTGTATTTCCATCTACTACAAAAAAAGTAAATTAAATTACAGACACCAAAACACATAGATAATATGAAGAAATATGTCAAAGATAGCATTCTTTATTTTTTACTGAATTCCAGGTGTATCGTCCATCGACTAAGTTAAAATAATTAGGCTGTGGAGTTGCTCTTTCTCAGGTACTGCTTTCTAAAACTGTGTTGTCTAACTATGAACCATGAAACCTTATCCCTTTTCAAAAGAGAATGTGGCTATATAATGTTTGAACAAATAGTTCTATTTTTTTCAGATATTAGTGACATAGTTTTAAAATGATTATTTTATTCTCTGCAATAAAAATCAAGCAAATATTAGGGAAGCAGTTACACGTATAGGAATGCACTAATTCTAGCTTATGGTGGAATTATGTACATTTTATTGAGGCATAACTAATTTCTCACTAGCAACTTTTTCTTGGATTTATTTCTCGAATCAACTGCAGTAAAAAGGATTTCTTCAAAAATTTGTTGAACTGTAAATATGGTGAGCATAAAACAGGTATAAAATGAGACAACATGTTTTTTCGGAACCTGTAGAGCTATAATCAGTCCTATAACTTGGGAAATTCATGATTACTTATGAGATAAAGCAAGCTGACGACAGCTGCTAATTGTAACTATAATCTTATGTTGCAAATGGCAGATGTATTTCAGAAAATATGTTTGATGAACAGATTTACTGGTGAGTGAGAATTAGTTCCCAAGCTTTCCCTGGAAAATGTTTCTCCACGATGCTTATCATAGTGTATTTTGCTCTGGTGATCAGTCAGCCTTCTAAATTCTATCAGAGCAAACAAAAGAGTCACCTATCACAATGTTGTCTCTTTGTTAGATTATTGCTGTTTTTTTCACACTATAATTGTATATCTACAGCTTTTTTTGCATATATTTTTACGTTAACAAGAATCAGCCTATACACTATATTTTCAAGCGTGCCTTATACATTGGCAGATTTGGCAGTATAATTCCAGAAACATAATCTGAGATTAATTTGTTTTCTCAATATTTTTTCTATCATATATATTTTTTTGAAATCTGAGATTTCAAAGGTAAAATTCTATTTACTGTCTTTTCAAAACTTGAGTAGCCCATAAAAAGCAAATATTTCTAGGAGAATTATGAACTAAAAAAAGTATCAGCCATTTTTAACTACTGTGGAGCAAGGCTGCAAATCAATTTTTGACCCAGAAATTTTACTTAAGAAATTATATCCTGATGATATTATCAGATATAGAGAAGGATAGTGTGTGTGTGTGTGTGTGTGTGTGTGTATACATGTCTCCAATCTAATTTTTTTATCAATGATGTACCACCTACATAACAGTATGTTATTTTATACAATAGAAGTTTATCAAGAAGTTAATGGCATTAGCAAATATTATAACTAATAAAATCCATACTTATATGTATATCGTATGAGTTCCATTTACTAAAATATAGGGATACAAATGTGTATAAATGTAGTATAATACCCAAGTACTTAAAACAACTCAAAATCTCAACCAATAAGTGAATAGATAAACAAATTGTGGTAATCCCATATGTTGAGATACTATTCAGCAATTAGAAGAATAAAGAATTAATGCACAGAACAACATAGAAAAATCTCAAGATAGTTATGCTAAGTAAAAAAAGGGACAAAAGAGAATATTATATGGTTTTATTTATATAAATTCAATCTAATTTAATCTAGTCTATAATAACAAAAAAACAGATTAGTGTTTGCCTGAGGATGGGGTTGGGTTCCAGGAAGTTTAAGAGGAAGGAATTACAAAAGGGCATGAGGTAAGGAGGATAAACTAGCTATATATCTTGCATTATCTTGATCTTGGTGATGTTTTAAGGGGCATATGAATATTCCAAAGTGTATCAAGTCATACAATTTAAATTTGTGCAGTTTATTTTTGGTCAATAATACCTCAATACACTTGCCAAAAATGAAGAATAAAAATAAAGCCATAATTTTCTAAGTATACTTGCCTACAGTGTGAGCTCGTGAAATTTTCTACTGTGTGCAATGAAAAAAGCAAGGAGAGACTAGACCAAATTTCTAGAAACAAAAGCTATGTCTTGTCTTTTTTTTTTTTTGCATAATTTTGTCCTTAAGGGTTCTGCTTTGTACCACTGAAGTCATTTGAATAAGTCTACAAATAGAGAACCTTATATCAATTATCTTCAATTAATAAGATTGTTAGGAAAGCAAAGTATATCTGCTAAGGAATTGTTTATGTATTCATATCAACAATAGTTTGAATCCCCAGTCTGCTAATTATCTGTACTATGTGCTTGGGAAAGTTTCTTAAGCACTTTTCAGCTCAGTATATTCTTCTATAAAATGTGGATGATAACAGTACCTACCAGAAAAAGCTATGATGAGGCTTAAATAAGCTAATAAATATAAAGCTCTTTAGACAGTTGTAGTTCATAACAAGTGCTCAGTAAATGATAAATATTCATGGAGAAAAGAATGGGCAAAATATCTGAGTCTCATGTTATGAATTTGATGCACATTTGGAATAACAGAACATTAACTCTGTTGTTTATTAGTTGACTTCATGATAAATGAAAACATTTTGTAGGAGTTTTACACTTATAAAACTTGATGAAACTTTTGATGTTCTCTGAATAAACAAATACCCTTGGCAACATAAGAAGTTGGGTGCCTCTCTTAAGTTAACCAATATTTATTGAATTCTTAGTATGCAAGATATAGTGAATGAGGAAAGGATACACAGATTATTAAGATATGCTCTTATTCATACTGAGTAATGCTGAATAGTTTGGCAATGAATGGTTCTTCATCTGAAAGAGTAAATACGCTGCCACTTGTCTACAACTTTCTAACACTGGTAGTTGATAAAAGTTACAATCAATGACTTTTTTAAAAACCATGAATGTGGAATTTAACATAAGCATTTGGTGCCACAAACTAGGGAGAAATGAAAACACGGTCATCATTGATTACCAGTTTTGGGGAGAGAATCTGGCAAAAACTATCAATGACAGATACTTTACTGAGCATTTATAGCTATTGGTATGAACTATGTCTTATCCTTTTGTTAAATAGAAGTGGTGTTTATTTCCATTGCAATATAGCAAACACAAAAAAAATTTGAAACTTTCTATTGTTACTTTTTAAAACAAAACAAATGCACATATAAGAAATGTCAAAACCAAGAAGCTGGACATGATTTCAATAGAATACAAATAAACATTATTTTGGATATAAACATACTAGCACATATATATATAGACTACTAGAGAACTAGATTACTTATTTGTTTCATTTTAGTTTTGTTTTATATAATATGGGCATTTTAAATTAATGCATCTTATATATGTTGATAAAAACTGAGTAAAATAACCTATGCATTTATATTATGTCATATTTTTAAAGTAATATGCAACATACATAATATGAACCCAAACATTTATTTAAAAGAGAAAGTTGACTAAATTCTATTCTAATTAACCTAAAATTAACCAAATATTTTAATCTAATATTAACTACATATTAAAACTTTATGAACTTATATTAATCAACCAACAAATTAAATATTCATTGAGATATTTAGTATAAAAATATTGCTTTGTAAATTAACTATTGAATAGTCAAAACAACTTATAAAAATAATAATTATATATTTAGCACTGTGCTTTTTAATTTTCTATGTGTGATAGTCTTACATAAATTTGAAAATTCTCATTAATAATTTAACCATTTTTTTCTTTAATTAAAAAATTAAGTTGTAAAGCAGCTATTTTATGCCCTTGTTAGGCACACATTAACAGATAATGCAATGTATTATTTATCTGTATTTCAGCACTGTGTCTTCATTGACATATCTATGCATCTTCATCCACTCATTCTATTTATCCATTTATGTCACAACTATATTTACATTCTTCTGAAGCACCACGTATAAGATTCATTGAAGTTTCTGGAATATCTGAAAGCTTTCAAATAGTTTTTACAATATTCAATCTTTGGGAAAGTATTACACTATACTATACAATTCTATACTAATTTTTAATAATTTTACCATTCTCAAATATTATTACTGTCTTTATTAATTCTGTGTTATTATTAGAATATAACTGGCATATTGTTTTCCCAAAATTTCGACATATGGTATGCCTAGTGACTATTTTCAAAAGAAGATATTTCAACATTTTTAAGGTATCTATTACATTTCCAGGACAATTTTTTTCTAGTTTATTTGTTTAGATTATTTATTATTTGAACAATTATTTATGCAAGAGGGATACTGAGATAGAATTGGGATTAAAATAAACAGCTGAGGGATTAAAATAAACTCTGGAGCCAGACAGCCTGATTTTCAAACACAGTTTTGCCACTAACTAATTACTGGGCTAGTTATTGACTTAAATGCTCCATGCCTTAGTCTTATCTGCAGAAAGGTATTAAAATGGGATCTACCTTGTAAAGTGATGAGTCAAATGAAATAACATATCCAAAGCACTTAGAAGACAGCACAGTTCATAGTTTGTGCTACAGAAGTGTTTATACTTGATCATATACTGTATGATAATTTTTTCACACAGCTTTTAAATACTAAAAATATGATATATTTTTTTGAAAACTTAAATTTTCTCCAAATACTTACTTTATTAAATTGTTCATGGCATCTGGGTCATATGCTGTAACCTGTCCGATGATGCTGCCCTCCTTTACATCTTCATCTACTTCTATCAGGTAAGAAATTTTACTGAACACAGGAGGCTCATCTATATCTTCCACAGATATTTTGACCATGGCTGTGTCTTTGAAAGGTCCCAGGTGTAGGAATCGTGGATCAGGATGAGTGTTACTGGCATCCACTCTTAAAGTGTACAGCATTTTGTTTTCAAAGTCTAAATTCTGAAGTTAAATAAGATAAGAAAAATCACTATAATTCAGCAGATATAACAAGGGAAGCTAATTTCAAAATTTAATAACCAGCTCTCTTAATGGTACCAAAAATTCTGGTTAAATTATTTTCCCAATTATTGCTTTATACATACGTCAAATAAATTAGTAAAGATTTGTTTTGCCTTATACTATATAGGGAGTAACTGAATATAATGGTATACACATTAAGATTAATTCTCACTTAGTAATGAATTTCAAATTTTAGTGGTCACAGTTTATTGTCTAATAGACATATTGGTTATTTATTTATTTTTATTATTAAAGTCATATGAAATTAAAGTCAGAGGAAATATTGGAATAAAGTAGTGATTTAGCAAACTATTTTTATATATGTTGCTTTTTTAGGTTCTGCATTTCTAAAAAGAGAAAAATCATTTCTCTAACTGAACACAGTGATAAGAAAGATGCTAATGAAAGCAATCAGGACAATATAATCAATATTTAGCTGGAATAGTTTATGTAAAGCTTCATAATATTCTCTCACAGTGCATTAAAAATCAAGAAATCCAACAGAAGACACATAACATCTTCAGGTTCCATCTATTTGAATAGGCCATCACATTTAACAGTTTAAATATGTTGAAGAGTGCATGAATTAAATTGATGGCTGCTTGTCTATTTTTTCTGCCATGGAGAAACAAAAAACAAGTACTTTTGAGGTTATCTAATCCTAGTTTGATTGTCATCTACTAAAAGCACAAGCAGTTGAGGTTTTATATAACTTTTTAAGTGTCAGTGATGAAGGTGCTTAACTTACTTGAAGTGAAATCACAACTATTCCCACTTACATGAAGGATAGACAGCATGTAAAGGATGGGGAAAATAAATCCGAGGCTTTTCTTCCCTTAACTGAAAAGCAAAAATAAACCATAAAGTGTTCAATGAAAAAATGAAGACAGCAAAAAGAAACCTGTTTGACAGTTATAATCCCTTCCTGTGTAGCCTTGTCAGTGATGACATCAAACATGTCAGCTCCATCTCCTTCAGCAATGCTGTATTCCATTTCAGCATTTTCCCCCACATCAGGGTCATTGGCTTTTATCCTTCCAAGGTGGGTTCCAAGAGGTACAGACTCAGGAGAATTAAATTGATATGTACCTGAAAATTAAATCAGAGCTCTTTTGACATTTCATCTTTAGACAACAAAGTTCTTTATTTCCTTTGCCTTTTTTACTTAAATAAATTAATTTTAAATTGGGAGAGGTTTTTTTTAATTATATTGAATTGTATGCTGTCAAAAATTAGAGATTTATTAAGTTGGACAAATAATTTATAAAGGCAGAACACTCTCATTTTGTAAATGAGAAATATAAGTTCCAGAAAAATTAAGTGACTGTCCCAAGGTTGTCTAGATAATAGATGGTAGGCCTGATATTAGAATTCAGAATTTGACTTAACAGAGCAAGAAACCAAATAAATCTTTTAATTAACTTAATATACATAAAGTGTGTAATGACAATGTTGAAAACTCTAGATAAGCAGTAAATATTTGGTTTCTTGCCTTTTTAACTACATTTTTATATTCTAAGTCAGGGATAGAAAAATAAAGATATACACAAAAATTGTTTACATTTAAATGCCTTTAAATGAGATGCAGTTTCATCCAATCATTACATTGCATTTTAGTTTGTGACTATTTATTCAAAATACAAATAGAAAAAAAATTACAAAAAAAGTTAATAAAGAAAATGTTTTAAAACGTTATATGCTGAACTCTATATAAGGCTAAAGGCCCTCTATGTAAACTTATTTAATTTTAACATTATCCTCATAGGACCAAGGAAGGTATATTATCCCCAGGATAGGGCTCAAGGAAATCATTTTGTAAAACTGGAGAAAGTAGAACACAAAACTAAAGCTCTCGGACTTCAAATTCTGTTCTTTTTTCAGTGGTGAAAAAGAGAAAACAGATTTAAATTCTCATCACTGGGCAAGTTAGCTAAATCCTCTAATTCTTTACTTCTACATCTATGAAAGAACATTGATAATGATAGCATTTAACTCATAGTTTTGTTATGAAGATTGCCTAAAATTATGTCTTTAATATGCTTAGCTCAGAGGCTACTTCTTGAATAGTTTTACTTTTAATATTATAGTTCCAAACCTTTTGTTAAAATTATAATAGATCATAAAATTATTGAATAGAGAGCCATTTGAGAATTCATCAAATCATACTTTTTCAGTTTATAGTTAAGGAAACTGAAAGCAAAGTTTAGATTTATGTTAATTAAGTTCATTATTCATGCTCTCCAAAAACTTTATTTTTTAACATTTATTTTTAAATTTACCATCCAAAGCTAAATTATCAAATGATTTAAATTTGACTAGCCTGGAAAAATGCTTTAATGCATTGGAGTCAATGTCATAACTTAAAATTTGAGGATCTCTTAATTGAACATTTTAAGATAGGGACCTTTATACTTTTATTTTCTGTAAAATGGAAATATTTTTATTGGAGCATCAAAATCTGTTTTTGTAGGACCCCATAGTATGCAAAGCATTCATAGTTTAACATGTATGCCTAAAAAGGTCACAACTGAAAGAATATTAACTGTTTTAACTTTCACAAATATGTAGCAGATTCCAGCAAACTTTAACATGTCTCAGATGCCATCACAACCAAGGTATACCATAACTCTATGGGCGACTAAGAAAAGAAAAGAAAAAAAATACTGCCAATTGAACTAACATTCATTGATTTTAATGTAGTATCTGATTTTCAGAGATGCTAAAGCATCAAGTCTGTGTTTTAGACTCAATTAAATAAGGGATTATAATTCTTGGGTACATACAAGATAACTGAGGCAAGACAAATAGGAGACATGGGATTTGAGAATTCACACTTCTAACCAGGAAAAAGATAAGAAAAAGAATGAGATGATCATAGCACATGTTGAGAAAGATAGTCTGGAAAACTTTATAATTCTTCTAAAGGTAGAAGAGAATAATTAAAGTTGCCAAAAGAACTTCACTTTTATGTTTTTTTACTACCTACTGACTGATGAAAATGATCATGGTGACTTTCAGTTTGTGGGAAATCGTTATCTTGTAGGGACAAAGGTTGTGGATTGGCGTTTATGCATAAACTAGTAGTGAAACCACTAGTACAAATATCAGCCTCTGTCTATCACATGTTGGAGAAGGCTTCTGGCATGAGGCCACCGAGACCTTTCTTACTCTGGGGAAATCGAGGAGGACTGTTGTTGACATCTGTCAGAGTGATGTTCACCGTAGTGGTTCCAGAAAGACCTCCCATCTGGCCGCCCATGTCTTTGGCTTGTATAACCACTTGGTACTGCTCTCGATTTTCTCTGCTCATGTCTGGTAATGCAGTTTTTATTATGCCTTTTGGAAAAGTAGACAAATATTTTACAATTTAACCACTGATTTTTATCTTAAATTGTGCCATGCAAAATCAATTTTACAGAAGTTAATGATAGCAGACAGACAAAATGGTGGTTTATCAAAATAAGTATTTCAATCCATAACCAATTTAACATAATGAACAAAACGGAAGGAATTCTTCCATTGAATACTATTCAGGAAGTGAATTTTTCAAAATCATTTGGATTATCCTTTTGATTAAAACAAATTTCAATAAAAAAATTGTCAGATGCATAAACTTGCTTAATTTTGATGATTGCCACATTCTTTAGATTTTGACTATTTTTTTATGACACATAGAGTACTGAACCTCTGTGAAACTTTGTATTTAGTGTCATAAATTTAAACAAAATAAATAGTCCAAAGAGCTAACGATTCAATGTATTTCAATAATAGGAAATTTGCTTTTGTTTCCTTGTAATAACTATAGAGAATAAGTAGAAACATGATACTGAATAGATACCTTTTTAAACATAGAAAAATCTACAAATGAATTGTGCATCCAGATACATACATAATGAGAAAGTGCCCAGGTATTAAGCGTTGTTACCTGATTCTGGGTCCACTGAAAAATATGGCTGTCCTTGCAATATGCTGTAGACCACTTTGGCACTGTTTCCGTAGTTGGCATCATCTGCATCCGTTGCAGTCACTTGTATAACAGATGTACCTACAGGAATCCCCGCCCAAATGTAGACACTTACATTTTCTGAATTAGAAACTAATTTATGAAATATTACTGCTGATATCGTGGGATGTTAACTTTGTCACTAATCATCTTTAAAAAATAAAAAATAAAAACAATTAAAGAAGCTAGCTTCAGGAGCTAAACACAATTCAATATAGTGCTAGACTTTTCTTATAGTTCACTAGATCTCTACAGAAAGTCAGAACATGGTTGTAAACTTACTATTTATATTTATTTTTATATAACCTTATATGAACATATATTAAAGTAAAAATTGTTTTCATACTTGAGGATTATTTTGATACATGAATTATTAAGTATAACCAATATGCTAATTTCAAGTGGTTAATTAATCAGTTTTATGATATTTCTTAGGCCACCAGTTTTATTTCTTTTACTGTGGGTATCATTTCACTGTGGGCACAGGGAGAGACTCCTATGTACCATTTTGACACTTTAAATAATATATTTTTCTATTGAATTTGATTTTGTTTGCTCTTTATTGTGCATATATGATCTTTAAATTTATCCAAAAATACTTGACCAAAAATATTAGAATAATAAATGTTAAACCTAAAATGTGGCTCTAATGCTACAAACACCCACCTAAAATACAATTTCATGTTTCAGAATCACGGTAATAATATGGAATGCTCTTAAACATTGATAAACACTGATAGTATATCATTGATATTTATGATAGCAAAAAGAAAAAAGGAAACACCTACTATGTGGACTTTAGCACATGGATGATTCTTTTTTTTCATACATGTAAAGACTAATTACATGGTTAATGTTATTTACTAATAAAATTGAATAGATATTGCTTTATATGTTTTATACTAATTTTATAAATATTTGTTTATAAAGAGAGATTAAAAAAGAAATGCATCATTTTGATCAAGATATTCCTCTAAATTTTCTAAGATATTTATAATATTCATTGGTTCTCAAATAATTTAAAATAAATATTAAATTTCTATATTAAACAAAATATTTTTTTAAATTAAGTAAATATAGTGAAGCCTGATTAACAAGTTTGTGTTATTCGTCATTTATAAGTTTTGTCCTGTATGAGCTCCCCAAAGGCAGGGCCCAAATCTGCTTTCTTCAACATTTTGTCTCTAAAGCCCAGCAGAGTTTCTAGCTCAAAGTCATAACAAAAACATTTACAGATTGCTTAATGTAGACTAGGCAGAGTTCTCAGCAGTTGATTTGTGTTATTACGTTATCCTAATGATAATAATAACATGTAGATCTTTGGGTATATAGAGATGGCTCATGATCACACACCTAGAAGGTGATGGGGATGAGGTTCAACCTAGCCAATTTGAGGAAAGAAGCTCTATTCTAAATAATTTGTTAAGTGGCCTGTCTGGCATTATGGGTACATTTAGACATGTTACATATTAAACCACAGATAGTAAATCTCTAAGATTAGATCAAGATTAGAGCATGAAGGATTCACTGATGTGTTTTTTGTGTGATCTGTGAAAAACTGTGCAGGAATTCCTTGTTCGTAAACCTCTAAGATTGAACCAGGATTAGGACATGAAGGATTCATTCATGAGTTGTTTGTGTGATCTGTGGAAAAGAGATGATGTAGAAGGAGAACTGGATAAGATTTTGAGGGACCAGTTAGGGGAAATACCCAGTCAGTGAGAAAGTATACATCCAAAACCTCCACATTTACACAATGGTAATTTGTTTAGATGAAGAATGAATGCATGCAAATATTGAAATTGATAGGTAATCTATAATAAAAATATAATGACTATAAAAATTGAAAATATTAAAGGTAGAGCTCTGCTACAAATATTTAAATCAAATGTATTTCGTTTTCCGTAGTTATGTATTCTTCTCATATATCACCCAGATGATATGTTCTGATCAGAGATGCTAACATATTTTAGATTGAAGAGTTAATTGTAGCCATCTAACCTTAAAAAGGCTGAGGGTCACATGATTCAAAGAATTAAAATAGAATATGGTTTTGAAAGAAACAGGAAGAGAAAGAAAAAGCAAGAAGAGTTAGTGAGAGAGAAAAAGAAGAGACAAATATATTATGACAAATATGAGAAGGAGACAGTATAGAGTACCAGTGGATAACATTGGAAAGAGAATAATTATAAACAAATTTTATTTTTTATTAGATTTTATTTACCCTCTAAGTTAATCATAGTAGTTTCTCAACCCTGATTTCAATGAAAATTACTAATATTATAAAAATAATATTAGAATTAAATCATTGTGCATTACTTCATTTATAGAGGATTTCTTTATTATTTGATTATACACAGGCTTTAACTGTCAACATATGGGTTACATACAGTCCGACAGAGTTCCTAAGTATCACCTTTTAGTTTCTTTCTGTACGTGATTATCTCTATAGGAAAAAGCAGAGAAAATCACATCTGCAAAATGATAATTATTTTTTGTCTTTAAATTATGTAGAAGAATAAAAAGGCTCTAAAATCTTATTGTAAATGCAGTCTCCCCACTTTCCCCTTACTTTTATTTGGTTTTAATTTTATCAAGGGCAGCATTTGAATTAAAAAAAATAATACAAAATGAGAAAATAAGAAACATGATGATTTTAAGGAGTTACTAAGAATATAATAAAATTTCAGTTTTCCAAACTATGTTTTGCATAATAAGCATAACTATTTTATAGTGGAAAAAAATAGTAAAGCATTAAAATTATTGAGCTATTTCCACATTAATCTTTTTTTTAAATTAGTATTAGTAATAAACTATTACTAATACTGGAGTAAGTCAGTTTAATTCTTTTGGGCTTATTTTCACTTATTTATTAAGAGAGATGATTAAACCAAGTATGATATCTTCTGCATATACATATTGTCTATATAGATATAAACATTTATATTTAAAAATAAACACACATATAAAGGAGAAAGAAGTTAATACAGTAATGTTGATATTAGTAATAAAGAATAACTATCCCCTAAATATGAGACCGATATTTACCTATAGTTCTTAAATTTTTATTAATTTTGTGCAATTAGAGGCATATTAGGCATACTCTTGCCTGCTCTATGTTTTTCAAGGATTTTTTTTGGAATTATAGGCATGGAGGGAATGCATTTGGCAATGTCACTAATTCTTATTTTTAAGGCCTGTGATAGTCATAAATTGTACTGCCCATAATTTAAAGTTTATATAAATTAAGTATAGACTTCCTTACTTGAAAGGTTTTGTGTTGTTTTTTGACAAGATAATCTTTAAGCCTTCTTCCATGCATAAACTTATATATCCTATGTTTTATTATGAATATTGAATGAGAAGCATTTTTTAAAATAAAATATAGAAATATTTAGTCCAGTCTTGATATTATCATACACTTGATAAATATTATTAAAATCTGGACTATATTAGTGTTTCAGATGAGAAAGTATATATTTGAATTAGGTAGATAGATGATAATATTCTATTAAATATGTAAAATAATCTTGGAGAAAACACAGGTTAATTTAGTTTTAATATCAATAGTCTCTGATAAGTATTGTTTTTAAAAATGAGATAATGCTTTGAAATTTTTAAAAGTTTTTCAAATTTAAACCAATTATGAAAAATTATTATATTTGAATATCTGTCATCTTAATTATGTTTTTTATTACTATAGGTATATCAAACTTTTTCAGGAAAAGATAAGTAAAAATTTTTATACTATTAAGTGTCAAAATACCTGGCAAAATAACATACACACAAGAAAAACTATAAAGTTTTACAAAAGTTAAAGGACATTAAACAAAAAAACAAACTACTTTAGAAGGTTCATCACTTGGAAGTTGAAATGGAGAGTATAGTTTTAGATGTCTCTGTATCTCAAATATAAGACCAAACAGAGATCATGGTGTATATCTACATTAGCTCGCTGGTTGATCTCTATGGAGCTATCTAGTACTTTCCATGGAACTATACCAGCCTAACACAACTGTTCATATTTCATTCTAGGCTTTATGACTTTGTAGGACTCCTATCTAATTTGATATCTCTTTTATATTTTTGAAATGAATCCCTGAAAATAACTACACTTAGACAGATGAGATTTCATTTTCTGTAAAAGGGAATTATAACATTTTTAATACAAATTCTTGGTTCTTCTGGCTAAATGGAACAGAATTAAGAAATATTTCACATCAATCACTCAAGAAAGATATATATGTTTTTTTCTCTAAAGAAATTATTTTAGATTGTAATGTATTAATTTCAATAATGTCAAAATATACTTAAAATGGATTTTAAAACAATATTCAACTAAATAGCGTCGACTTTTGAAAATCAGTTGCATATTTTGGATTAAGTTTATATTAACAGGTTTTTTTTTTTTTTTTTTAGAAATCTATTAGGATTTAAGACAATCTCATTAATGAATCTAAACCTTTTATATAAGTAGAGCTAAATGTAATCACCCATACAGATAAAACATTGCATAATAACAAATGGTATTTAAAATTATGGGCATGGGCAGACTTAAAAAATAAAACAGTTATTCTCAGTTTACAAGTTAAGTGATCATTCAGTAGTGAGATCCAACTAAAATAACATAAAAAGACTTGAAATATTGTTGTTATACTACCAAGTTTTTTTTTTTTTTTTTGTCTTAGTTAAGTTGTTTAATCTTTTGGAATTCTAGGTTCCTAATTAACAGAATGGGTATTTAAGGTTCTATTTCCTATGCCTATCACATTACATTGTTTCAATGATCAAATGAGACAATCAAAAGAAATTTGTCAAGTGCAAGCATTAGCTGTTATTATGCAAAATAATTCCAGAAAAACTGTCCAAAACTGCTGACACTATTTGATTCTCCTTTCATTTCATTTCAAGGCAAAAATATATCCAACTTGACTGCCATCTGAATGGCAGTTGAGTAGAGATGAAAACGTTGGTTAAAATGTAATGAAAGAACTATTCCCAGTACTAATCATTTTAGGTATTAATTACAACATAATAGGAAACATTAAGATGCATAAAATTGAAATAATTCTAAGTAAGATAGCTAACACTAAATAGTTGGGTTATACTTTTTATCTTGAAATAGGCAATATATCATAACTGTATGTCCCTAAGAATTATCTTAGCAAACAAGCAAATAGAAAAGTTAGTTTACATTGATTAGCATGTACCTACCAACTCCAGACATTTCAGGAACACTGGCAGTGTATAAGTCTTTTGTGAATTTTGGTTCGTTGTCATTGATATCATGGATTTTAATAATAAATTCAGATTCAGGTTCCACCTGCCGCCCGGTCTTTCTGTCTATTGCCTTGGCACGAAGAATGTACAGAGATTTTTCTTCTCTGTCTAATTTCTTTGCTGCATGAATATCTCCTGTATTTTCATCTATGACGAATAGACTGCCAGCCCCATCTCCTGTTAATATGTATTTTAAATTTCCATCTCCTTTGTCTTGGTCAGTATGAAGCTTTGGAAAAGTAGAAAAGAAGAGTTCTATAAATATATGTGTTGTTATTACAGAAAAAAATTGGCACATATCAATTTGTCTCTATATAACATCACTGGAACAATGATTGCAATCATTATCTTAATTTTTACTGTGGAGAAACTAAGCATTTTAGTTATATTCTCAACAACTTTAAACAAATATACATCACAAGGGACTAATTTTAAAATATGAAAATGAATCTTTTTTTTAAAACACAATGTTTCCAAGATATTTTTGAATAGATTCCTATAAAGATTTAAACCTTTAGTAATTAATAAGGAAAAAAGTCTATTAACCTAGATCGTGAGTGTAAACTAAACTCAAAGAAGTGGTGTGAGGAAGTTCTGAAATTATTATGATATAAAGTTTAGGATACATACTATAATTTTAAAATAATTTTACTTCCCTTCAGTATTATATTGTTTGTAGATGTATAGGCTCTATCATCAGAGACACCAGACAGAGAATTTTAATCTCACAGATTATTTTTTATATGACTTTCAAACAGTGTTCTTGTTTTTCTGGAAATTGTTATATTTTATGGACATTTAAAATTTCAAGTGATATAAAACATACAGATTTTTTTCCACTGGTCTTATAAATAATTTAATGAAAATATTAGGATTTCTTCATAAATTATCTTTCTTCTGATACATAACTATCTTGAAAATAAACTTCTTAAAGTGAAAGTTTGTTTCACTGGGTATTTATTTAAAACAAATAAATAAATGATAGAGTCACAGACACTATACATTAAAAAAAGTTTTAACATTTTTACAAACCTAATACTTGAAACTTGAGTCTTAACTATCTCACCCCTGCTATATTGTCTTCCATCATATACTTCATAATTTCCATTACATCTGTGCTCTATTTTTCATTCTGTGAATTATTTGAGTATTTGAATCTGTTTTTTCTTTATGTTAGCCAAAATTAAAAACTTGGGATTAAATTTTACTTGTCCTTCACTTTTGAGCCCAGTGTTAAGATAACTGCAGCCTTTTCTTCTTTGGAATACCTTCCTGACCCATGTATCTGTCTCCATCTTCGTG
Organism: Macroglossus sobrinus; assembly: GCA_004027375.1. Lineage (NCBI taxonomy): Eukaryota > Metazoa > Chordata > Mammalia > Chiroptera > Pteropodidae > Macroglossus > Macroglossus sobrinus. The sequence continues at coordinate 247,411 of PVKZ01000419.1, read as the reverse complement.
GGTACCACCCTTGTTTTGGCCTCCCTCAGATCTTGCCTAGCCCACCCCTACAGTCTCCTGATTGATGCCTGCCTCCCCCTTGCTCTACTCCAAACAATGTTCCATATTAAAGTAGTTGATTTTTATGTATCACAAATCTGGTCCTGCTACTTCTAGCTGAACAATCAGTAAGGCACAGTGCATAAGAACCATGAATCTAAAGTCTTACAAACCAGGGTTAGTCTCGTGAAAATTTCAGTGTTATATTGGGCAAACGCTGTGTATATGTTTACTAAGCCTCTTCTATTAAAGGAGAAAATATTCTTTTACAATATAATCTTTACTTGTATTGTTAATCTAACTGTTTGTACTTTATAGCCTTATTTACATGTTTTCTACGATCTTGTCCTCAAGTCCAGATGCATAGCTAACCACTTTTACCCACTTCTCTATGTATTTTATATATAACATTTGTTTTGTTTTGCCTTGTTTTATTTTCTTCATTTCTCAGAAGACCTGTTCCAGTTTTCATACCTGATGTCGGCATATGTTTCCCTCACCCTTTAACACTGTTTCTCTTCTCTGAATTTTCCCCTAGCTAAATATTTATTATACCTAATTTAAAATTTTTCTTATTAGAGACATCTTCCCTGACTCTATAGATTAGAATAGACATGCCTGCTCTGTAAGTGTAAAGCATGTTTCACTTTCCTATTATTATATTCATAACATTGGTGAAAATTGTTTGCCATGCTCACTAAATCATAAAGTAAGAAAAAAATGGACATTTTTTCTTTAAATCTCTAGAATTTCAACATATTCCTTAAACAAATATTTTTTCTTTTTTTAACCAGTATTATTTCACATATATACAACAGGTTTATAAACAACTATTAAGACTATGGTGTGTATATATATATATATATATATATATATATATAAATAAATCAATAGTAAAGCCTATTATATAAAAACCTAAATATAAATACAAATCTTATACATGAATCTTAAACTAGACATTTTATAAGGTCAGTGAAGCAGAATAAAGTAGAAACCTTATGATATTATTTATTATAAAACAAAACCCCGATAAAATGCCTTAAGAATATGACACCAAAATATAATTATTTTTTCATGTCTCTATGAACCAAGTAGTTCTTCTCTAGAAAAAAATTATTTTTTTTTCTAAACTTGAATAAATACATTAAAAACACTATGAATTATAGATAAATTTCTAAATCAGTAACTATTATTTTCAACAGTATTATTTTTAGTTTTGCTGTTACTTTCTTTTTTTTTGAGAAATTGGAAAAAATTCAACATGTACATTCAAGATAGGCTAAAAAATTTAAATATGTCTATGATGGCTAATTTTATATGTCAATTTACCAGGGCAACAGGGTACCCAGATATTTGGTTAAACATTATTCTGGGTGCATCTATGATGATGCTTCTGTATGAGATTAACAATTGAATCTATCAGCTGAGTAAAAGTGAATTGACCTCTCCCAATGTGACTGAGCCTCATCTAATATTTTAAAGGCCAGAAAACAAAACAAGGACGAGGAAAAGAGAATTTACTTTCTCTGCCTCTTAGATTGAAACCGTAAGTTATACCATTGGTTCTCAAGGTTCAGGACTCAAGAGGCTACAACTGTTCCATCTGCAGCTTGCTAACTATAGATCTTGGGATGGCCCATAATCATAAAGCCTTCATAATCACATAAACTAATTTCTTACAAGAAATTTATGTTAAATATATAAATTTACATATACATATAAAATTATAATATATATTATATTAAAATATATGTGCATACATATCTATATCTATCTATCTATCATCTATCTATCTATCCATCTATCATCTATCTATCTATCTGTATCCTGATTCTCTGACTCTCTGGAGAACCCATACTAATACAACATTTAAAAGTAAAATTTACAAAGTGAAAACAAATTTATCCCTCATCAATTTTCCTTTAAAAATTAGCAGTTAGAGGTTTTTGATTATTTACTTGTTTAAATTTTATTTAATGTGTTTTTAAATGCAAAAGTATTTCATATTGCCCATTATCAACGATATTCATTTATCTTTAAAATATATTTGGAATATTCTAACTTCTCATTCAGTTTTTAATGAGGAAAGACATAGAGCTATTGCTACTAGTTGCTAAAAATAACAATTAAAACAATTATATTTATTTCTGATGTTTTAATAATGTTAAAATACACCAATATATTTTCAAGAATAGTATGAAAAAATCTACCTTTAAGTTACACAGTTTTGCACTCATATTACCATACAGAAAGAATAAAAAAAACACATAACTTTCATGACTATGTCAGAGCACTTATTACACATGAAGTGCTCTATTAAATAGCTAATTGAAACATTTGTTATTAAAAATGATTGACAAAAAGGCTCTGTGGGTTGGCTTAATCATTTAAATGAGCATGAGTAGGAAAGATAGTGAAGGGAGATCCTCATGTTTCTAAAATTGTTTACAGAATCTAGAAAGTGGAATGGAGAAGTGGGGGAATGCAATTATAAAAAATATCTTTTCACCTAAGAAATTTTTTTTCAGTATTCCTAATCCAATGATGCCAGAGACCTTTAAAATTATTGTATATCCAATGACTGCCTGAGGACTAATTCTGATGGTATTAAATTTACCAGTGCATACTTCAAAAGGTATTTTGGGATGAGTCATAACATCAACCCGAGCTGCCTAATTAGAGCTGCCTATGAGTGTAGTTTCATTACCACACAACACAGCTTGTCCTAGATTCTCTACCTGTCAAATCCCTCATCTGCCTAGAGGTGGAGGAGGAAGGTAGCTGGGAAGTGTTGGTAAGGCTGCTGTTATAACCATATCCAAAGGTGCAAAATCTTAGGTGCAAAAAAAGTAATAAATAGAAATGAAAGATATGACATATACAAAAGATACTCATAAAAGAATTAGTACCCCAGGGAGAAATATGACTATCCAATTTACAAGCGAGCATTTTAGTGCAATGGAATAATATTCTTAGTTCTCCTTCTCAGATCTAATGATGACCAATGGAAAGGAGAAGGAGAAACTTCAAGACTTATTATCCCCACATAAGAAATATTGAACTCCTGCTCATTTTTCCATTGCAAAAACATATGTGGTAACTTGATAAACACTATCCCCACTATTTCAAATGTTATCTGGGTACATCAGGAGCTCATCTGGAGATTCTGAATGTAATTGGAATAACATTCCTAGAATGTTGTCAACATGATGAGAAAGTCTCACTAACCCAATTTAGGGATACTAGAAAAAGCTTTTTCAGGAGCTTAATAATGGCTGTAAATTGGTCTTGAGAAAAAACAAAGCTCTAATTATATTGATTAATTTAATAATAACTTTAGCAGAGCTGTCAACAACAGTGGAATAGGGCTTATTCATTACCTGGAAAAACTATCAGATGTCATAATTTATGATGTCTTTAAATGCTAGTCACTGTGTGGCTTAGAGAGCCAAACAAAGCAAAGTCGATTATGTCAATACTATATTAAATTTAAGAAATAGTAGTTTGTTAAAAAAAAAGTGTGGTTTTTATTACTGCTTTTAAAGTCCTGAATATTACTTAGTTAAAAAGAAAATCTTCACTGTGGTGTAACTCATTGGGTTTGAGTAGGTAGAGGGATAACAGTTTGTCATCACACTTTGAAGCCAGTGTCCTAAATTCTTTTCTGTTTTAACTGGTATATTATAATATCCACAATCCAAATGTAACCCAGAATTCCATAAATAATGTTCTTTGGTCACCATCTCAGGCAGTTGGAATGTATAGTACATAGGTAGATTACTAAATTAATCTCTCAAAGGTATAGGATGAAAAAAAACGGTTTGCAAATTGATTTAAAGAATTAAATTACAACCAGACTTATGTAAATGGTAATTCTCCAGAATAAGAGAATATTTTATGATCTGAATTGAAGTTCCGCTTGATGAAAGTCTCTGAAAATTGTCCAGAAAAGAAAGTAAATTTGGCCTTATAAAAATTACACATTCAATAAATGCATCAACACACATTAAAAATTCAAAATACTTGTGATTGCTGAAGGAATAAGAGTAATTGCATTACAAAAAGAATATTAAAAACACTCTGAAGAGATATCGTCATGTTTAACAAGCTTTGCAAAGGAAATTTCTGTTAAAATCTATATGAGTCAAGTCCAATTCATTGCCATGGTGTTAGTAAGATTAATCTTTGTAGAAAATATACCACAAACTATAAGACAGAAAATAAAAATGTATCTCAGAAATATGTAATATGGAAATACTGACTGATGACAGGACAGATTAGGAGATTAAATAGTTCACGTACAATGTGTTTCCTTCACATTACTGGAGAGAGGTTGAAAGAAGGCCTGTGAACATCTAATCTTGTTGTAAATACACGAAAAAAATTGCCTAAAAACAAACTAATGATATCTGGTAGAGAGAGAATACTTATCTTCAAATGCTTTAATATTAGGCTGTATCTCTGGCCTTATGTCTTATTGTCAAATCTGATTTGACAATTCCCTGTCATTTTTCTTAGCTAAGATGGAGAGGACAAACATTATCATTTCTTAATAGTGACATACCAATGCTATTCTCACAGATCTCTCTTCCTTCAAATGTGCCCACAAAACTTTGTCCTCAACACACATCCAGTTAAAAAAAATTTCCTAAGCAATTTAACTTTGTTCTCCTAAGACTAATTCTCATTGAATTAACCCAAAATGTCTCCATTTCTTAAAGAACACAGAGTTAAAGGAGAGAAAAGTCAAAGTTGAATAGTAAGGTTATTTTTAAAAGAGTAAAGACATTATAATAAATATATAATTAGGAAACATGTAATATAATTGACAATTACATGTGGTACAAGCATAAAGTACACTGCCGGCAGTAGATTATTCACATTAACTTCAGTGTAACCTCAGTGTTTATATTTTTGCAACATATTTCTTCATCTTTATTGAAAACATAAAAGTTTACACTTAGTAATATATTAAATGTTTTCTTTAGAAAAACTAATAAGGCAGTAATTCAACGTATACAGACATTATATAATTCTGATTCAGTTATTACAGAGTGCATTTGAAAATATGACTATCATTCTATTAAATTTTTCTCTGTTATACTTCAAAAACATTTTTTAAAAATAAAATTTATACACCAGTAAACTACAAGAGTTTACTCACAAAGCATCTTCTCCTAGGCATTGCCATAAATACTGCCTTAATGAATTTATTATTATACAATAATAAGAGTCCTTATCTCTGTCTTCCATTTATACTTTCTAAGTAGTTTACCTAGTGAAGCAGCTTCATGTACAAATTATACGTAAAGACTCACAATGACATCTTCATCCCTAAATTTCTACTGTCTTTTCAAATCTGATTTTTAAAAGCCTTTCTTTCATACCCATCAGTGTGTCCAATAAGCCATTTTAAAACGTCATCAGTCCAAACAGAATTCCCTATTTCTCTCTGAGCCATCATCCAGTATTCAACCTCTCATCTTGCCTTTTCCAGTACACTCCACATGGTCAATGCTGGTACCTTTTGTATGATTGATCACATCAAAATTACACACTGTCATTCTTTCATCCAATCTCTCTGTAAATCCTGTGATCTCTATGTTTTCTGTTAACATCTTAGTTCAAGCCATCACTGTTGGCCATTTGAATTACTTCAGTGGTCCACTCAGTCTCCTTGAATCTCTGTTTCAGAATCCATGTTCCACATAACTACTAGACTGATTATTTCCAAAAATAATCAATTTATTTGAGTCACGAGCTTAAAACACATCTGTGGCTTTTCATTGAACTAAATTTTAAACAGTCTCTCACACACGCATATACACACACACCAAAAAAAGCAAATAAAACCAAAACATTTCTATGGCTTCCAAGAACTTACATGGCCTTGCCTCTTTTTAACTCTACAAATTGATCTAGTCATTATTCCCCTCCTCACTCACTAAACTATACCCATATTGGCTTGCTTTCTTCCCCATGAATATCAATATAATTGAGCACAGTTTCTTTAATTTAGAGTGACAGATTAATTACCTTGTCCAAGATCATGTTAGAATTTTATTGTAGAAAGGTATTTAAACCAAGATTTTCTGACTCATTATTGTTGCTCATTCCTTTCTATAATATGTAAATTCCAATTAACAATAACAGCTTCCTTTATTTGTGATTATCAATTTTGAATATTAATTACCCTTATAACTAGATCTCTGAAAAATTTTAAGCGCATTTTTCTTTTTTTGTAACTGAAATTTTTTTTCTATTCTTGAAAAAATAAATCACCACTCAGGATATTAAGAGCTCCCTGTGTTGAAGATGAGAAACATTTTAATGTTAGAAAAAAAAATAAATAATAATTTTAAAATTATAATATTCCTGACAAAAACTTTATAAAATCAAATCTTGTGTCATGTATAGCATCATAAAATACAGTTTAAATGATTTGGTAATGAACTGTTAGAGAATATATCCATAAGCTGTTATACACTTATTGTAAACTAAAACCAGACATCACTAGACTATCATTCTTCAACTATTCTGTTCCTTTTTTTTTAGCTGTTGGCTTCATCTGTTTTAAAGCATTAGCTTCCACTATTTAGAATGTTTTCTCCTTGCTTCTTTGAAGTATTCATTTCTAATTGTTCTTCAAGGTTCAGGTTAAATGTTACTATTTGCAGAAGCCCTTCTTTATATTTTGTGTTAGTTTCCCATTGCTGGGGTAACAATTTACCCATAATCTTCAGAGCCTAAAGTAACACAAGTTTATTATCTTACTATTCTTACAGATCTCTAGGTCAGAAGTCCGTACTTAGACAGCTCTAACTAGGCTAAAATCAAGATAACAGCAGGGTTGCATTCTTTTCTGGAAGCTCTAAGGGAAAATCCATTTCCTTGCCTTTTTAAGTTTCTGGGGCCTGCCTGATTCCTTGGCTTTTAGGTCCCTTCCTCCATCTTCAAAACCAGCAGTAGTAGGTCCAGTGATTTTCACTTCATCTTTCTGAACCTTTTCTAGTTGCATTTACACTCTCACTCTCACTCTCTCTCTCTCTCTCGCCCTCTCTCCATTTCAAAACAGCTGATTAGCAACCACAATTCTCTTTTGCCATATAATGTACCAGAGTCACCGTTTCTGAGTATCAGAACAGAGCCATCTTTGGGACCATCATTCTGCCTGTTATATATCTTCAGATAGTTTCTTTCACTAATCTTTCTAGTTAGTAGATGTGCTATTGATATATGATACACTAAGCTACACTAAGCATCAGAATAGAAGCGTAGTTAAAAGGATGCTTTTTAGGGAGGGACAGCCTGATTTCAAATCCTAGGTCTGAAAATTGATACAGTGTGGTGTGAACAAGTGATTTGACCATTTTTGCATCTTCATAAAATCATCATAATAATAGTAATCACCCTTAGAAATGTGAATTAAATTTTTAAAAATAAATGAAACAGTTAGAAAAGTACCTGAGCCATGGTAAGTGCTCAATAAATATTACACATAATCATTAGCAAATTCAATGAAGCTGTCTTTCCATGTGCTTTTTTATTTATCTATGAGCATATTTACTTACCTTTTATCCTTAATACTTAGCTTTTAATATTTCATTAAAATATTATAATAGAATTCATTGGATAACCTCTGTACCACCAAATTTTTATTTAATTTACATCTTCAAAAAAATTCCTTTATTTAGTAGATTTTAATATCACATTCTTGATTTCTAAATACTAAATAACCTAAAATGCTAAAATAAATAAACTTCCTTTTGAAATTTGTTGTTGATCATATTGCTTTGAGTGGTATTGAAGACATTTTATATGATATTAATGAGAAACAATTATATATAATATAAATAAAAATGTTCTATAGGCTTTATGCAGATTTCATGCTGTATAATTTTGTACTTTTTCTACATCAAATTAATTAATATGTTCCGGTACTGCTTATATTTTAAATAAATTACCATTATTTTACATGGAGCCTATTTAAAGATTACCTCAAACTTATTATGAGAGTTCTGATTTAAAGTAATAGATTAAACAAATTTAGCTTCCTCTTTTTTCTAACAAACCAACTGAAATATGACAAAATAAACCCTAAATTGAATAGATTCATAATAGTGTTGAGAACATTCTTTAATTTTAGCCAATTCTTGAAGGAGAGCAAATGAGTGGAATTTATTAATACATGATTCTGAGAAAAAAAACACAAATTTTACAGGACAACAAAGGATACGCTAGTGAGGAATTAAGGAGTCTGGTGGTTGGGTTTTTTTTTCTTTGTCTGTTTGTTTTAAATATATAGGAACCCCTGAAATGAACAGAAATAAAAAGTGGAACTGAGAAGAAGAATGAACATTGAGGGAGTTAATCAAAGAAAGGCTTACAGAATGACATCATTGATTGGTTGGTTTTGTCTCCCTTCCTCCCTGACCAACCTGGAGGACAGAGAGGATATACTCTGAGATCGAAATAGTATGCTCTCTAAGAAATCAGAAGTCTTTCTTACACTAGTTTCCCTTGTTTATTTGACTAAGTATGCCCTACTTGTTTCTCACAAATGCCTTCTGAAATATCTCTCATTCTGTAAGCATCTTCCATAAGTTGAAGTTCACCTTTGAATTAAGGGATGATAATTTTAATAGCAGTCATAGATATAAACAGACAAAAAATGCTCATGGTATGTTTGAAGAAAATTGTTGACTAGAAAGTAACTAGGCTAAAATTAGACAACTGAATTTAGAAGATACTGCATCGGTACAATGAAGACAAAATTATTTTAAACATATTCTAAATTGAATGCTTGTTATATTCATGAAGAACTTAGATTTGCCAAGAAAAAATATTTTAATGTAAAAGAAATACAATTAGAAACCCAGAAAGAGTCTATATAATAAAAATATACAAAAATAGTGATAAGAATGACTGGACAAAAATAGATAAAAATGAAATGATGACAAAAATTAACTCAAAATAGATAAATAGCCTAAATCTAAGAGCTAGAAATATAAAATATGTAGAAGAAAATATAGAGATAAATCTCCATAACCTTGAATTTGTCAGTGTATTCTTAGATATGACACCATAAGTTTAAAAAAAGTAAAATAGATCAATTGAATGTCTTAGAAACAACAAACCAAAAAAAAAAAAAACTGTGTATATCAAAAGACACTATCAATAAGGTAAAAAAATAAGCTACATAATGGAGGAAATTTTTGCAAAACATATATCTGATAAGGCTCTATTATCCAGAATATATAAAGAACCATTACAATTTAACAGCACAAAGGCAAACCACCAAATTAAAACATATTAAAATAGTCAGAGGACTTGAATAGACATTTTCCTAAAGAAGATATAAAGAAGGCTAACAAAAATACCAAAAGATGCTCAACATTAACAGTCATTAGAGACACTAATCAAAATGACAATGAGATACCACTTTACACAGACCATAATAGGTGTTTTAAATAAAACAGAAATAAATTTTGGCAAAGATGTGGAAATTGGAACCTTCATGTATTACTTATGTGAATGTAGATGCTGCATCCACTATGTAAATCAGGTTGATGACACATCAATAAGTTAAAAATAGAATTATCATATAACCCAGCAATCCCACTCCTACATACATATCCAAAAGAATTGAAAGCATGTGTTGAAACAAATACTTGTAGGTAAATATTCATAGCAGCTCTACTTGCAGTAGCAAAAAGGTAAATCCAAGCATCCACCAGTGGATAAATGGATAAACAAAACTTAGTATATCCATACAATAGAATATTGTTCAACTATAAAAAGAAATGAAGTGTTGACATACGCTATCATACGAATGAATCTTTAAAATATTATAGGTGATAAAAGCCAGAAATAAAAGATAACATAGTATAAGATTCCATTTATATAAAATATCCAGAATAGATAAATCCTTAGAAACTGAAAACAGGTTAGTGGATGACAGAAACTGGGGGCCAAGGACCTAGGGAGTGATGGCTTAGTAGGTATGTGTTTTCTTTTTAGAGGGAGAAAAAGGTTTTGGAAATAGAGATTAAGGTAGCACATTAACACTGTATTAAATTCTATTGAATTGTATACTTCTAATTGGTTGATTTATGTTAGTAATACTTCAAAAAAGTTAAAAAAAATGAAAAAGTAATGAAAACATAGAGATTTAAATTTCTTTGGTTTTGTTTCTCCTGAAATTTTACGATGCTGCATAAGAAGTCATCCTAAGTGTTTCCTAGTTAGGGAACACAAGCAGATCCCCTGCCTAGGAATGTGTATTTTAAAAACAACAGACATGTAATCAACAACCTTAGACACTGAAAGATGAAGGAGTGGTCAGTGCTGTTATTGTTAATGTTCAAATTATTTTGAAACTAAAATTTTATTTTCAGTAAAGTTATTGATTAAACATGAGGATAAAATCAAGACAATTTATGCATGGACACAAAATGCTTACCTCTCATATGCCATTTCTAAAACAACTGAAAAGTTTACACATTACATTAGACTTTTCAATTAATAATGTAATTATGACACTGGAGACTTTCTGTTTAGAATGACATTTGTAAATTTGTCAACATAAAAAAGATAGCTACTTCAAAAAAAAAATCTCTGGAAAGTATGCACATTTTATAGGAAACAAACTAAAAAGTTGCATGATTTCAATAATTGGCAGATATTAAGAGAAAAATATATGCTGACGCTTTGAACATTTTCATTTTTTATTTAACTGACATTAATTTTCAAATATATGTTAGAGCTCCAATTGTAAACTGGGTATCAGCTGGTTTATCCTAATCTTTTGAAATTTTAGATCAAATTGCATAAGCCCTTTTTTAAATATTCTATTGAAATGCAGTCCTTTCCATTAGCTGAATGGTTATCAAGGATACCTGTATGATCTTATCATTTTTATTCCTCTTGCATGTATACCAGGTCATCCTAGATATAATATTTTTAATTTAAAAAAATTTTTAAAAGAAACTTAATCCACTTAATTTACACCCAGCCAACCAGTAAACCTACCAACATGCCTAACAGATACATATATAATTTTTATTGTGTTTTAGATTTTGCTTATTATAAAAAAGTCTAAGTGGTCCACTTTGACCACTTCACAGAAATCTAGCACTATGTGTTTATCATCTTAAAGCCCTTTTTGCTACCAAACACAAAGTTTTCTTACTAATTCTAATCGACCCTTCACCAAAGTAGTTAGCTTTCTATTATTAGGAATTTTCTTAACCACTGTCTTCTTTTGTTGTGCTACCCACCAACAGGACAAAAATAAAACAAAACAACAACAACAAACAACAACAACAACAACAATGAATTCTAACTTTTGGTGATAATGGTGGTAGTTTAGAGTCTGTCATAAAGGTCTCTCCCTCTAATCAGTTTATCATTTTTTCTAAAAAGAAAAATATTTTTTTAATAAAACGAACCCTCCTGAAAGCTGTCTAGATATTTTCCTACCAAAAGTTAAAAAAGAATCACTTTGAACAAGTTATTCTGCACAGTAATTTTATGAGACTATAAAATAAGGTTAAAAAAATTTACCCATTACTATTATTTGCAAATATAATTACTATGATGCACATAGATACTGAGCAATTATTGATCAGTCTCATTAAATCACATTAGAATCAACCAATTAGAACTACTGGTAATGATATAATCTTCAATCTATAGCTTTTAGACTTTTGTCCTTTTCGAGCCTAGAAGAAAATGTAGGACATAAGACAGTACCAAAATAATTTACATTCCTTTGTAGGATAGCAGTGTATCTAGCTTCTGGCTCTGGCTGCATTTAAAGGTGATTTTGCTGAACTACTTTTAAGATAATTTTGAATAAGCTACTTACATCTCAGATTCTCTCAAAGTATTTATATAGAAAATACAGCTAAGCACAAAGGCACCGAATGACAATTTTATCTTTGTTGGGTTATGGTAACAGCAATTGTTAATTGCTGATATATGAGCCCAGCCAAGACATTACAGTATAATATTTTATAGCTTGGTACAAAGGTGTAAAATCAGCACTAAATTAGATAAATAAATAATAAATGCCAGTATATAAAGCAAAGCGAAGATCAAGACTTCATCTGTCCTCATCTCACTGACCTAGACCAGTCTAATGTAGCTGAAGATTTTACATATATGTGTGTGTGTGTGTGTGTGTGTGTGTGTGTGTGTGTGTGTGTGTGTGGTGTGTGTGTACATATATATGCTATTTATTGAAGATTATATCATTATCAGTAGGTCTAAGTGATTGATTCTAATGTGATTTAATAAAACTGATCAATTATTTCTCAGTATTTATGTGTATCATAGTACTTGTTTTTGTAAATAATAGTAAAGGGTAATTTTTTACCTTATTTTGTATTCTCATGAAATTATTGTGCAGAATAACTTGTTCAAAGAGTGTTTTTGGTAGGAAAATATATGGACACCTATTAGGAGTGTGTGTGTGTGTGTGTGTGTGTGTGTGTGTGTGTGTGTGTGTGCGCGCGCGCGCGCGCGCGTGTGTATGTGTAACTAGTAATTGATGTTTGCCTCCTAAAATATAAAATCTGCATTTCTTTTACTAAATAATTTATCTTGGATAGTTTTTTATATCATTTTTAAAAGTTTTATATACTCTCTTTTCTCAGTGAAGATATTGTTCATTCTTATTTAAGCAGTCTTAAATGAATGGATATTTAGATTGGTTTCCTTGTTGTCATTAGTTACTATATTGAGTACTATAATGAATATTCTTGTACATATATCTTCATATATTTCTAAGAGTATATTGCTGGATAAATTTCTAGTGGGAGAATTGCTACATCAATTATTAACTACTATTTTATTTTTTGATATTTTTGGATACCTAGTGCTGAGATGCATTTAAAAATCTCTTGACAAGTATCAACCTTTTTCATTTTTATAAGGTTTATTGGAGAACTACATTTCATTATTGTTTTGATATTATTTCTGTTATTTTGAGTGAAGTAGAGAATCCTTTCTTACATAAATGGCCAGAAAAGAATTTTCAGAATGATGACCATTTTGAATTTTTGAGATATCAGTGTGAAAAATTTGAGCATGATAGTAAGTCAAAAGAAGGAATTTCATTTGTGTGAGTCATGAAAAAAAAATTGCTCTTATCATTTTATGTATGTTCCTGTTCCTAATGTCATCGGCTATGTGATTCTTATAAGCATTCATTGTAAACCTGAGATGTCCTAGCATAGTGCCTGAAACTAACAGATATCAATGCATAGTTATAGAGTTTAATTGGACTAAATTGATACATTAAAATTCAAAATTGTCTTTGCCTGATACCTATGCTCATTATTCCTTTTAATTATTTTTTCTTGGTTTATTGCTGACATTGAAAATCCTAGATTTTGAATTTTCTTGCCCATTGGTGAGCTGAAAAAGAAATATTTAACATGTAGATGATATGATATCTACATGTTATATATATATCTGTGTATACATATACACATACCTTTTTCAATGTAAGTCATGTTTCAAATTTTCTTCATACCAAAACCAGTTTTAAATTCTTAAAGACTTCAAATGACATATTTTTGAATTTTAAAATTAAAATATAGTTAAAAATATAGTAGCAAGTACTGAATTCAAATAATTTGAGAGGCGTGAGGTTTTTGTTTTTATGAAACTGTCACAAATCTAAATAGTCATTGTCTTTTTCTGTATACATACAATTTAACTTGTAGTTAATAACCTAAATTATAGTTCTTTTGAACCAATTAAATTTTTTTTAAAAATCTTAGTGAAGAAATGACTATGAAGTACATTGTTTAGGAGTAAAGAATAATCATTGTAAATGTATTTATTGCTTTTCTAGCAACCTACCTAACCCTAGAAATGTATGAGGAAAAACAACCTCACTGCATCAGTATATATACATACACCTGATGTATATAAATAGTTTCCCCAATTTTATGTTGTTTGGATATTCCTGATCAAGCTTCACTGTTTAGGTTACATTATATTTATCAGGCTCATGGCATAAAATAAACATAGAGAATAACTAAATCACTGCAACAACTCCAAAGGATGGTAGAATAATTGAGTACACCATGAAGTTTTTGCATCAGTAATAAGAACCTTCATTTTTCTGCCTTCACAAAATTCTTTCCATACATTTATGTAGACTAGACCTTATTTATTTGACAAAAAACTCATTTTGCAAATTTGACCTTGTCCTGTATACTCGTATACATATAAATAAGATGATTTTTTTCCTCATAAATGTTTCAAGTCCTACAATGATTCAAATGTCAAGTGCAAATACAATAAGAATGGTTCTGAGATCTTCACATATAATGCAAGTTGAATACCAACAAACTTACATTTTTTCTAAATTTTCTGATCTATAGCAGAGAAAAAAAATGTTAGCAGTGAAAACCTCAGAAATGCTCTGACATAGAAGAGGCCATTCTTATCACAATTCACACATTTATTACTTTTTATTGTATGATGTTCCTTTTGACATAAATGCAAACTCTGCTTCTTTTTGGCTTTATACAAAGCTAAAATGGGAACCTCTATTTCTAGCCTTGACCAGAAAGTTAGAAAAGAGAATGTGCACTGTCTGATTCCAGCACTATTCACCATGAAAATGGTCAAGATGAAGCACATCTTACCAGGAGTGAAATGACATGAGAGAAAATTAGGATTCACTCATCGGCCATATTCTCTCTCAGAGAATACAAACAAAGATTACAGCCTTGAATACATCACTTTCAAGAGGCAATTTTTATACTCTAGGGAGTGCTAACTACTGCAATGTATTATCACTTTTGCTATTTCGTTCTAGCTTTAGAGAAATACCTGCTCAGTGGGAACAACTTTAAATAGTATTATCCATTGTGTTTTCAATGCACAGAATTCATTAAATGTAAAACCTGCAAGTCAAAAAGAAGGGACTTTAGAGTGAGTCATTATCATGCAACATATTATTTGTATATGTTACTAAAATCAACTACATGGCTGAATACTTTGACAAGTTTTGCTTCAGGATATTTGCTTGTGAAGTTTAATCTCTTTACAAAGAAAGCTATTCTTATTGCTCTAACAAATGTGTGTGTGTGTGTGTGTGTGTGTGTGTGTGTATGTGTGTGTGTGTGTGTACATATTCCTGAACTCCTCTTAGGATTGTAAACTGCAACAAGGTAGAAGTAAGCTTATATTTTTATCCCATTTTAAAGTGATACATGATCATGATATGTGGCTTCAAATTAGATTATTGACTGTGCTCTAGGTATTAGCTTTATCCTATGACTTCAGTTAATAGTTTAAGAAATTGGAAAACCTAAGCTACCAAGATCTTTATAGCCTATGAAAGATTTGATTAGATATCTGACTGAATAAATATATAATTTTCTTTTGTATCTTAGCTTGTAATCACCTGGGTGGCATCTGTTTTATTTTTTTATCTTTTTTTACTAAAGAAATTACATGAAGACTAACAAGCAGTGCAAGCCATATTAACTTAGATACACAGTTGAGCCTGACTTCAATTTATTAACAAACATTTAATTATAGAATATTATCCATCAACTTCAAATACTTCTATAACCAAAGCTTTTCAAATGATTCTAACAAGAAGGAATTTTACTGATTTTGAGTGTCTGTTTCTGTGCCCTCACTTACCTAAGGGAACATGTTTTAAGGAATATTTTCTTAAATCAATTTTTTTCTTTTGTATTGTGATCTCATTTTCTATTTTAATATCTTGAATAAATTTTAGGGTCAAAAGTGTTTATAATGCATTTTTACACTTTAAAATACATTGAAAAAATCCACAAAAATAACATCTAATGTTTATTTTAATTAATATGGCTCAATTTACCTAAGTCTCCTACAGAATATATTTTAAAACTTATTTATCCCTCTTCTGCATCATTTTGTTAACATTATATATTCATGTTTAAAAGGGCCATCTTTAATGAGCAAAAATGATGATTTTTGTACTGATAAAGATAAATAAGCAAATAAATAGGCACATATTGTGTGTATTGTAAAACTTTGCAAAACTCTAGTACAGCAGTCCAATGGGTTTCAATGAAATCTGCCTATTCATTTTCAGTTTTATCTTGTGCTTAATCAGTGGAGTAATTACAATAGTGATGGTAAAATTGAATGCTAATATGTACCAGGCACTAACCTAGGGTGAGGAGAGAAGGATCTGTATTTCCAAGGAATAAGTCAGTCTAAATAGATAAGACAGGTATTTTTATAAAATTCAGTAAAAGCAAAATAATGATGTGAATGTTCATTTTACATAGCTCTGTTACATAAACACTAGAATGAAAGATTAAATAGTGCAAAAGACAAAGAATAATTAGTGATCCTTACTTCTGCCCTCACACTTACATTGATGTAGTGATGGAACTAGTGGAGGTGTTCCAGTTGCAATGGACGAAAGGTGCAGTAGTCACTGATCTCACAGGTGCTTAATGTTGTGACTGGAAGGGTGAAAGTATGATTCTAAAATAGAGGTTTTGGTCCAGATGAGAAGTGAATAGAAAACATTTACAAATAGCCACTATAGATTTCTGTTTGAAGGTCTGAGTCCTTTGCCAGGAAGAAAATAGTGAGCCATCATATTTCTTAACATTCCAGAATACATCAAAGTGCCAACAGTTTTATACTTAAAAATATTTATCAGAGCAAGGAACTGATTTATACCATCAACTGTGATATAAAGTACTTGAAATCCAAGTCTCTGATAACATTCCCAAATATTTAATTGATGTCTAAACTTCATATGCATAAGATATAACTTCAAATAAGACAGATATTATAGTAAAAAAGCTAAGGAACTGAAAAGAGATTTCATCAGCAGAGAATAGAAATTAGAGTCAAATCCTTGCCAAGTTAGTGTAGGTTTGCAAGTACTCCATATCTTCTGTTGTGCTCAAGAAAGTCCTGCCATGGTATAAAATCTGTGTAAACTAAAAGAGTGATAAAACAAATAAACAAATGGGGTGAAATACTGATAATTGGTAAATATTGCTAAATACCATACAGGAAATTTTTGCACAGTTAGTGTGACCCTTTGAAAGTTTTAAATTATTCAAAATAAAGTTAAAAGAAATACACAGGAATATCGATTGGGATGGCACTTAATCTTTAGATTTTTTTTTTAGTCTTCTAATCTTTAAATATATTGTATTTCACTATTTAGGTTTCCTTTAATGTTTCCAGCATTTGTAGTTTAACTTGAATATTTGAATATTGTAGTTGGTTCTTATCAACACTTCCTCTTGGGACTTTTATGTCTTTTTATTCTTAGTCATTTTATGTTTAAGTGGCTTAAATCTACATTTCTTAATTATTTGATCTTCTTACCTAGTAGCAGGCAACTAGGAAATCATCTTTTGTGAAATAGCTATTCAATCTTTTTGCCCATTTTTATATTTATCTGTTTATATTTTTATTGATTTATGGACTTGTATAGGTTTATGAATATGTGTCATATTTATTCTTATATGTATAATATATACTAAAATTATTTTCTTGCATTTGTAAACATTTTATCTATTTACATCTCTAAATGACTAATGCAGTATCTATAACCTAGAGCTAGAAAACTGTCTAATATAATCATAGTACAATTAAAAATTAAAGAATTTAACAATATAATTATATTTAACATTAAAAAACAGTCCATCTTCAAATATGTCAATTGGTTCAATAATATATCAATGGCAATTTCCCACTTACAATTTCCAGGATTCAGTCTACAATCACGTCTTTATGTAGGCGTGATGTGTTAATTTCTTTAATTTGAAATAGTTCCTGAGATGAGTAGAAATTGAAAAGCTAATTTTAAAACTTTTATGAAAATGTAAAAAACCTCAAAAGCCACAATGATCTTGAAAAGAAATGCTGTGGGGGAACTTAAGTGACTAGATTAAAAAATAAAACAATAATGGTTCAATAATTAAGGCAGCTTAGTGTTACCATAAGGATAAATAAAATGATCAAGAAGATGATTAGAAATACATGTACACATAGACAGATACGTGAGTTATATATAAATTTAAAAAAAGGTATTGGAGTTAAATATGTCAGTTATCCTAAAAAATATAATGCTGGAACAATTCCAGATCTATTTGAACCCCTGATCTCTACCTTAAGTCCATAAATTAATTCAAATCGGCTTATAGACCTATATGTGATAAAATTATAAAGTTTCTAGAGGAAAACAAAAAATATTACCTTAATTATAGGCAAATATTTCTTAAATATGCACCAAAATTAATAAACTTAAGGGAAGAGATTGGTAAGTTAAATTAAATTAAAAGTAAGCTAAAATTAGAATAATTTCCATATGTCTAATATATGACTTGTATTTAGTGTATATAAAGGCCTTTTATTAGGTGACAAGACAAAGCTAGATAACAATTTTAAAAAATGAGCAAATGACTATACATTTAATTCAAAACTAAGATTCCCAAATGGCCAATTCAGAATGAAGATACTACTGACTTAAATTTTCAAGGTCACTTAAAACTATAATGCAATAGTACTGCATACCACCAAAAATGGTTAAGCTTTTAAAATTATATAATACTAGCAATATAAAACATTACTAAGTATATAGAATAACTGGAATGCTTACCAATTCTTGGTTGGAGTAGAAAATGGTACTATCTCTTTGAAAACCTTTTACTAGTATCTACTAAAGATGTATGCACACTACATGATTCAGCAATTTCATTCTTAAAATATACACACAGGAAATAAATTCACACATCATAATAAAAATATGTAAGAATGTTTATAGCACTTGAATTTATAATAACCTCCAGTTAGAAGCACATCAGTCATCTATCAACGGTAGAATAGATAAATTAATTGTAGTATGCCTATCCAATGGGAAACTATAAAGCCATTAAAAATTAATTCTATACACAATATCATGGATGATTTTATTCTCCATAAATTTGATATATAGAGGCTAGGCATATTGTTTAAGTTCATGCATATGAAATTCAAGGACTGGAAAGCTTATCATAAAGGATTCAGATTAGCAAATTGGTTACCGCTGAGAGAGCATTGATTAGAAAAAGGTATTTATGAGGGTGCATTCTTAGATGCTGAAAATTTTCTATATTGTGATCTTGGTTATTATTAACATAGGTATACACAAATACTAACATTTTATTGATGCAATTTTCGTGTGCATACATTAGTTATACCTGTATATCTTTTAACAAACCAAGTTGACAACACACACACATACACACACATATTCATTAAATGTTTTCATCTGCTGATTCAGAATTATTTATGTTCATAGTCATTATTTATGTTATAATCAAGTACTGCTTAATGATGAGAATATGTTCTGAGAAATGCACCCTTAGATGCAGTATAGCCTACTACACATCTAATTTATATGCTATAGCTTTTTGCTTCTAGCTACAAACCTGTACAGCATACCTACTTAATACTGTGGGCAACTGAAACATAATGATAGATATTTGTGTATCTAAACATAAAAAAATACAGTAAAATTACAGTATAAAAGAGTGTGTGTGTGCCTTGCCTTGATGGGACAGGGTGAAGGCTGTAGAGGGGTGCAGCTGTGGAGGGAGGGTAGACTTCAGGAAGAGGGAGGAAGGAAGGGAGAAAGGGAAAGAGAAAAAGGAGAGAGAAAGGGTTAGCAGAGACAAAGGGACCAAGAAAAGCTTGAGATGAAAAATAATAAAAGCGAGAGGAGGAGGGGAGAGATGGGTGGGGACAAGCAACCTGAGGCTAAACTCAACACTCTTCAGAGAAAGATAAAAAATTAAGAATCTGTATAACGTATTACTCATAATGCTCAGTATATAATCTAAGTTTTCTAGAGATTAAAGAATGAGAAAAATATAACAAAATGAGAGCATAGTTAATCAAAATAGACACAAATAAGACTCAGATGTTAGATTTAATGGAAGAGGCTCTAAAAATAACTATCATAAATATATTAAAATTTATAGGGCATACTAAAATAATAGATTAGTACATAAAAAAATTTATAAAATATATAAAAAATCAAATAGTCAAAAATAAAAACTAGAAGTATAAATTAGAACATCTATAATAAAAATGTGTATCATCAGATCAGACACAGAAACATAAGAAACAATGCATTTGAAGACAGTAAATATAAATTATCCAATTAAAGAATAGAGGAAAAAATATGTTGAAAAATATATACAACACAGTTTCAATGATCTGTGAAATAATACAGCGTGTCCTAATATACTTGTCGTAATTCCCTGAAAGAAGAAAGAACAGACCAAAATATAATTTTCAAAAACTGACTAAACAATTTTAAAATTTAATGGAAAAGGACCCACTAGCCTAAAAAGACCAGTGAATCCCAAGCAGGATAAACAAAACATATTTAGGTATCAAAAGTGATAGTGTTAGCAGATAAAAACAGAGCCTTAAAAACAGAGACGAGTACTCATTACATATAGAACCATAATGATGAGAATAATCACTGACTTCTTATTAAAAGTAAGAGAATACATATTGCAATGTAACAAAAATTTAAAGTGATAAAAGGAAAAGATAAACCTGTAAACCTATGTTTCTATATGTAATTAAAATATTTTTTTAAAAATAAAAGTGAAAAAAATATATTTTGAGATTAAAAAAGCTAAGAAAATTTGTTTCTAGTAGACTCACGTTGCATGCTGAAGGAATTTTTCAGGTTGAAAAGAAATGATAGCAATAGAAATTCAGATCTGTGCGAAAAAATGAAAAGCACTGGCTGGAAATGATAATTATGTATGTTAATACAATACATAACAAAATATTTTTTAAAAGCTTTTAAATCAACATTAAAATGCTTAAAAAATATTTGCAATATATGGCACATTTAATAACATATACAGATGAAAATATATGACAAAAATAGAATAAAGTTCCACAAGGGAATTTAAGTTATATTATTCTAAGTTTATTGCATTATATGCTAAAATATATAGTGTTAATTCAATTTATATTATAATAGATTAAGGATAACTTATAAAGAACATACATTTATATATTTAAAAAATACTTGACCCAAAATATTGTAGAAAAGCAAAAATGTATAAAGAACAGTAAGGTAAATGAAAACAAGAAAATGGTAGACTTAAATTCAAATGTATCAATAATTTTATTTTATATGAATGGACAAATTTAATTAAATTTTAAAGATTTTTAAAGTGAATAAAAAAGCATTAACCAAATTAGAACTGTTTACAAGAGCTGTGTATTAAATATAGTTACACAAAAGTCCTGAAACAAAAGGATAGGAAAAGATAAACTATACATACACAATCATAAATGAATTGGTGAATTTGTATCAAGTAACACAAACTTCAAACAGGTAGTACTATCAAACATAAAGGGTGATATTTTATAATAATAAAACATCAGTTAATCAGAATCGTAAAAAAGAATTAGCAATGTACCTAATCATTGCATAATAATAGACATCTGACCGGTAAAGAAATTAAAAAATGGAACTTTTTAATATTCTTCTTGATGGTGCTTGTGATTAAATATTTTCCCTCTATATTTCTCAATATACTCTCCTGGGGACTCTACTACTTCTATTTAAGTTTCTTTTTTTCTTTTTTTTTAACACTGATGAGTATATATATGACATATTATTGAACTGTACACTTTAAACCTATATAATTTTGTTAACCAATGTCATCCTAATAAATTTAATTTAAAAATAATTTTAAAAATCACTAGATATGTAAAGGCAGATTTGATAGATGAAAACACTGTTAGAAAACTAGAAATAGTTCAAAAATACTGAAATTGGTGTTGGGAAAAATCACATGTAGTTTGGTTATTATATAAACATTTTCTATACTCTAATATTTTTTGAATGGTTTAAAGGATACTTACATTCCAGCCAAAAAAAAAAAAAAAATGAAGTCCACTTAAATTTTAAATGTAAATATTTCTAGGCATAATTATAATTCCTTATTCAGTCAGAATTTGTTTAATCTTATCTTTTAATTCTTAATACCTCTTTGAAATTACTTGTAGTAAGAACACATAAATTATTTTGGAGTGAATGTGAATCTAAAGTATGTGCTTTTTGAGAGCATAAAGCAAAATGGAAGGGCTTGGTTGCAATTAGGGCCCTCAAGTATAATTGAAATATAGAAAAGGAATTGCCTATGGTACAACATGTGTCAGGAGAAGGGAATACATTTATTCTAATTGTCTCTGCTCTTTCTGTGCATCACAGTGTCAGTGTCTCAGGACCCAGATGATAAATGCTCCATAAAGATCTACTGAAATAGCAGCTGAATGTTAATTTTGAGTAAAATTATCAATTCAAACATTTTGGAGAAGAAAAAACTGAAATCCAACACAAATTCAAAGCTCAAAGTTCACAGATTCTAGGTGGTAAAACAGGCCAGAATAAATAAAATTGTACCGTGAATAAGATTTTGATAAATAATATAATTTTTGAGGGAACATTCTAGATGGGAGAATGAAAACGGGCTTTCTGTAAGAGGATACATTTGAGATTGGGTTTAAAGCAAGGAGAAGAAATGAAATTATGGAAACGGGGCTTAGACAATCCCTGGAAAATGGCCTGTGAACATGATGAAATAGTGGTCAGGTATATGGAAGGGAAAGATTTCATTTGCTTAAAGCTCAGGCAACATAGTTATAGGGACATAGAACAGAGAGGCTGGAATGTGCACAGTAAGTGCAAAGTATATTGAATACTTTGAATTCTACTTAAGTAAATTTGAGTTATTTGTCTACAGGCATGTACAAGAAATTGGTATTATTTAAGAAAAAGTATGGAATATGTTTTGAGAATTAAAAAAAACTTGAAGTCAAGTAAAAATTCTATTCAATGCTGTGGTGTAGTAACGTGACAATACAGTGCTGACAGTAAGGGGATTGGCAGTAAGAATTAAATAAAAACACTCTATCATAAAAGTAGATTTTTATAGAACTCAGTGTGAAATAAGCATTTGCACATTGTCCTGAGAACCTAGTCTTAATGCTTAATATTTTTCTCATGTGTTCCTAGTTCTAAACAACAAACCTATAAAGAGAATTTTTGGATGCACTGTGCTTTATAAATCAGAAGCAGCTGCTACATGCACTACACCATAAATAATAACATTCTAAAACCTTTATAAAGGGAATTTATTTTGATTCTGAAAAACACTATAATATACTATAAAAATTTATCCAATATATTTCAGGAAATTTGTGACTTTATTTCTGTGCCTAGACACATCAAACTGCCATATCTTAAAAGCCTAAGAGAAAATTGCCTATACAAATATAATATTTTATGTCCACTTGAGAGAAATATCAAAATTTAGTGCATATGTCTACATAATAAGTGCAAAAGAGAGCCATCCCATAGTTTGATTACTCAGTCTAATATGAACCAGACTCCTGTTTTGCAGTTGGTCCCTGTATTTCCATTACTTTAGTTAACATCTAAACTAAACATATTTAATTGTAACCGAGAGCAGGATAAATGTTAAGATCCCCTTCCATTCTAGGATTCTATGATGATACTCATGATGATTTCAGCTATAGAATAGTAAGAGTTTCTGAAAAACCTGAAAAAATTGAGAGCTAACTGTAGAAAAGTTATCTTATAGTAATTAGATAGTGATTACTATAGGCAAATCATGACACTATGTCAATTGCTCTCAGCAAAGCAAGTGCTAAATACATATCCTTGAATTAAAACGTAATGGTTAATTAAGTTGGTATTTCAAATTTTTTAAATGAATTCTGTGTTTCTTAAAAAAATAACCATTATGCCTGTAAATTTGGTAACTTTTCATGCAATAAATGTATTTTAATAACCATATATTGAAATTAAATACCTAAATTCTGCTCAGTTTCAATAATAATAAGCATTGACAAATTCAGTATTAATCCATGATAATTAGGGATTCTTTAAGATCTAGATCTAGTATGTAAAAACTCAAATAATATGAAGCTTATCTAACAGAATAGTAGGAGCCTTTGCTATGCTTCTTGTTAAATTTATTTTAATTCTTCTCTTGAACTGTATTATCAGTCTGCCTAAGTAATTCAGTCACATGTATCTATTCAAACTACATGATAATTGTTAAAACTTTTTAATTCTCTTGAGTAAGAACCAAAGGTTTTTTTTAGTACAGAAAACAAAATTAGTAAATATCTAATAGTTTTAGTCAAAACTCAGCAACCAAACTTCAGATGGTATTATTGTAAAAAATAAAAACTGCTCTTAATTTCAATATTTCTTACTTTTCTGTTGCAAATGTCTGAAATGACATGAGGAAATATTTTATAGTATTTCTTGATTTAAAAAAAAACAGCATTGTGATTCATTTTCTTACTCTTCCAGTCTACTGAAAACAAATCGATCATCCCACCCATACGAATTTGTACAAGAGCTTTCAGCAGGAGCTCACATCCCATAACGTATGTAATAACAGCTCAGCATGGAATTCTGGGTCTTTTGCAAAGTGATCTAACTTCATCCCAGCAGAATAGTCTGTGTTTGTGTGTGTGCACAAATATTTCTTTTATCACGCTATATGCAATCTCACCTCCTTGGATTATCCACATGAAATTTTTATTACATTTTTACCAACTCCTCCTGCCCACAGATACAGCCCCATCCACAATCTTAGAAAATACCAGGAATTTGAAGCTGAAGAAATCTTAATGACATTTTAATTTAACCTAACAAGGATCTGAAGTTTGGGAAGTTCGACTTGTAAATTCTACATAATTATTAAATGCTACAATCAGGACTGAATCTTCTAAGTTACACGTTTAGGTGTATGCACATGTAAATTTCATTAAATCTTGTTGCTACTACTTTATTTGTTCTAAAACTGCTTCCTCTAAAATCAGAATCAAACTCTAGATTTTACATATAAGGATTATATATCTTTAATTAATTTGAGTCTTATACAATACCTGGCTTCTGCAAAAGTAAAAAAAAAAAAATGTGCATATAACTTCCCATTAGAAGTTGCTTATTCTTCCCCAGTTCTGGTAGTGCATGGTAAATATGTTAGGCCTTTACTTCACAGAGGGTATGCCAGAGCAGTGGATCCTGGGAAGATTGTCTGTGTTTACCCACAGCAACCAGAGACAATCTGTGTGGTATTCAAGTTAAATCCTCATCAGAACTCATGTGTTTAACTAAATTTAGGGTTACACATCTATCTAGTCTCTCTATATATGAATGAATAATGATGTCAAAAGCCAGGAGAGCAGTTTAGCAGTTTATCGACCCTTAAGAGTTTAATATAAGAAGTAGCAAGGAGCCCATTTTTATAGTGAACTAGCTATGTACTGCATGGCATCATTAAGACAAGGCTCTATTACAAAACAGAGAAAGAATTTTTTTTTAAGTAGTGCAAGCATTTTGTTGAAATTTCTCTTTCATTTACATATTGTTTTCCATGGATAATATAAAATAGTTGACACATAAACTTGGTTTGAGTCTCCTCATTTGACAAAAATCTGATATTTATAATGGGTTTTCCATTTTGGCTCATGATTTGGTTGTCAAAAATAAATAGGTATAAAAAAATTGAACACTTTAACTTATCAATGGATGAAAAAAGAGGTTATTGTCTCAAGACAAGTGAAAGGCATTTTATGAAAAGTAATTAAACTATGCATACACTTTTGATAGCTATTTCTGACAGATTACAGAATTAATTAAAAATAAGCAAGATTGTACAAAAATATCTAAAGTGTAATGTATATTTTAAAATGTCAGTGCCGTAATACTGGTTAATTACTCAATGTACACTCAGTTTTTAGAAGGAAGCCTTTTTTGTTTATAGCTAAAACTAGATGCTTGTTGTGGAGCTTTGATTGCCTTAGGAGTACAAGTATCTCTTTTTATCTGTGGCTATTCTTCTGTATCTGTGAATCTCCCAGGATGAAACCATTTATATAAGGTTCCATGAACTAAATGTGTCCTTTATACACCGCCTTAGAAAAAGAATCATAAAGCAATTTCAAGTCCTCAGACACAAACATTTGTCAGTTGAACTTGAAATATCATGATGTTAGTTATCAACTATAGTGTGAAAGCGATGTTAAATGAGGGATGCTAGAGGATGTCATATGACTAACCTGAGGAGAAATAAGAGGGAAAAAAGAACATCAAGTGAACTGTTTGGGGCAAAATGAGTATGACCTATGGAACCAGAGGAGAGAGATTTCAAAAGGAGAGGAAATAACAGATTTCTGATAAAGGAAGCTGCATTTAAAAAAATAAAATACTGTCATACACACAAAATGAAGAATTAGGTCAAGATTTTGGAAATTTCACAGATAATATATTTCTGATTTAAAAGTAATAGGCATAACTTCTGTGATATCAGGTACTTTTTATATTTATATTTTTGGCCTGTTTTATCTTATTTGCTTGGTATTATATGAATCAAGCAATGCTCATACCATTCCAATCACTTCTAGTATAATGTACCAAGGATCCAGAAAAATAAATATGTTATCTATGGGCAAAGTTATTATTTATAATTGTTTATTATGTTTTCTTCTCATAATTTAAAATTGCCTCAGCATTGGGCTTAAATAGGAGAGAATCAACAGTGAACAAAGGAATTGTTCTGTGTATAGAATAGTATAAATAAGATATTAAGGAGAAGATAAATAAATAGAAAATTCTTCACATCAGAAAGATCATGTCATATAATTGAGACACAGAAAAGAGAAGGAGAGAGGTAATGAACTTGTTTGCTCAAAATTGAATACAAGAAGGGAGTTATATATTCTCTACTGCCATTTGCTCCTGACTGCTAATGAGCAACTGTTGGTGTTGTTGCTACTAAGATAATATTAAATCTTCCCATAGGTAGTTTCTTTTTTCTGCTTGTTTTTTCTCTTCTTCGTCCTTCTGCCTCAAACCCTTTGATCTACATTATAGGCAATAAATAGTTCAGTTTAACTGAAATTAAGAAACAGAAGCATCTAAAAGTATTTGTGTTTATTTCTCATACATATCATACTATTCTTAATTATGATAAATTATCCATCAGTAGAGACCAATATATTTTAGTAAGTTTTGGTATATTACAATTACATTTTCTTTTGCCTTCTATCACATGCTAGTTATTATTTACCCATAACTTTAAATTAAATTTCAAAGAAAGTCTTTTTAATCTTTTAAATGCACACACATACAATTAAGTTATATCTAGCTGATTAATATTGAATCAAGTCCACATATGATTTATTTTGAAGCTTAATATGAATACTAACCTACATTTAGCTACCTGAATAAATCACATTCCTTACCCTACCCTACAGAAATAATTTGCAATATCATGCCTTTTGCACATCATAATTAGTCAAATATTTTTGAATAACCATCAGTGACATGAAAAGTTGCTTTCAAAATAAATATATTGCTATCACTTTTAGCTTCTACATTATCATATAAAATTTCTTACCTTGCCTACATATTGTGTGTCTGTACCTGTGTACTCTTCCAACAAGAAGAACTGATTCCACATCCAGCCACGCTTGGTGCGATGTAGCATTTTACCATCATCTTTTGCCAGACCCACTATCCTTTTGCTTGGTAAATCACTGCTAGCTTTTTCTTGTAATGGGATAGCATCAACTGTATGAAACACATAGGTCCAGATGAATAGTGGTAGGCAATGGTAAATCCTCATTATCTGCGGCTTCGGCAGGATATCAAATTCAATGTACCGTCTATTTCCCCTGAGAAGTAGGGGGAGAAAATGGTGTATTAGGTGTGTTTCACTTTTAAATAACCTACAAACTGCAAAACTTTTGTAAATGTTACTTAAATTTTATATATAATATATTATTTATACATTATTTTTTCATGTTACATCAGTGAACTATCATCGAAAACTTATATATCATATAGATAAGTAGGAAGACATATATAGCACAAAAACTACATAGGAAATTAAAAGCTGAGTAGAATTAAAAGCTGACTAGGGACTTGAATACCTAAGTACTATTCTCTGTCTCTGTTTCTCTCTCTAATCTCTCTTGCTTTGAACTAAGCATCCTCAACCTAATGGAATATAGGGATACATGGAGTTCAGATTTAACATGTTCCAATCCAGAAAGCAACTGATAATCTTTTCTAATGTGAATTTGAAAAATTCTGAAAATGGATTTTGATTTACCTGGCTTATACCAGATGCTCATACATCTATGCATTCAACTATAGTTATAAAGGCATGAAAGTCAAATATGAGCTTCTAGCTTGGCTTTATTCCTTATTACCTATGAAACCTTGGGATATTTACTCCTATTATTAGATCTCAACTATCCTTTCTATCAAAAGACAATAATTACTACCTGAATCGCAGGGTATTGTTAATTTTCAACTTTAATCAATACAAAGTAATCTATATTTGTGGTATGAGGACTTATTTTAATTTTATAACAGTATATACTTAAGAATATAGTGTAAAAAGATTAAGTAATTTGATAAAGATCTTATAGGCAGTATCAGAACTAGTTTTAGACTCACAGCCTTAAACAGTATATTTAGATAAAATATGTAAAGAAGTTAGCACAATGCTAGCACACACATTCTCAACATGTTCATGTTTTAATTTTCATTATCAATATCATTATCATCATCCCACTGTAGCCTTATATATGTTTATATCTCCAATATAGCAGAATAGAAAATGGTGACTGACAGATAATTTTATAGATCTTGACTATGGTTCAGAGTTATTAGCTCTGCCTGGCACATTATATCATAATTTCCATACCTATTATTTTTAAAATGCAGTTACTTAATAAAGTACATATATGTGGCCACAAATCTATATATTCCAGAATGAGAGAAATCAGTCACATCACTTCCTGACTTTGAAATCTTGAGTGATGGTAATTCTCTTTTATCAGGACTATGTGGCTATTCATAATCTTATAAACTACGGAAAATTGTTAAATTTAACCACAAGCAATGTAAAATGCTGATATAAATATCAGAAAACTACAATGCCAAAGAGTGCTTAGAATAGTGCAATGGAAAAGTACCATCTAGTGGCCACTAGCTCAGAACAAACAATGTCCTACCTTTTGTTGATTAGTGATGGTGCAGTGAAAAATGAGCAGCCAGAGAATCTCAAGAACAGCTGATATTCCACTTTGATAAAATACAACAAATTCCTTAGTTGACTACACGGATTACCCTAATTTATTCTCACTAGGAAATTTCTTTTGGCCATTGTCCTTGCTGATCACCCTCACCAGAGAAATTGGAAAGCATTCTTGATTTTCTGAGGTCTGTTCTATCATGTCCACTTTGAGTAGAATGTAAGCCTTTAAAGCAGAAAAGTCTAATTATATTAGATGGAGCCAAAAACTTAGGCAGAGGCTAGCATCCCATAGACCTTAAATCTAGAGTAAAAATTTGCATTTGTTTTCAGTGCAATGAAAGCAGGTGGAAGATTTTAACATGACATGCTTATAAAAGATCAGTTGGCCACGGGGTTGAAAATAGGTTAGAGGGTATAAAATTTGGTTAAAGGGAAGGTAAGTTAGACTCAATTGCTGTACTCCAGAAAGAGAAGACAATGGCATCTAGAGATGGTGATACTCTGCTCAAGTTTTCTTTGATTTTTTTCATATGTCCACACACGCATGCATACCATATACTACAAGTTTTGTATGCTTTTGCTTCTTCTAATGGCCTGCACCTGCAACTCTCTTTGGAGGACTTCCCTTGGCTCCCAGAGTCACTTCGCCCACATGCACAGGGAGTCTAAAGTGCCAGCACCTTCACAATTATCTCCCACAAAATCCCTGAACCGTTGTCTGACAGGTGTATAGATATGAAAACCCACATCCCAGAGCTTCCCTGCAGAATCCTGCTGGGGCTAGAACTTGACTGATGTCACACCCTCGTTAGACTCTTCTTTCTGTCCTGCTTTCCTATGTTCTCTCTCATTTATGGACCTGGAAGCAATTTGTTAAACATTCACTTGTACACAAATCCTCACATCAGGTTTCACTTCTCAGGGATAGACTTAAGATATAGATAATATCCACACATTCACATATTGAAAAGAGTAAATACTACTTTCTCATGTATTGGTTATAGAGGGTGAAAAAAAAACACAAGAAACAAAACATAATTCTTAGGTATTAGTTTGTGAACTGAGTGGATGATTAAGTTATTTATTGGGTATCATTTATATCAGGGAAAGAAAGATCTATTTAAAAATTAAATGATCAGATTTTTGTTATTCTTGGTAAAAATAAAGAAGTCATTTTTATAATGCTCTACTAACAACATTTCACCATAATTAGTAACAAGAGGCAAAGTGATTCACTGTCCTACTGATTTATATCATTTAATTTACATATTTATGACAACCTTTGGAGTCTCTTATAATTCCTTATATTTCTATGAGGCAACTGAGGCACAGAGAGGTTAATGACTGTCTAAGTTTATTTAAGGAGAGACAGAAGAATTAAAAATAAATCTAGGTATTCCATTGCATTTGAGCTTCACTACTCCAGAATAGCCTACTAACATCTATGATGCTGGCAACCAATATTTATGCTAAATTGCTTTCTGCATTCTAGGCACTTTGCTGAGTCTTTTTTCAAACTGTTTCTTTAACTCTCATTTCTTTAGCAGCAATATTGCAAAGAAGGTATGACCATATTAGATAGAAGGGTAAACTGAAGCTCTACTTGTTGAAGTCAGTTGCTAATATCATAGGATGGTAGGCACCTGTGGGAAAGATGGAAGGCATCTAGGATTTGAACTCTGTTTGACTGATGACAATGCTTGTGATAGTTATTGTACTGCTGCTAAGTTAAATTGTTGCATTCGTGACCACCTGGATGCCTCTGTCATAGGTTTTAAGTGTTTGCCCAGTTCAGATCTTTTTTTTTTTTTTTTTTTTTTTACTAATAGTGTGACCTGGAACAGTCTTACCTGGATCATCCATAGCCATCTCTTTCTCAGTATTTTCAGTATCTGTATAATCTGTTTTCTTGAGACATCTTCTGTAACAGCTTTTTAAAAAATAGCTCACCCCACTCAGTCTCTGTTGGTTTCTTTCATACCATATATGTATTTCCTTCATATTATTTACCACAATTTTAATTATCCCTTTTATTTAGTCAATATGTTTATTGACTCTTTCCTCTTGTTATAAGGTAACTTGTATGGTGGTGAAATAGTTTGTAAATCATTCTGTCCGACATAAAACAGTTATTGACACAAAGTAGGTACTTAATACATTTTTGTAAGATTGATTGGTTAATTGATTCATGCATAAAATGGATAATCCCCAAGTTGAGCCTGGATCACATAAAACATTGATTTAATCTTCTATTACATAAACATGTTAATAAAATTTATTGAAAGAGTTGAACCAAGATATGTCTTTTGAATGAATTCTGGGTTTTTTCTTTTTCTAAGAAATGAAATATAATCTTCAGTGAAGTAAGAGTAATGGTCATAAAAATGTGCATAACATGGGATTAAGTATAAATGTCATATGATTGATATAACTTATAGAATCTATGTTTAAACTTTGAAGCCCTTTTATTAAATATCATTTTTATTTTCCTCATAATTCTTGGCATAATTCTTCACATTTAGGAAATACTAGTACAACTCTCCTGTGGCCAATTTAACACCTATATATTTCTGTTATTACACAAAAATGAACATTCAGAAAGATTTTCTGTTGCATTTGGTTTTAAAGTTAACAAGCTCTTATCCCATGGGGTTTATTAAAAATTCTTCATATCCTTTATTCATTCAATAGCAACAAGCTGATTACTAAATTTTCTATGCTTAATTATCTCTATCAGCCTTAAATGCTCTGCATTTTAATCACATTTTTTTGTTGATAAATAAATGCCATCAGATGCATTATGAAGTACAATATTTTAAATGTGGTTTAACTTTGATTTTGTAATCAGGGAATTCACTTGAATCTTGTTAACTTTAAAAACTGAAAATTGTTTTGTTATTATTCCCTTGTTTCCTTAATTATATTTCAGTTGCATTTGAGAAAAATGTCTGCTGGCTATTTGTGAATCAAGAGAAATTGTGCATAATTTTAATTAAGTAGGATGTTCAGCATATAAAATACACATCCAAAATTAAATAATACCATTATTTATTATCCCTATAGTTTAGAGACAGATAAAGTATTTTAATAATTCTAATGTTTTCCAGGAAAAGTTCCTCAGGTAAAACATATGTATAAGACAAATGAATATGATTAATTTTAGTACTTTATGATTTGTCATGTCTTACATAATCAAGTAACTACTTAAAGATATATGTTTTAACCTATCTATTTTTTATAGTAATTGATCATTATATTTATTATGTAAACATATGTATATATAAGTATATACAGATTATTAGTTTGTTATATTCAGTGTGTGTGTGTGTATATATGTATATACTTATATACACACACACAGAAGTTATGTTTATATATTTAATATATATACACACATATATATTTATATATTTAAGGTCTTTAAAATCATTTTTGGATTTATTTCAGGAATCCATGCCCAATTATTGTTGCATTATAATTTGGGATTCTATTCATATATAAATGAATATCATAAAATAATTTCAAGAAAA
Organism: Macroglossus sobrinus; assembly: GCA_004027375.1. NCBI lineage: Eukaryota > Metazoa > Chordata > Mammalia > Chiroptera > Pteropodidae > Macroglossus > Macroglossus sobrinus. The sequence continues at coordinate 214,680 of PVKZ01000419.1, read as the reverse complement.
ACAGAAATTGATGGAAGAAATATGATCTGCTAGTTTTGTATAAGCAATCCTTAACTGTTAACACAACTAAACTCCCAGCTTTAAAAATGTATCATTAGGTCTTCCTTAAAAAACTGATGATAAAACTGATTATCAGAGGTGAAGCTCAAGAATTAGGTTTTCCCAATATACTGTCAAACTAACAATAATAACATCATATGTAATAGATATAAAGTCATTTACAGAATATGTAGAATTATAGAATATAAAGAAGTGAACCAACCTATTGCCAATATAACCTGAGAAACATAAGCTCTGTCTGTAAGAATAGTGGAACTAGTTTAAGGAAATAAACAACAATTGATGACTTCCTATAATATATGAAAAACACATAGACTCTCAATTAAAAAGAGATAGGCAAGCAATTTTTTTCCAAAATATTGGTCTGCTGAATGGAGATAAAGAGTATCAAGACTTATATATATATCTCCACTACAAAGTTGCCCCCCTTGGAGTTGGCCATAATATATCTATTCAATAATGCACCCTCCCCTCCAGAATACAATAGGACAAAGAAAAAAATAAGACAATTTAAGAGGTATTGTTTTGGAAATATTATAACTTGAATATATGCCCTTTAAGTAAATCATTTTAATCTGTCAGATATTTAAACACTGTTAGAAGAGACCTGTCTATGTTCATGACTCGTTTAAGAATGTTGGCTAACAAGGTATTATTGATGTGGGGGTCAAGTAAAATTCAATATTATCACAAATAAATGGTAACATTTTTAGTCAATATGTTCTTAAACACTAGAAACTGGACAAAAAGATTTTCAAATTGATGTGGCAAAATAACAATATGTAGCATAAAATCAAGTATAATAAAGTCAAGGGAAATGAACTCAATTTTATCAGCAAAAGAACATAAAAAGTATTTTCATCTGTATGGGAAAAAAAGGACAGAAGATCTATACAAATTTAGAAATCAGAAGAAGAAGGCTTTACATGAGAAAGAGTAATTAAGCTAGTATAAAGATATGCGAAACCTCAACACTTCTCACAGTCTGGGTGGTTTTCCCGTAAATACATGAGAAAAGGAGAGAAAATAGACAACAAATTTAATGAAGAATGAGTCATTATCATTACTATATTAGGAATATTCTTAAAAACTACTACAAAACAGTAGCTATATATAAGTATTAAAAAGTGCAAATGAATTATAGATATGTATGCATTTATTGTGTATACAAAATTGGTAAAAGTCATGCCATAAGCAAAGACTTCTAAGCACTCACAATACAGACATGAATTTTAAAACATACCTTATCATGTAAAAATGGTGGTAGAGAACAAACAAACAAAACAACAAAGTGACAAAGTATGCTGTTATAAGTTAAAATAAAGCAAAATAATGTCAAAACTTACTATACATTTACAGTAATTAAGACAGCATAGTTTTGGCAAAAAAAATTGAAAACATGGATAAAATAGAATGGAGAATCTAGAATTAGATTCATGCAAATATAGTCAACTGATATTTCATAAAACAGCAAAAGCAATTCTATCAAGTATAGTTTTCTCAACAAATTGTTCAAGAACAGCCAGACATCTACATGGAAAAATTTTTTAAATGAATCTACATGCAAACCTTGTATCTTTTATTAATTAAATCAAAAATGGATCATAGATGAAAATGCAGAATTACACAATTTCTTGAGAAAAATACAGGAGAAAATTTGATGACCTTAGATTGGGCAATAACTTTTAGATGAAACATGAAAAATATAATTCATAAAAGAAAAAAATTGATAAGATGCACTTTATTAAAATTATTAAAAGTCTACTCTGTGAAAAGCACTGTTAAAATAATGAAAAGACAAGGCACTCACCAGAACAAAATATGATAAGGAATTTATATATTTATATATGAAATATACAAAGAATATTTAAAACTCAATAATAAGAATAGAAACTATATAAATAAAGATGGGCAAAGGGTCTGAAAAGAGATATTCCAATGGCAAATAATATGAAAAAAACAAACAAACAAAAACAAACCAACAGCTAAAAAAACCTATCAAAATCATTTGCCATTAAGGAATTGCAAATTAAAACAAAAGAGGATACTAAAAAATTACTCAAATGGCTAAAATCTATAAACTGACAATACCAAATGCTTATGTGGATGCAGAGCAACAGGAATCCCCTTCATTGCAGATGGTGATGCACTGTGGTACAGCTACTTGGGAAGCCACTTGGAAGTCTTTTACAAAGCTAAACACAATTGTATCATATAGTCCAGGAATTATGCTCCTACGTATATAACTAATTGATTGAAAAATAATGTCCATACAAAAACTGTTACATTAATGTTTATAGAACCTTTATTCATAATCTTCAAAAAATGCAGGGAAAAAGTTGTCCTAATAGATTGTCATGTAAACCCCAAGTGTTGGGTTTCTCTTTCATTTCTTCTTTTATTGTTGTTATTGTTGTAATGCAAGTATCTCACTTAAGCTTTGATTGCCCAGGCATACACTTCAAAGAGGCATCAGTTTCAGTGACAAATTGCCAGCCACAGGACTAGATAAAGGGCAGGATGACCTCTCTCCTCCTGTAAGTCACCTTTGTTTTAGAGATCCTGGCTGAGTGAGTCAACTGGCCATATGAACTGCTGTTTCTTTTTTCATGCTTTAAATTCCTGCTACTTTTAAATTCAGCAAAGAAGAGTGAAACCACAAAACTCTAGACCTTCAGCCTTGACCCCAATAAAAGCAGACCATCAGGTCCTGGCACACATTCGTTCATTTTCTTTCTCTCACTCTCCTCTTTACCCCAAACCTTGTTATGTGACCCAGGTGTCCTTTTCAGAGTAAAAACTTTCTTTGTCCCCAAAGATTCCTGATGGTTATTTCCAGTTCAGCCATTATCTATTATCATATGAACATTATCTATTCATATGCTGAGGCCAGCACAAAAGATAGGTAAATGGATAAACAAATTGTGGTATATTCATTCATATAATAGAATATAATTCAGAGGTAAAAAGAAATGAGCTATCAAGTCTTATAAAAACACTGCTAAATAAAAGAATCCAGTCTGAAAAAGCCATCCACTGACTGATTCAAACTATACAAACTTCTAGAATAAGCAAAACTCTAGAGACAGTTAAAAAAAATCAATGGTTTCCAATGGTTTGAGAGGAGGATAGCAGATAGATGTGAATAGGTGAACAGGGAAATTTTGAGCAGTGAATTTTGTAGGTATATTGAAGGTGGCTATATGACATTATGCATTTGTCAAAATGAACAGAACTTTACACAGAATGAATTTCTTTGTATACAAATTAAAAGAAAAATCATTAGGAGTTAAGTGCTGGAGGAATGAGGATGCAAAAAGGAATGCAATCTATAACAAGGGAATCTAACTTATTACAAACATATGAAAGGACCTCGGTGAAGGGGATGTGAAGGAAAGGTGCTGACCTAAATGCCTTTGGAAATGAGTGGAGTCTCTACAACCAAATAGAAAGGAATTGCACATAAGCACTGCATTCTAGTTAATCAAGTTGCTACTCCTGAGGGTTTAGGTTAAGAATTCTTATGGTGCAATACATGTATGCTGAAATTAAACAATTAAATAAATAGATGACAGATATTGGGATCAGGTTTCTTACTACTGTTGTGAGAATTTACAGATAAGCAAGGGGAGGGAAACAGCATAATCTATGTGGTAGTGGATTAGAGTTGAAGCCATCCATGAAAATTTATGTCATTTAATATAGTTATATTTGGATACATATTAACATACTTACAGATATGCATGTATACATACATTATATACACACATATATTCTTGCTCTGTCCCTTGAAATGGCCTAGTGCAATGTCACCCTGTACCAATAAACTCACCTAGCACCCAGATCTTGGTTTCTAATACCCTTTCCTAATTAAAGGAACCAGGGCTCCTTGGAGAAATAACTGATTCTAGGACTAGAACAGCAAATATACAGGATGGCCAGCAGCATCTTGTAGTGCCAGAATATAAAGCAGTGCTTAACACACACACACACACACACACACACACACACACACACACACACCACAAAAACACTATATTGACAGAGCTATGTCAAAGGGACACAGCACAAAAAAAGTTCTCAAGGTCAAAACAAGAACAATTTGAGCAAGAAATTATTGTATTATAACCCAGTGGCTAAATAATATTCATAAGTTTATACAGATATAAGTAGATGATTTAATTAATAAATACTTGAAGAAGAGACAAATCTCTCTTAAAGATTAATTCCCAATAATTTATATACTTATTCTGTCCTCAAGGAAAAAGAACCTAAATCCTCACTTCATAAGTATGAAATATACACAGTAACTTTTTTCTAAAGAGTATAATATAAAACTTGGGAGAAACAAGTAATTTTTTAGTGGAGAAACCTAATAAACACCACCTCAGCCAAGTAATCAAGGTCAATAGAAATATTATTAAATCAAGGTGAGAGTAAGTATCCTCGATATACAGTGGAAATGGCACTTTACACCTCTGTGGTCTCTTCCTCCCTAAGCCCATAAACCCAGTTTAATCAGATAATTATATCAAACAAATTCTAATAGGGGATCATTTGACAAAATATCTGACCCACACTCCCCCATACTGTCAAAGCCACCAAAAACAAGAAAAGTCTGAGAAACTCTTTGCCAAGGGAAACATAAGGAGACATTACTAAATGGAATGTGGGATTCTAGATATAATTCTGGAAGAGAAAAAAGTATTAGATATACATGAAGGAACTATAAACTATAGGATTCAGTTAGTAATTATATATCAATATTGGTTCATTAATTATAAAAAATGTACTATACTAATATACAATAATGGATGAAACTGGATGAAGAGTATATTGGAACATCATGTAGTATCCTCTCGATTTTTCTGTAAATCTAACACTTCTAAAACATGAAGTCTGTTTAAGAAAAGTACATTCAATTTAATAGAAAGAGGGTATTGTTATTTTCAATAATACGGAGTTTTAACCTTCATTTTACTGAAATCATGTGAGGGTTTGCCACAGAAGAAGATCTCAACATAATGCTATCTAGTTACTTCTGGCTGGCATATGTAAAATAGACCTAATAAGGTAAGAAAGGAGACAGAAAAAATACTGAGAAGGTGATTGAAATGATCCTGCTTAAAGAATGGTCTCACTGCTATACAACTAATAAAAGTGGAGGAGTTAGGAAAGAATCCGAGGCTTTGGCTTGAACAACGGAGTGGAGCTGTTGAGAGGCACTGGAGGAGTTCAGGGTGTGTGTGGAAGTGGAAAATCAAGGTTTTGATTTTGAATGTGTTAAGATGATGAGCCTCATTTAACATCCAAGTGGAAATAACCCATATGCATTTGATATTGAGTTCCATCAATCTATTCTACAATTGTTAAAGACATGAGAATGGTCATAATTTTACATGAAGCAAAAGATAATAATACAATTTTAGTCTCAATGGGAAATTCAAATTTTATAAGGTTTGAGGTTATATGGCTGGATATTTGGCAATCAAAGCTAAAATTCTGAAAAAGGAAAAAACAGTATTTAATGTTGTTAAGGGGTGGTAGGATAGTCATAGTTGTTGGTACAAAAATGGAAACCAAAATAATTATTTGAATATTAATGATGAGAGTAAAATTTCACTCAAAGTGATTGTTCATAAGCATTAAAGCCTTAAAATTGTTTACAGTGGATGACAAAGTAATTCAAATTTTAGAAAAATTTCTTTAGAAATTAGTCATTTGAAAGAGAGGTTTCAGTCTGAACATGTTTATCAAAAGATTATTTACTTATGAGATGTACCGGAAGTTTTATGTTCCCACTTTCAGCTCCACGTAGCTCCACGTAGCTCCACGTAGGACCGTGTGTGGCAGGAGATAGATTCCTGAGAACTGCTGGCTGCTTTTCTTTTCAATGAGCCACCCTCCTTTCAGATAAATGGTGCTTTGTTAGAATATCGAGGTCCCTGGAGTTGTGTCTGCTCTGGTCTCTTGTCCCTTCAGACTCGGGAGTGCTACCAGGTTCACACTGTTGTGAATTCCTGCTAGGGCACCATCCCTAGTCGGTTCCTTTATCTCTGCCCACACCCACCATTAATCCCTTCCTGCTCTTTGGGCATATCATCTGTTTTCTGTAAATATCCTAACAGAAACACTAGGCAAAAATTGAAATGAACTAAATATCTAAGATTAGAGAAAGGGTAAACAAATCATGCAGCTTACATATAATTTAATATTCTTTCATAAGGGCAGCGAAAAATCCATGTATTCTTTCACCAAATATGTATGAAGTGTTTACCCTTTTTCTATGCCTTTTTTATGATAAACAGAACAGTACGCTCCTTCAGTAATTTACGCTCTAGAAATATAGTTTACATATATAATGAGAGAGTTTATTTATAACATATCCCTGAATAGATTACTGGCATTAAAGTCATTTATTGAATAATGTTTAGTCTACTAGGGAAAAAAAAGAACTTAAATTTATATCTCAACTATCTAATCAGTGGAAAAAGGTGTAGGTGAATTGTCTGCCTGTGATTTCATGTCAGGTTCTAGTGTCATTAATGAACATCAGAGTCTGTCAAATGCAAGTTAATGAGTGTCTCACATGCATCAGCCTTTACTAAGTATTTCTTTTTTAAGAAAGATCACACAGTGCTAAAAATTGTCCATATTAAAATTGCATTCAATTTGACAGAGCTTCTTTCACAGGTAACTCTAGAAAGCAATAATTCGGCTCAGTCGGTTGGCCAGCTCATGTCAGGGTGAAGAGAGGGCAAATGGAAACACGTGGGCCCGTGGTAGGGTGTGCACAGCAGTAGTAAGGAGAGGAAGTGAAATTAAATAGCTATGGAAGGGCAAATTATAACAAAAAATATGCAGCCATTTATAATGGTTTCCATAGTAGAGATTCAGATGATAAGTAATATTTTAATCAAATATTAAAGTGAGTATTATGGATTTTAAACAGGAATTTTAACTTTTTCTGTATGACAAACCTTTTTATCAGTCTGGTGACAAAGTAATGTTTTATAAAACATAAATTAAGATAGAAGATATAGAGTATTAAAAAGGAAATTAATTCTATTAAAATAGAGCTATGAAAATATTTTTTAAAAACTGGTGGTGGTAAAATAATATATGTTTCTTAATTAATGTAATAAAATAAAAAGAAGACCCAGCATCATTTCTGAATGCTACTATAATTTCAGAGAAAAAATGAACAGACAAGGCATTTAGTATAATATTTAATTTCTATAAATCACAAAGTCACAGGCAACTCTAATACATCTGTGAACTGCTACCTGTAAACACAATTGAGTTACATGCTAAATTTTCATGAGAGATTAGTACAAATATTGATGCAATTGTCTTTTAGTTTAAATTTATGAACTTCATGTTAATAGTTTTTAAAATAACTTTAAAAATAAAGGGGACTTATATTTCAAAAACTATGTAATTTTGCATAGACATTATAGGCACAGGCAGAAGAGGATAATGAGCGATAATCTGGAGGGAGGAGATACAATTAAAATTCTGAGCTCCTCACTCTCTTAATGAGCTCAGGTGAGTTTATTAACTAGTTTTTATTTTCATTTTATCTAGAATGGGGATCATAAGCTTACCTTATAAAGGGATAAAATAATTAAGCAAATCATGTGTATAGAAAGAATCTGAAATATAGTAGATCTGTAATATATAATTATAGTCTTCCTTTTTTTCAAACTGAAACTATTGATTAAGTCATTATATAATTATATTCTAACAAGGTGCAATGCAAAATATGTGTTTTCCTAGGAAACTATAAATGAGATTTGAGAGGGTCATTGTAAACTGTTTCATTAACCATTTTAAATGTATAAGCACATTCACAGATTATAATGTGTTAATCTGGATTCTGTAGTAGATGCAGATACCACCACCAAGCCTGTCTGCTCACCAACAAGCTACTGTGAGGTCTGGCTCCTGTTTATAGCTACCCTCTTCCTCTGAGAATTTTTCTAGACTGACGAGACCCACCAAGCTAGGGAAGTTACTCCACTCACCACCAAGTCAATGACACAGATAGACATAGCCAGACCTCTTGCCCCAAGGTGGGTCAGCTGTCTATCTCATTTTATTCTCATCACTCTCTCTGCACATTAGGCCATGGCTGGAATCAACCTGAAACCATGTGGTGCTGTGTTCCTTCTCCCCTCTCCTGCTTCATTCTCTCCCTTACAGTATTTTCCCACAAGGCACATTTTTAATTGATCTCCTGTATCAAATCCAAGTCTCAGACTGATTCTAGGGAACCACCTACAATTATATATATGGTCGAAATGAGCATCCACTCTGTCAGAAGGGCGTCACCCAGGCATTCATCTGGCGTGTACTATTGCCATGCACACAGAACATGCTAGATGTTTAGGGTACAAACAAGAACCCCAGAGAGTCTTGCTGCTTACATTCGAGCACGCTATCCAATAAACATAATACGTACAAAAAAACATACAGTAGATAGAAGACATTTAGTGCTATTGGAAAAATTAGAGCAATATAGTGGGATCTGAATATAGGGTCTGGGTAAAGGAGGGGAAGTGAAATTTCAGGTTAGTCTCCTTGAGAAGGTGTTGTTTGAGTAACTAACTATTTGAAGAAAGGGGAGCTGTCCAAGTAGACATGTGGAGAGCTGGACCCTACTATCATATAGAGGGCCTCGTTTGTTTCAGACCTCAATGACATCCAGACTTTTATTTGTTCTTTTCCTTTGGCAGGACAATGCTCTTAAAAACAGAATGACTCCTTATCTCTTTGTCTCCATTCAGTTTCATGTGTCAAGAGACACTCCATAGAAAAAAATTTTTCTCATCTATTTAAACATACTTAGATTTTCTATGTTTATTTATTTATTTTACCACTTTTCCACAGTTCTTGCTATTTCTTGCTATGGGTTTCTTCGTCTTACTAGACTTTTCTGGGAAAACCATAGTTTCGGTGTCTTTAACATGAGGCATTTGTCCAAGTAAAAAGATTCGCAGAGATCTAAACTTTTAACTGAGTCCTCAGTCATGATGAAATAATACATTCAGAAGTTTTAAAAATAGCTGTGATGGCCATTCTCTTGATTTGCTTTTGCTACAAGAGTTTCAGTCATTTTCACACAAAATTGATATTTATTTTTTTATCAAGGAGAGGAGTGAAAAGTTACCTCTCCCTTTCAACCTGCCAGTCCCTCATTCATGCCATCTCCATTTCTTCACATTTCTGCCAGCAGACTGGTGATAGCTCTCTGAATCCTTCTCTTTCCTATAGTGCTTTGAAGATACAATTATAGTGATACTTTTTTCCCCACATTTTCCCCAAGGGCTACAGGTTCATTTGGTCCTGGATCTGCCCTCTAAGTAATCACAAGTGATAGTTTTACCAAATGTTACACTCTTGCATGAAATAAATACTCTTATTTATAAAGACTCTTATAAGGCTTTCTTCATTGATGGATGTTCAGGCTTTAACCCAGTGCTACAAATTTTGTTTTCTGTTGTTGTTAGGACAGCATATCAGTTATAGTAGATATTTTTGCACCAGTCACAATAGGCTGGATTATATTGTAGTAAGATGAAAACTCAAAATTTCAGTGGCTTTAGAAACAGATTATTCTTTCATAGGATATATGACTACTGTGCTTTTCCTGGGAGGTAAGGTAAATCTTATCAGGAACTCAGGGCAAAGGAAGCCCCATCCCCACGTTAATGTGATTGACAAAAGAAGAGAGAAGGGTCATAGAGAAACCATGTTGGCCCTTAGACCTTCCATACAGAAGAGACACACTCACCCCTATTTCAATGGGCAAGACAAATTCCACAGTTATATCTAAGCTCCGAGGTAAGAGAGTAAAGTCTTATAATGTGTTTGGAAGAGAGAAATCTAGGAATATTGGGTCAACAGTTTTGATGATTTATTCACTAGTATATGAGAGTCCTTGTTAATTGTGTCCACCAAAAAGATATATTCAAATCTTCATCCCTAGCACCAATGAATGCAAAGTTATTTGGAAATACGGTCTTAGAAGATGTAATCAAGTTAAGATGAAGTCATCCTGAATTACATTTGGCCTTAATCCAGTATTACTGATGTTTCATAAGAAGAGAAATGACACAGTTATAGAGAGAAGCTCTGCATAGGAGGTAGAGATTGCAGTTATTCTGCCCCAAGCTCCAAGCCAAGCTACCAGAAGCTGGAAGAAATAAGAAAGGATGCTCCACTGCAGTGTATGGAGAGAGTATAACTCTGCCAACACCTTAATTTTAAACATCTATCCTCCATAACTGCAATGGAATAAATTTTGGTTATATTATTAAGCTACCTCAGCTGTTGTTCTTCATTATGGCAGCCCTAGCTACATAATATAATGCTAATTAAATATTAGTATTTATCACCTGCCTATTAATATTTTCATGACTTTACCAGGTAAAGGTAAAAATTCTTCTTTTTCTTTTCTTCAGCAACATTGACTCCATAATATAAAGGACAGAGTTAACATGAAGACTTTTAAGACAACAAACTCAGAATTATTTCAAAAGGTTGTGCTGCCTCCTATGTATGTAACTTTTAGCAAGAATAACCTCTTTTGATGTCTCGGTTTCTTAATTTGTAAAACACGATTGTCATCATCATCATCATCATCATCATCATCATCCAAGTTGCTGCTAATTCTCTTAAGACTTAGAATCATATATAAATAAATCATATTTTCTTTTTTCTTTAAAATTTTATTATTATTTAAAATATATATACATATATTCCTTTTTATTAGCCTATATGAATGAAAACACAAGCAAATTTTATTTACATTCTTGAAATGTACTGCAAAATACAGCGACAGCTCTATTAGATCGATAGTAAAGATTTCTTGGCACTGATGCCAATTTAAATGTTACTATAGCAATCACCATGGTAATGTTTTCAATTAGAGCTACACAGTCACAGCATAACATGAGTCTAGTGTACCATTTGGCAACTTCATAATAGATCTACAGATTATTTAATTTTACCAGTCAAATAAAATCTAAACTGTCTCCTCATAAATGAAATAAGCAACAGCCATAAACTATCCTTAGTTTTCCAAATCACCTATTCAAGCACAATACAATTACAAAAAAAATATTTTCTTAATATCTCATTGTCAGGCATTGATATTAAAAATCCAGTGTTTATTTCATCTGGAAAGTACATCTAAAAATGAACTCATATATGTTATATAATAATTATTAAATCTTATGGAGGAAAGGAAAATGAAAATGATAATATGTTATTTATTATTGTTATATTTAGCATTTTTTAAGCACATGTTAAGGACCAGTCACTGTTCTAAGTGTCTCATAGTTTGTAGTAGCCTTTCATTCTGTTCACAAACAGCCCACACCTTCCTCTTCCTAGCCCTTTGGGACTATACTTCTCTATCATCTTGAAATTCTGTGTTGCTATCTGGCCAGTGAGGTGTGACTGGATGTAACATATATTCTTTCTGGGAAGGAAGTTTATAAACTGTTTCATGATTCTGCAACTGTTTTTGTTTGTTTGTTTTATTTGCCACACCAAGTAGCAAGCCTTTTCTGCCTAGGACCCAAAATGATGACAAAGAACCTCCCCACATCCCTCCCAGCCAAACTGTGACCAGTGTACAGTGGGAGAGAAAAAGAAGCTTTTTTTTTAAACTCCAAGTTTAAAACACCCAAGTCTTTTTTGACTGGTACATGTCTTAAATTACATAACAGTCTCAACATCGACTTGATGAAGGTACAATTATTCCCATTTTATGCACAAAAATCATCAAAGTACAGTGTTTAAATATACTGCCTAGATAACTATCTGTTAGGTGGTGAATAGTAAAACAAAAATCAGCTCCGGGAGCTGATAGCTGGTATGTGCCTCACAGCAAAGAGCTGGGATGTAGTTTTCTCTGTTAAACACAAATAATTTCATATAACATCAGAAGACAAGATCACTCAACACCTATAAATGAGCAAGACAAAAGCAGTGGCACTAAGAACCTCCAAAATGATCAAATATCTTCCTCCATTAATTACTACTTCTTTATCAAATATAACTTCAAATTGTTTTTTCAGTGTTCTAGATAGAAATTAATATACATCTACAAAATTGCCCTAATTTACTGATATTCCCTGATCAAGTGCTGATGCTTGCTTTATAAACACTTGCCAAACATTCCAAAATATTCTAAACTCTATAATAAGCTAATTCTAACTCCCTTTGACTAAAATATCTCCCAACCATAATGGGCACTATTCCTTGTTTCAGGAAGTTAATATACAATTTTATCTGACTAGATCTGGGTTCTTGGTGATCTTTTGGGCACTGGGTTTTTCCAGTGTTAGCTGAAACTTATACTTAGGGAGTCTGACTCTAGTACCCATGACATAACCCTTACACTGTAATCCAAATAAAGCAGTACAGACTTTAAGAATTAAAAAGGTCATTAACATAGGCAATTTCCTTTCTTAAAGTGGTTCTATGACAGACACTTTCACTGAACAAACCGAGGAGTCTGATGAAAACATCATATCAAAGTATAGTAAAATTGGCACTGATATAACTTATTTGTGTGTGTTATATACATATGTTCTAGATGGAAATTAATATACATCTATGATATTGCCCTGATTTCCTGATATTCCCTGATCAAGTGCTGACCCTTGTTTTATAAGTACTTTCTAAGTATTAAAATTCATATATGTGAATTTATAAGTAAACATTATTAAAGAATAGGCTTAGTTCCCAGCCTACTGCCCCATGCCATATGCAGACTGTTGAATCAATCATGCTCCCAGCTCAGGAGCCGTAATTATTGTTGGTTCATACAAGGTCCTTCTCTTGTTTTATTGATTCATTTTTATTTTTATCCCCATCTGCCACTCTCAGCTCCCTCAATTTTCCTAAGGATTTTTCAATAAAAACCTGTGAATCAAAAGTGTTTTACAATAAAAATTAATTATCCTTATCATGTACACAGAGGTTAGTGTAGAATTATCTGATTTGGAGGAGGAATAATAAACCAAGAGTTCAAGTGATTCAATACACTCAGTCTGTGCCCTGTAAGATGAGATATAATGAAACACCTAACTATAGTGGACTGGTACAATAATTTGAACATGTCATCTTTCACTTTGCATACCATGCACATAATTAGATCTCATTTTTAAAGCACTGCAAAGTTGACAATGTTTAAAAATTTAGTTAGAAATACTACACAACCACACACTGAAATACTACAGAACTACTACACAACTGAATATCTCTATGAACCCACTGAATTTAAAGAACATTCATTATTTTCACTTTAAATAATCATGCTTTCACTACTGATCTTTGTTAGGACATTTTTCCTGTGCCGGAAGAGAAAATCTGAAAAGTAAAACTGTATCTGAGTTACTCTCCTAAAATCAGGACTTGTTGAAGTTTCTTATACCTCTTCCTATGAATCCTCTTTAGGAAAGTCATTAAGTTTGCCACATGATATAAATACTTTATTTTATTTTTCTCTATAGTTGCCAAAGAAACATATTTGCTGCTTAAATAACATCATTAAGCATCAGATATATAATATACTAAATGAAATATATATTCATCAAAGCCCCACCTCCCTAAAATCCTTCTCAAAAATGTGCCTCTTAGGTGCATGTTACAAAATATAAATTCTAAAATATATGCTCTGGTTTCTTTTACATTAATAGTGATTCCCAAAATTATTTAATTCATGCTTCTATCACCTAATATTATAACTATATACTCTGCCAAACATTTGGCACAGCTGTCCTTTCTAATAAGATTCTGCTCATTAAGTATATGAGGTTAACCTGTGTCAACACTGACACTCAGAACATTCAGTACGTCATTATCTCCTGATAATAACTCAGTGAAAAATCATCTTTAGTTCAGGATTTTGTCATCCTACTCTAATGAGACATTGTTATCATCATCAGAACTAATGTAGATAAATAGACAGAGTATAAAGACAAATACAATATGTGCCAACACTTTATATAATTTTTATTACTGAGATCATCTATCTTTTTACATTTCTAACATATTTGACTGGTTTTGAACAGTTTATTTTTCCTTAATTGTAACCATCCTCAGAAATAGATACAGTAGCATCTCATTAAACTGTAACAAACAGTATTGACATGTGAGTACCTGTTATAAATAAACTTTATCTTGAATTTTCTAGAATATAGATGTAAAATCGCATATGGGTTTTGATCATGGATTCACAAGTAATTTCTATGACACAGTGATGCAATCAATACACTATACTAAGTTGAGGAGAGGATTGAAGGTAAGAGAAATTAGTATTTGATGAAAAAATGCACAACTCATCGCGAAATGCCACAATGTGAACAGAAACAATTATAGGATTAAATACAAAAAGTTTCATCACTGTGCATGTTAGAATCTGCCATCAATTCAAAAAGAAAACTTATTTGGCCAAAATACTTCAAAATCTATGTGCTATTCATGTTATAAGATAAAAATGCTTATTTAAGTTCAACTGTTTGTGAACTTTGACTTTTTCAATGGTTACAGTTAAAAATCTGAATATTTGGTCCTATCCATTTTAGGAGGAAATTTAGCATGAGTGGCCACATAATTTTCTCTTAAATTGTAGCTTTAAATCCAAGCATAACTTAAATTCAATGTGGAAATTATCCTTGAAATAACATTGTTTCCTTCAACTAACTATTAAAAATGATTTTAAGAGCCAAAAACTTAGGACATGATAACTTTTATTTATGACATTTTGGTGAGATTGAGAGAAAAACTAGGAAAGCAGATAGAAAGTTTCAAAAAGCACACTGTTGTTGTTTAATCCACAGAAAGGGAAGGTATATTTTTATTCACATAAATTAAGCCCTGATAGTTTTCAAAGTGTTTTATTCAGATCGCTTAGAGTTTCAGGTGCCAGAGTGTTATCAAGTTCTATCATTACTTTTTTCTTTCTTTGTTTTCTCTTCTGCAACATGACAAACTTGAAGTTTAATAAATATAGGAATTTGTCAACTTCAAATTGTTCATATTTTCTTTCTTATCTTCCTCACTCTTATCTAGTCTTTATTTGATTTCTGACATATATATGTCACAGTACTTTTTTAAACATATTTTAGTAGCTTTTTATTTTCTTTATCATAATAAACACACATTTTAGGTATATTTCATTGAGCCTTACAAATGAACACCTAAAGTAAACTATTATGGGTCTCATACAGATAAAGAAATTTGGGCCCAGAGAATCAAATTACTCCACTAGGATTGGAGTTAGGACATGACTGGTTTGGGATACAACACCAAATGACCTCATTTTAGAGCAGATGCTTGTAAACCTACATCAGTTTCAAATCCCTCTGCTCATTTTTCAGAGTTCCATATCTAAACTATGCTACCTTTCCTATCTCAGGCCCCACTATTTCCTAACACCTTCTCTTTCTTCTAATTATGATGCATGTGTGTGCTTTTATTAAGTTTAATTTTCTTGGCAAAGGCAGGCATTAGTTCTGGTAAGACCAAGGAACATTCATTTCAATTTTTATTCATTTTTTGAAAAGGAAACAGTTTAAGACCAATTATCTTCCTCAGAAAATTATTTGGATCAATTCTTTGTTATAAATGGGATGTTTGGAAAGGCATTCAAACTGATTTAAACTTACATTTATTTACAGAAAGAGCTTAAAAATTATTTTTAAACATTATATCTAGATATTTCTCAAATATAGTTTATTCAACCATATATATTAATATTTATATCTACCTAAAATTAGGTAAGAAAAATAGTACAAAATATTTCTGAGCCATGGGTAGTACTTATTCGTGACTAAATGTTATTAACAAAGTTAATAGCAATTGTTTTTCTTTTTTAAGATTCTACTATTAGAAGGTGTGATTTGTCTTTATGAAAAATCTTTCTGTTCTCAGGAAGGCCTTTAAATCATGTAGATATCGGTTAAGTGATGACCTTGAACTTTCTAATGAAAAAAAATCCAAATGCTAAATTATTATTTAGGAATATTAAGCTTTCTGTTTAATAATGTAAAACTATTTTTTGAAGATTGACATCTCTGGGATAATGTTAATAGAGTAAAATATTTTTATTTTTTGCTTCTCACTCATAGACGAGGAAGAATTGAAGATTCTGAACTCCCAAATAATGATTAGTGTCAAGGTAATAATACCTGTTGGTTAGAGAAATTCTCACTAGCTTCAGGGCAGCTATCTGAGAGCACAGGAAGGAATGGCCATGAGTAAGTCCTGGAAAGCTGCCTGGACTATGGAATTTAGATTTAGCAGTAATTACTGCATGTTAGTTTCTCTTTCCTGCATTCTCATTTTATCCTCTGTCAAGGGTATAAGATATTATTTATTATTATTATTATTGTTATTATTAATGATTATATTATCCTATCACTAATAGAGCCAAGGAAAATGAAAAGGAACCTATTTAGAATTAAGCAATGAGGTCAGTTGTGAAACTTGAAGAGACATCCTTAGCAAGTGGTAATAGGTAAAATCCAGCTCATAGTTAAGCCTTTCCATATTTGTTACTTGATTTCTACTTCAACAGAATTCACAGAGCAGAAAAGTTAGTACAGAGATGGTAGAGTCAACTCACATTTGGCTGGGGGAAAAAAATTGCCATTCAATCAAGAAATTTGAAAGTAGTATATAAATAAACACAGGTGGACTAGATTTTTAAATTCTCTCATTGAAAACCATTTTAAATATTCTTTAACATAAAGTAAGATTTTTTAATAGAAAATTTAAGAAAGAATTATTGTACATATTCCAAGATTTCTAATATTTATCTACCATACATGGTCTTTGGAAAATATCTTTGTATTTCTGAGTTGTCCAAGTAATTATTTCAATTTACACTATCTGAAAACTAAATACATTAGAAGAAGTGTTATTTTATTGGGAGGTTAGATTTAAAAAATGGATGCAACTGGAATGGATGAGATCAAATTATATATTTTTTAACTGTACTATGATGACATATTCATTATAATTTATTTTCTAGAAATGGATAATAGCATTAGTATTGAAAAATATCATTTTAAAATATTTTAATCTGAAAATTCAATTGTCTTAATTGTCTATTGGATTATGTTGAGTATAAATAATAATAATAAATGTTTTAAAACAATTTAATTATTTAAAAATTTTCTTACTTTCCAAAATAAAAAACAAATTTCAATTACATATATATCTATCTATATATATATATATAGATAGATATATGCCTCTTAATTTATACTTTCAGATGCTTAAAATAATAGCTTTATATTTTTTCTGGAAAGTAATAATTTTATCATAATTTATGGTTATTGCTGTTAAATATTCAACACTGAACATACTGTTCAATTGAACATACTGTTCAATTACTGAAAGATATATAAAAGTTTATAACCAAACATGATAATTTTATTTTTAAGAGTTTGAATTATTTTAGTGTTAGTATTAAACTATTCTAAGTGATGACATTATAGAATAAGATACAAATAACTACTTTAAGTACTTATTACATATATGTATATATAAAAACACACATACATAAACCAAATGTATACAAGAGATGACATATATATTTGTTTTATGCATCTTTATGTATCTTCTATGTCATTACTGAAATAACTAAGGATGAAATAACTAAGGAAGATAGTTAAGAACCTCTACAGTAAGACTCTATTAAATTTACAATATCTGGTGTTTAACACTTTTAAAAGTTTCTTGATTACTAAATGTTTTAAGTATAGCTATTACATAGCTCATAAAATAAATGAGCTCAAATGTTTTATTTGGAGAATTAGTATTTAAAAATTCTCATAAAATGAAGGAAATATTAATTTATTTTAAATAAACTCTGTGCCTAAATACATCTTTAACTTTAAAGTGTTCAACAACTGAGCATTCAACTAATAAAATTAATTTTAGATGTAGATTTGACTTATTTTCATTTGAAAACTGATTGAAATTATTAATTACTTACTGTTTAATAATGGAGTGAATACTGTCTCAAATATTATGAAATGCTAGTAGAAATTAGGGAAAATTGGGGAATTTTCTCATATTTTCATATTGTAACCTGGGTTATCCAAAAGAGGGAGCTAAAGTATTGTGCTAAATAACTTGGTTTTATGAATGTGAGATTTTGGATCAGTTTCACATATGTGTTAGATATAAATTTAACTGGCTCTGATATTGATTTATTAAACATTGACATATTAATGGTCAGTACTTAACTTCTTGGCCTAAAGTTGTATATTCTCTCAAAAGAAAAATATTTTTTTAACCATCATAATTTATAAAAATAATTACAAAAGATGAAAAAACAGAGAGTAAAATAAAGAAACAGGAAGAATCATATAAGCCTCAGGTAATTTGAATCACATGATTTTCTCAACACATATAAATGGGACTACGGTGGTCCCCCTTATTAGCAGTTTGCATGGTTTCGGTTACCCACAAATAATATTAAAATATTAAATGAAAACTTCCAGAAATAAACAATTTATAAGGTTTAAACTATACTGTTTTTATTAGCATAAAAAGTCTCATGCATCCTGCTTCTTCCCTTCACAATATGAATTATTCCTTTATCCAGCTCTTCGGCCATTTATATGCTCTCACTCCCCACCTCATAGTCACGTAGTAGCTCTCTGGGTTTTCAGATCAACTACTATAGTATCGCAGTGCTTCTTTTTAAGTAACCATCATTTTACTTAATGCCCCAAGCCACAAAAGTAGTAATGCTAGTAATTCCAATATGCCAAAGAGAAGTCTTAAAGGGCTTCCTTTAAGAGAAAAGGTATATATGTTTAGAAAATATTATTAATAATAATGATAATAATAATAATAAGTACAGGGATTGGTACTATCTTTTGTTTCAGACATCCACTGGGGGTTCTGGAATGTAGCTCTTACAGATATGGGGTGACTACTACGATAATATTGAGTTTTTTTCATATATATGAACACTCTCTTTCTTCCTCATCTTTCATTCTTTCTTTCTTTTTTAAAAAATACTAAGGTTTATTGAGTGATTTTCCCTAGAGTTCTCAATACTAGATAACTTTTCCTTGACTCATTTGTTCAGAAGGAACAAAATGGAAGAGTGAAGATCTAGAGCAGAGAGGCTGAATGAGATTTTTATAGTAAAATCACTTGAAGCTAAAATATTTTTAAATAACATGGTACTGAAAAGCAACCAAGATAACTGACCAAATTTCAAAACTTTGAAATTAAAAAAAGAAAAAACTAAAAGGTGAATGAACAAATAAATGAATGAATGATCAATTGATGAATAAATATAACAATAGATAGATGACAGGTTTTAACATAAGACAAACAAGAAACACTAAATGTCCATAGAAAAATCTATCCACAATATTCATTTCACCTAGTCAGTTTTAGCTATTTTAGTTATAGTTTGTTTTATGTCTTTTCACCAATCGTAAATGTAATTACTGAGAAAATCAGGAGTAAAAAGATATACAATATGACTTCTGATTCAAAGCTAAGATTTCTGGACTAAACATGTAGGACTTCAAGAGAGAAAAAGAAAAGCTTCATCTATTTTGTTTAAGTTCCTTGTCACTCTGTGGTGCAATGTAAGTAAATAAAGAATCAATATTGACAATGCAAATTGAATTTGGATGTGTGCAGTATCTTTCAAAAACATTCTTAAAAGTAATATAAAATATGATGCATCTATAAAACACATCCTAGGAATATACAATATTTTGCATAACTTCAGCAATATCACTGGCAAAGAGATTCTGTATGCTAATTTTATGTGTGGGTTATCCAACACAGCTGCTACTCGTTTTCCCCATAGACTAGGGTAATATACCATTATAAATAAAGGTTCATTGCCAAAGAAAAATAGAATTTGTAGTTCCTTATTACAACATGGTATTTTACAATGGGATTAATTTAATTAATAAATAGATTAATTTCCTTCAGTTCATCATAAAAAAATTTGTAACTCCAGTAGGAAATCACAAGAAAAGGAGATAATTTACCTATTTATAATTAATTTGTATGTAAATAGATAGTAAAAGCAAAATGTTTAATTGACTATTAGATACTAACATTATGTTTCCTCAAGACATTATATTGAAACAGAGGGTGTTGCTCTTTTGTGATTTGGAAGAACTTATCTTACACACTCATGCTTTTCTTATTAATCTCATAACAATTAAGTAATTGTCATGAAGTAGTATAGGTAAAATATAGTTAAGGATACTAATTTCCTCTAGATATAACTATAAAGTTTAGCACCTGAAATGCCTAAAAGAGACTATTTTTCAACATAAACCAATGAAATAATATCCAAGGATAGGATCATGGAATAATGCCAAACTCTCAAAGAAATAACTAGCCTTATGTTCCTTTTTTATAAATCTAGTATTTTAAAAATTGAGTGTTTTTAGAGATTCATTTAACATTACAATTATTTATTCTTCAAATGAATTGAATCTTTAAAATTGTCAAACTGACATTTTTTCCCTGAAGATTGAGGAATTATATCAGGAAATTTTTTCATATCATGCAATTTTTGCTATAATATAGAAAAAAAGTATATAAAACAGCACAGTTTTACAGCTGCAGAAATATATGCATATTCAATCAAATGAGTAGATTACAATATTTTAATTAGCTATAACAAAAAATGAAGTAAAATAAAAGAAATTTGTCTTTCTTTTAGGTGGTTGATATTTGAATTCATTATAATACTTGTGTATATGCTGACAGCGTGCTTGACAGAGTAGTGGTATAGACACACCTGGAATGAATACAATTCTGAATATATGTGATGATAATGATATTCCAGCTCACATTATTTTTATACAGAGAAATTTAGCCAATATGGAGATTATACAAACAGATGCAACAGATCAGTACTAGATTGAACACTAACACAGAGGAATCCACATCTCAGAAAAGGCCTTCAAGAGAACCAGATATGAGAATGAGATATCCAGACTTTTAGATATTTTTAAGTACAGAACTTCTATTTTATTTTTTTTCAAGACAGAAGATTGTTAGAGAAACAATTGAAATTTAAATATAACTATTTTCTAGCAAAGATTCAATTGACTTTGGAACTGAAAGAGCCCTTAGATATCTTCTAATCTCTACCATTTTTTAAACGAAGAAATTAAATCCCAGAATGGTAAATGAATACAAACCCGTTACCTCTGGTCTTTTTCCTTCCATTCATTGTTCTCTTTACCATTCCAGATTGGACTGCAATTCTATCACAAAAAATTTGGTAAACAATTAGTCAACCCCACTTTAGTTTTTGCAGATGGCATAAACACTTGGTGTAAAGCTGTTTTTTCTTCTCTACATACATGGTTCAGTTGGTTTGTTCTATTTTTCATTAGAGTTTGTAGAGAAAGCCAGGCTTAGTCAGTGGTGCATTAAATGGCAATCATTTTTATCTTGCTTACTATAATGTCACATTTTACATGTAAAAGATTCTAAATCAAAAAATAATTTTATAAATCTATAATGATTTATATTGATAACGTATTCTTAATTACACACTTTATTTTTAGAGATCTGGGTTCTACTCTTGGTTTTCCCCTCTAAGATAACTTTAAGCTAATTTCTCAGTAGTAGCCTTACCTGATAAAATCAGTCAATTAAACAGATGTTAGTTAGATTCCTTCTTGCTATAATAATGCCTGATTATATTGAACCATTCTTTTCTTAATTTAAAACTCTCCTTCCAAGAGAGAGATCACATTTTATAACATAAACTTTAAAAAATTTAAAAACTTTAAAAATAGTATGTAATATTATTAGAAACCATTATGACAACTTGGTCCTATTTTCATTAATAATGAACATTGAACAAATATTTTAAGACATACACACACAAATATACATATATATTTATCTGTCTAAGTCTGACATTTATATGCTTCAGTTTCACTTATGTTGTTGCAAATGGCAAGATTTCCTTTTTTATAATTATTTTATAATTATTTTATAATTATTTATAATAGATTTTAACTGTGCAATTCAATAATACCTCATTTGTGTATTGCATTGTGTGTTCACCACCCAAAATCAAATCTTTTTCTGTCACCAGACATTTGACCCCTTTTACCCTTATCTGCCTTCTTCTTCCCATTTTTCCCTCTGTCAACTATTTTTTTTAAAGTTTTTCATACTCTGACAATTGAGATTATTTTTTTCTTTTTGAGTGTTTTCTGACTTTTGAAAGTGTAATTGCTTACATAATTTTAACAACATTTCTTCAATTTTTCAATATGTTCTCTTTGTCACTCCTACTCTGCATTCATGATTTATCATATGGTATTTTTAAATGCCAGTGTGGATTTCTTTGGAGAAAATATGTTGCCTAATCAAGTAAAATTCTAGAATAGGCCAAAAGCACCTTTTTGAAGATGTAATTATTTTTTATATTCCACCTTGTTTTAAAGTCTAGACAAAGGGAAGTCCTGAAATATGTATAGAATATTGTAACTACTTTTCCCAAGTACAATGGCAAAATTCTCTAAAAATCATGTTATAAACTCAGTGTTGGTACATTATGAATATAATAGTAATATTAAGAGTAAGCAAAAATAATACTTATTGTACATTGTGAATAGAATAATAATAGTAAATAAAATTAATATTTATTAAGTGGTTACTATGATACGCCCTTTGATACATGCAATACCATAATCATTCTTGACAACAGCCTTAATGATTATAATTATCCACATTTCCATGTGAGAAAACTAAGATTTAGGAAGATGAAATAAATTAATTGAGACCACACTGGAGGCAAGACAAGAGCTGCTGTTTCTGGCTCAAGAATCTGACAGTTAATATTTAAGTAAATATGATTTGTTCCCTACTCTGTAGCACAAAAGAAGGGCTGACAGATTTGGGTTGTGAAAAGGAAAAGCAGGAAGTTAGATCTGGAATTAGCATCAAACCAAAAGTTATAAGTACCATATCTTCCAATGTGTTATATGAATAAGTTTTATAATTAAGGAATGTAGAACTTACTGAGGGAGTAATTTGGCTAAACATGATTCACCAAAAACATTTACATCATTATTTTTCCTTATTGAAAATATCCAGTAAGTATTCCAAATTGGGCATATCTTTTCTAAAACTGTAAAATACATTTTCACCAAAATGAACACCTTTCCATAGGATAAAAAGCATATTATCTACATGCTATTTTGGATGGGACAATATTGTCATTATAGTTGTTTGCACAAATAGAAAAGAAATATCAATATATATTGAGTACCATGCTCACAGGAAGAGTGTCCAACCAGTTCTTATAAGATCAAGGTCAGTTTTTCACCAAACACATTGTATATTAGGAACCTAAGAGAAGATAACTGGGCTCATCTAATTCAGATACAGTAAGAAACTACTGAATATGAACCCAAAGACTGTCTAGGGTCCTGGTATAAACAAACAAGATTTAGACTAATTATCTCAGAAAATTTAACTGGAGATCATCAAATAGGAAAAATTAGTATAAAAGAATGAGAAGCTATAAAAGTGCCAGAAGACAAAGGTTGGCATGGCATAATAGTCAAAGTGATGAGATTGGAGCTTGTAGGACCACAGATTCTCAGAAGTAGAGAAGAATCGTAGTTATGTAATTAGATTCCTTCTTTTGGAAACAATATTAGGAGTATGAAAATCACATTCAAGATAAAATCACATACATAGGAGGGAATTAATATTTGGAGACATTTGAGAGAATTCTAAATCTTGCTGTTCCTAGTGTTTTTAAGAATAGCACATTCCCCAACCCTGCAACATTCAGGATAAAGGAGGATCAACCCTATTATGAATTTCTTTTCTTTTCTTTTCTTTTTCTTTTTTTGGAGAGTTATAAGACTAGCTGTTCCTTATTATTATAGGTAATGATATAGAAATATACAGTGATATATACATGCATATGTGTCCTTCTTACAATAAAATACTCTTCTCTGCCTCAACTTGAATACATTTTCTCCTTATAACCAGGAGAAATTAGAGAACTAAATGTTTTGGACACTTATAGTAATTTTTAAATATTCTACAGTAGCTGTCAGAAATTCCCACCACTATATAAATAGTAATATTTTTTTAAAAATCTAATTTTGTATATATAAATAGATAAGTATTATATTGAAATAACTTATTTAATGAAGAAAATAATGGAAGAATGAAAGTTGTTAACATAACTTTACTATGAAAAAGAAAATATTTAGTTCACATTCTTATTACTGTTTGAAGATAAAATAAATGTAGTATTAATAAATTTGATTGCAATCAGGATTATATTATAAGATAAACAAATTTTAACATACCAAGGCCTTTCTGAATACCATTTCTTCTAATTAAAATGATTTTTCTCATATTTCCTTTTCATTATTCAGAATATCACTTCTCAAAAAAAAAAAAAACAGCAACAACTCCCCCAGCACCTTGATAAAGCTCCACTCATTCCTTCAAGTACTTTTCCATCACACTGCCTATTTTCTCAGCATTCATCAATATCATATTTTATTTATTATTTGTTTTACTACTCTAGAGGAGGCCTTCTTGTGATTAGAAACTCTTTGTATTATATTCACTGCTATAAATCCTCAGCATCCAGAAAAATGCTATATGCATAGCAAAGGTTGAAGAAACATTTAGCACTAATACATGATTATAAAACAGATTTACTAAATACTATAACTATAGTTTCTATATTTTATGACTAATATTAGTTTCATTTTACAAAGATTAAGGATAAGCTGTCAAGTCATTATCACCACAAATATAACTTCTGGGTTAATTTTAGTGTTTGTTACTCACAAGCATGTAATCACTATTGCCATTTTTGTTTGAACTATATTTTTCATACCATAGTAACTTCTCATACAAATAAACCATCTTTATAAGTTTTATTTTAAGGTCACTTTTTAGTCCTTAATATAATTCAAAGAATAAAAGAGATAGTCATAAAAATGTTAGAAAAGGAGAATTAAGTAACTAGCATTAAATTATGTGATGACTTTAGGACAGTTTCAATCATTTAAAACCTATACTTTGGGCTCCTTAAGACTGTAACAATATTTTTTAAGACTCAGAATTTTGCAGGAAAAAACAAGCTAAAGGCTTGGATTAAAGGCTGAGGAGTACTAACTTATTTCTAAATTTGATGAGGTACATATTGAGGATGAGAGGAGAGAGGGTTACTTGAACGTATTTTTAATTTATGAAATTAAACTTTGTGGAATATATTAGTAGTTAAATAAATTGTTGGCTAGGTGAACAATTAAAAGATTATTACATTGCTACAGCAAAAAATATATATATATATATATATATATATATATATATATATATATATATATATATATATTAAGGTTTTTATATAAAGGGTGGCCCAAAGACTAGACAGTAAAGGTTAATTGAGATGTGACAAGGGTTGTATCTCTCAGAATTTGGCAACATTTTATTTCATAAAAAATAATTACAAAGTTTTTTTTTTCTCTGTATGTCTTTGGAAGCAATAAGGAGTCAAAAATGTTTTCGAATTTTGGGGGATAGCTATTAATCTGCAAAGATGTTTGTACCCCAATGTTCATTGCAGGATTATTCAGAGTGACCAGGATATGGAAACAACCAAAGTGTCCTCTGATAAATAATTGGATAAAGAAAATATAGTACATACATACAATGGAATATTACTCAGCCATAAGAAGAGATGAAATACTGCCATTTGCGACAACATAGATGGATCTCGAGATTATTATGCTAAGCAAAATAAATCAGACAGAAGAAGTTGAGAAGCATATGATTTTACTCATATGTGAGATATAAAACTTAAAGCAACAAACAAGACAAACAAAAACATCATAGACTCAGACAATAGTTTAGCAGTTACCAGTGGGAAAGGAGGGAGCGGGGAGATAGAAAAGAGTAAAGAGAATCAAATACATGGTGACGGAAAGAGACTTGATTTTCGGTGGTGAACACACAAGGAAATACACAGATGAGGTACTACTAAATTGCAACCTATGTAATAACTTTTCTAACCAATGTTACCCCAATAAACAATTTAAAAATTGAAAAATAAAAGACATACTCATTCTGTGCTCCCTATTTCATATTGGGATTATTGATTTCAACTTTACGGACAATATCAAACAACAGTGTTTTCACACAGAGTAACTAGAATGGTAGGGTAGTCTTTAAATTATTGCTTATTTTTAAATAGAAATAATGAGAAATGTTTATACTAAAGAGAAACTACAGACTGGACAGTTTTCTTTGAATGAATTTAATGATATTAGATAAGGGTAAAATAAAGATTAGTTCCAAGCTAATTTGGCAGAAAACTAAAACAAAATAGAACTTACAAGCAGATAAATTTTGTCACTTATGGCAAGAAGAGAATCTCTGAGAACTGAAGTTGGACACAGCCATGGTTTCCATGTGAAGGTGTCCCAGCACCTTTCACCCAGGCAGAGAGCCTAACACATAGCAGGTGTTCAATAAGTAAATTCAAAGGTAAGAAAAAATAATCAGCCAGTGGATAAATTAATTGTTACAAATTTGAAGATCTTTTTTTTTTTTTATCATGCTTTCAAAAGAAAACAGAATATAAAGGGTGCAGATAGAGTTCTGAATAGAATTCTCAACAAACTTGCACACATTAAGATACTACATTATGGTAACAATGTTAGGAGAAGTATTGCTTCTTCCTGCACCTACAAACTGTAAGGTGAACTGTCAGATCTACCACATAGAAACAGGGCAGAAGGTCAGCTTCTTAACGTCAAAAATTTATATGCACCAACTTTGGGACACCTGAGGCCAAGAAGTCAATATCAAAACAATTTGTCTTCTTACACACATGCCTTATGGGTGTTAACTATACAAGGTTAGATTTTCCAGCCCCAGGTTTTTTTTTTTTTATTGGTTTCAAATATATAGTACATTGGTTAGACATCTATATAATTCATAAAACGATCCACCTGATTGTTCCCTCCCTCCCCTGACCCTCCACCTAGCCAACATATTAATGCTAACTACATTCCTTATGCTCTCAAGCCCCAGTTTGCTAATGATTCCCCAAAATTCTCATGCATCTGTGTACATAACGGGCTGCATTCCTGGACTTACAGTCAAACTCTCTGGTCAGTAGCAATGTGTCTCCTTTTTCTACTCATTTCTTCTTAACGACGTGTGATATTGGTAATACTCAACTCCCTTAAATGCCTATTTCCAGTCAATTTGACAGTAAAAGTAGAGAGAAGTGGAGCAGAGTTTCAAAAATCATCCATGAATATAGTGACCAATTTTTGTTACCTCCATATTTAAGGAATTAGAACTATTTCTGTTACAGTTCACTGAATCATCTTGACAGAATGTTAAGCCAAGTTAAAACGGATACTTTCTTGTATTTTCTGGCTTTGAAGTTGAGGCATAGGGGTGGAGAAGAAATGGTAAAGGGAAGAAGCAAAGTAGTAAATATGGAAACAGAAGTAGCAGCAAAATTAAAGCTGCAGTGAAGGTTAGAAAGCACAAGTTAAAAGCAGCAAGAAAAATAAATCATCACTATTCATTGCATGGAAAAAATAAATCTGCTTTCTACAGTTCACCATAGATTTGTGCTCAATTTGGTAAAAGGCAGTGGACAAAGTGCAACTTAAGTGGTCTGTTTTAACCACCAAATGACTTAGAATTAAAGCGGAAGAGAAAACATCAAAGAAGATGGATTCTGATAATATCTTTCCTCATAGATTATAATTATATTTAAGGAAGAAATTGTATTAAAAAAATTTTCAGCAAAAATGTGTCATCTAGCAAATTAGAAATACTAAATTTATACACATATATATAGTTGTATGCTTATTAATATATCATTTGATATATCTATTACCATATATGTTGATAACTTTTTAATCACATGTTAAATACTAAAAATCCCTTCTGTAATCTTAACATATACTTAGTTTCCCATAAATTAAATTGGTTGAAAATCTACCTTTCACAAGTTTATAATTTAATATTTTAAAATTTTTCTCATGATTGAGAAAATTAAAGGGCAGTTTTCATACAAGTTCTAGTTGACACAAGCCAAAATACTAGGGATAAAAAAATAATAAAATCATCAAATAATTCTATGTAAAAAATAAAACAGTTAATAAAACATCTCTTAGGAAGCCACTGTATTGTATAAATATGTATAGAATTTTGTAATGATCAAACAGATACTTCTAAAATCTGCTTTTAAATCTACATTTTATGGAGCAACTTATTACTTATAAATATTTATGAATTTGTCCAAATCCATAATCTGGTTAAAATTTTTATGCCAGGATAGAATTTACTCACATTCTTCCTCCAATCTCTCACATGTAAGTTATTTACCTACATTTTTTTTGTAATTATAGAAGAATGCAATTTATAAATATGGTCATTGAAATATAGTACAAGACATATATAACAGTGACATTTCTATTCCAAAGTAACATTGTATTCCTTTCTGAATAAGTTTAAAGCTCAGTTTCAGTGAAAGACTCTATAAACACAGTTTAGTCTTGGGGGTAATAAAGAAGAATCTCCATGTCCATGTTTAAATAAGGGGTGCAGTGATCTCAAAAGCAATGCTGAATTTGTCAAGCAGCAAACCCACAAGCAGCTTAGGTCTGGGGAGACATGAGATACCTACAACGACCTCATTATTAAATTCAGATTGTCGTAAGACTCTACTACTGAGTCTGCGATGAAATCTCACCACTTCCTTGTTTCCTTCATTCTAAAAATTGGTCTCCATAAGTTTCAGTATTCAGTATTTATCTTTGGGTGTAAGTAATTACAAACTCAAGTAGTTTTCTGATATACATATATATTATATTTTTAATTTTATAAAAATAATTATCCTCAATACTCTATAATCAAAATTTTTTCTAAAGTTGGAACTTTATTTCCTATTTAAATATAATAATCTTCCATATTTAGTTGTTGAAAATGAAATTTAACAAAGGTCTCAAGTCCAAAGTAGTGAGCTTGAAATACATCATACAGATTTAAATATCTATTTTTCTAGATATAGAGAGATAAATATAGAGACAGTACTGATAAAAGATTTATTTTAAAGTACTAAAGTAACCCTGCAAAATTAAAACTGTAAATTTATTTTTGACAGTCACTACTTGTATTTTAAAAGAATTCCTTATTTTAAACTGACCAAAGTTAATTTGAATTATGAAGAAAAAAATATTATCTTTCTTCTAATAGTTAAACGTATTTTAATCCCTGCTTAGTACATACATAGTTGATTTATAATGTACTAATAAGCTATAACATTAATCCAGAAGGAGTTGCAGTAATATCGATACATATCCTTGACTCTATTATTTGCATTATCTATAACGAAGGAATAATAACATTTTATTTTCTGATATAATGATTTAATTCTTACTTAATATGGTTTGAGATAGCATTTTGCTTCCTACTTAATATAGTGCTTTCTCATCCACCATAACAGTGGGTAAAAATATTATATTTTTATGAAGTCTTCTAGAGTGGTGAACATTGAATGGAGAATGATTATTTCCGGGTACTGTTTTAAAATATGAAAGCCTAATTCTCCCTAATCACAAAATTATTTAAAGCAGCTATAACACATGGACTATAATTGAGTTTAACTTATCCAAAATTAAAAATAAATATATTCAGGTCTTCTCCTTTTTTCTACTTCTTCTCATTAAAATAAATATATCACATACACAGATACATTCACACACAGATACACACAACCACCACAAGCACAACAATAATACCTCATGAAGTTTCCATTTTCCCTTCATAGGCAGTTAGATCCATTATCATGATTTTTATGTCTTGGGAGGTGTTTGTTGATGGTGCTAAAGTAAAATGTCTTGGTTAGGCTCCAGAGATCGTGCTTTTATTCAGGCACTTTGCATTCTTAATGTGGCTATAAGACTCTCTCTTACTAGTGCTAAATTTAGAGATAAGTGCATTAACTTATTAGGACCACATGAAAATGTATGAAAGTGCTATAAAAACACTCTGCTCTCTATGCATTCCTTACTATATTTTAATGATGAGAATAATGGTGGTTATAAGCAAAGAAATTTGAAGTGATTCATAGAGGAAAAAAATGTTCACAGGATGTTTGAAACAATCTAGGAATCATTGTTTTCAGCTAACCACTGTGTGTGCGTGTGTGTGTCTAACTTTTCATATATAATTTGACAGCCTTCAATATGTAACCTGATCTTTTCAATCCTCAGTTTTCTTGTAGAGCATCAGAGTTGGAGGTGGTTAAAATTTCTTTTTCTAAAGTTGTAGAATTTTGTGTTAGTATCTGAATAAGATAATGTTATGGATATTAAGAGACATTTGGGGGAATGTATTTTAAGACACAACTCATTTTTGAAAACAATTATTCAAGAAACAAAGAAAGAAATTGCTTTATTTTCGGAAACGTGTTATGTTCTACAATACAAATGGCCATGTTTATAAATTAGCATCAGGTAAAAATAAACAAAGCTAATTAAAATCAATGTCCTTTTGGTCCTAATTAGAATGTTTTCTTCTTCCTTAAGAAAACTTCATTTTAATTAAGTAGATAATTTAAGAAGTAAAATACCCAAGAATTTAATTGGAGGTTTTATAACAAAATGCCTCACCATAAACCAAACTTACTTTACAATTAATATTACAATTGATTTGATTATATATAAAAAGATAACATAATAAGAATATATATATATATAAATCAGCATAAACATTTAAAACATTACATTGGACATATTTTAAAGTATAACACTTTTTTAGAAGTTAGATTAACATACTTTAATTTTTCATTTGAGAGAATAAAATTTGTCTTAAAAAGTATAGCAAATTAGTAGTCTATTACATCGAAGCATCTGTTAATGCTAAATAATCATTCATAGGCTGTTCACTTTCATAGAGAACCTGTTACAGCCAATTTTCCTTTATAATATACTCACATGTATTCATTAAATTAACTTTCACCTTAAAATATACTTGCTTGCATACAATATATTGTCATATTACTAACATATCTTATGTAATTTTAAGAATTATCCAAAGCATTCTGATTAACTGCACCTACTCATTGTGCAACTATTGTCGGAAATGCATATCTGCCTCAAATTACTATTGATGTCTAACGAGAAGTAAGCTGGTATTAAAAAAAAAAAATTCTCCAACTAATTTTTTCAGTCTGTATGTACTGTAGACAGGACAGTACACTAGCTAAACTTTATGTTCATAAGGGTCACAAAAAAATGTCAGATAAAGTCTTTTTATGCAAAGTGACACTCAGAGAGCTACTAATCCAATATACAGCTTATCAAGTTGAGCAACACATTTAAAAACATAATTTCAAAGCCAACTTTGATATTATCTGATTACACATAGACAATGATAAAAAAATTTATTTTAAATATGCAAATAATGCAATAATGATAGCATAATTATGTAAACCATTTAAAAATTGCTTTCAAAAACCATCAAATAATATAAGGGAAAATCATATTTTCTATCCTAGAAAATAATACTTTTATATGACTTACTTTACTAACCCTACCAAATCTACCTGACTAAAAGTTAGAGAATTACTTTTAAATTGATACTATTTGCTTCCTTTACAGCATTTTTCTATTTATTTTTTCCAGAATTAGATTTTTCTCATACTTTGCGCTTTATCTTACATTTTCTCATTTTTCAAAACAGACACAGAGATGACAGTATATTAACATCTCAACATATCTCTATTAGGTGCATATAATTATCTTGACTCTTCCTTTGAGAAAACTTCAGCTAAATCCAATATATGTTTTATACTAGTGTCACAAATGCATGCTGTTCATGTTATGTCTGAGTTCTTTGCTACTACGTGCTGAAATAGCATGTTATTTCATATTTTATCTTTCAAAAATAATTTACCATTCAAACCTGTATTAACTGGTTTTATAGTTACTCAAATGTATTCTACATTAGATATAGCATCATCTTGGCAATGAATCAGAGTCTGAATCTGAAAAAAAAATTTATCCTTCATTGGATGCAGGAGGTATTTAAATCATACTTTTTTTTCCAAGTAAAGAACTCTGAATGATCAAATTCTTTCTTAGTTAGCTGTAGCTGAAGGTCATTACCTCTTCTCATTCCATGGATAAAGTAAAAAAAGTCAAATGAAGATTTCCTGCTTTCATGCAAAAGTTACCACCTTTTGCTGTCACAAAATCACTCACTTTTTATGCTACGTAGATTTCAAAAAACCTTGTTAAAAAATCCTTGTTAGTAATCTCATAGTTATGTAAAATAAAATATTAAATGATAACAAATCTCAAAGGAGACCTTCAATTTCTCTTCAAATCTATAGTCCATTATATTCTCATCAAAAGTTGATCATAAAAATAAATGTGAACTTATCTAATACAGGTGATCACTTTTTAGTGCACCTTTGTTATTTAAAATAGATTCTAAGAACATACACTGTTAACCATATCTAAATATAAATATCATTGAATATCGAGAACCTTATAATTAAAATTTATCATGCATTTTTGAGATTAGTACACTTGAAAATTCAATTGATGTGAATGGTTATATTGAGTATGCAAAGAAAATCAATGCTCTATCAAGTCATTGCATTTTCCATATCACTTCAAATAAAACGTGCCAATTTTGCCTTTGAAAGTCTCTCCCTCCTGTGGTTTCCTTCCAGTCTTTATTACATTAAGATACATTTGCCTACAATAATGGAGAGCAATTATAGCCAACAGATGTACACATTCAAAATGCTAACTTGAAAGAACCACAAATATGTGAAGAAACCTTTATCAGGTATGCGATCACCTTTATCCTGACATTCTATGTCTACCTATATATGTTATTTAGATATTATTTCAATATTAAAAATAAATTATGTTTCTCTTTAAATTATAAAGAAGATACCTCTATTTTGGATAGTTCTAAACAAAAGTTATGAGAAAAACAGGAGTCAATTTCAAATTAATATAATAACATACATAAACACATTAATATGTGAGTGATTCAAAGCCACTAAAATAAACTAAAATAATGTAAAGTTTAGTTTTATTTTTATAATAATGCTTCATATGCAAATTTGAGCATTATAAAAAGAGCTTGGGTAGATATCAGTTTTGTAAAAGTAAAATAAGAAGCAAATGTTTGCAAGTTTCTTCACTGGGCATTTTAATAGCTTATTCAAATACTACAAAATGTATTCTTACCTGTTTTCAAATGTTGAAAGAGAAAGAGAGAGAAATATAGCAAGTAGGAGAAAAGCAATATTTGCACTACTTCATTATTAGGAAGGAAAAACTGAATAGCTTATATTGTCAAGCAAAGTAAATAGCACTTACCTCCTTTAGAAATGGAACTGAGTTTAGCCCTGCTCAGCGCTAACAGTTCCGTCGGTAGTGTTGCTTCTGTCTCATTCCTTCCCTTCTCTTTTTATAGTATCTTCACAGCTGAATCTTCATGCATCTCAGTATGCCTCTCTCTTCGAGCATCACTTTTAACTCAGACAGGCAGGAAGCTGAAGCCAAAGGAACTCTCTATCTGATTGGTTTTCACTCAGCGTTTCTGATTAATACAGGATCGTCCCTAACATAGGAAGATATTGCCGCTGATGGCGCTGCAGGGCTCCAGGTTTGGGGCTGGGGCAGTAAAGACCTATTTAGGCAGTGATTTGCAAGCGAATGAAGTGGGAGGGCTCAGAGAGGAGGGCTTTGTCAGAGACCCCCATAAGAGAAAACAACCCAGTGTTTTCAGTCTCGGTTAATCAGCTCTACTTAATCTGTTTGCAGTTCGGAGAGAAAGGTCACAGCATGTCTGTAACCTGTAAATCATCTGTAGAAAATATATATCACATGGAGAGAGCTGTTGCTCAAAAGGAATTTTGTGTATAGTCCCTGAAGAATTCAGGATTACCTATTCAATTTAGTATCAAAATTCCAAGTTTAAGAAGAAGAGAAAGATTATATGTATCATTGATAATGATGAATCTTTATCTGTGTCTCTATGAGTTTATGAACTAAAATAACTTTCAAACACAGTAATTTAAAAGCATCTAAGAGTGGATGCTATAACATGTTCTTTTTCTGTAAAGAGAATGATTTCAAGTATAATTTCTAATTTCTACAGCACTTTGCCTTTTACTCGATAATACAATTGTGGGGTTTTCACCTTCTCTGGAAATGTCTAGAACTAATGGTGACCATAGCCACTTCACAGGTAGATGGCTCACCTCTTAGATTCACAGTTGTTCATTGCACAGTTATTAGAGACGGTAAGTCATAACTGGGTCAAACCCTGTTTCAGGAGAGAAGTCCCTTTAGCACTTCTGGAAATGGCACAATAAGAAGCATATTGATTAGTAGATAAATCCTTCTGAAAAGAAGTTCTAGTAATAGTTGTATAGAATGTATGGTGGGAATAAAGCTCACTTTATAATGGCTCGTTAAGTCATAGTAAATAAATAGCTTAGATGCATATATATATATATATATATATATATATATATATATATATATATCCTATCTAATGCTTCAAAGGAAAACTGACAATAGAAAATAAAAATAAAATTGCCACTTTTTCCCCCAGTGGTGGAGCTTATCTATGCAGTAAAGATAATAGAGCTGCCTATCTGAGGCATGTGAATTATGGAAATTTATTTCTTAACAGGGAAAACAAATAATCAGAAAATACAGTTTTATGTGTCCCAAAATAAAAGGCTACACAACGAATACATGGTAATTGATCTTGTAGTACATGGTTTTTAAATAATTGTAAACTTGAAATGTAGGAAATGAGCAAAAAAAAAGTAGACTTCACTTAATTCATCTACAAATAAAGGAAAGGAAGACGAAAAAATAAAGCTTTACGTGTATTGTCCTGGGCTAGATAGATCCAAATGGTTAAGAATAGCTTAGTACATTCTTCATGGAGCCTGGATGTTTTCTTGAGGCAAAGACACTTAATTTAAAATTGACATGCTCCTTTATAATCATTTCTTCTAGGTTTACTTTTTTTTTTAATAAAAGTGTTTATTATAGTAGCCTCTGTTAATGCTGAGATAAGTCATACATGTAAAGTGGGGAAAAGGAAACAAAATATTCATCTAGTTTAAGATAAATATTCACAATAAAAGCTTTAAGTCCCTACAGTTGCATACATTTCATTTCCTACCGACACTCATCTGTAGGGAAAGGCTATTTTGTGTGAAATCCTCAGTGCAATAGAGCAGTTCATTGTCTGATTTGAAGTTACTTTTACTACCCTTAGAAAAAAAAGGAGAGGAGTATTGCCAAGTAAAAAATGGTTACAGTCTTGACAGTCTTCTCTCTCTCAATTACCATAGTGATGGCAGAGCATTTAAAAACAAAAGATCTAAACCTTGGAATTATTGAAAATTATTTTATATTACTTAATGGTACTTGTAAGTTTTCAAACACAAGAAGCATTCTATATCATATAAAAATTTGTAATACTTAGAATAATGCATATTAATATTTATCAAACAGATTTTCATTAAAAATATTAATCTTTATTTACAGTAGTAGAAATATATTTCCTCTTCCTATATATTTAGACATCAAAATTCATTAACAGTAAATGTAAAATATTATTTTATTTATTCTTTTCAAGATTAGTTTGAATTAACTTTTCTTAATCATTTGTTTCTTTAAATGTATTACCTTATTGAAAAAACATGTTACAATGTTTTCTTTATCTTTGAATATCATGTATCATCATACATGAGAACTCAAGCTATTTAATACTATTCAGAACAACTGATTTGTCCATCCTTGCCAAATAGAAAACCATAATTTCTTTTTAGCATTTTATTATTACAAATACTATTCTATTATACAATAATCATTTTGTGAATTGTTGAGAAAGAAATATTGAAAAAAATAATCACAATTCTAGTTTATCTTACACCAAAGTGAAAAAATTTTTAAAATATGAATTAATGAATAAAATAAACTGTATACACAAATGAGTTTTTAAGCATACAGTAGTTCTGCTGTGCCTAGAGAAGCCCATAAAGACATGGGTATTGCATAGGAACAACTGTGAGGCAGAAGCTCCTTGTCCAGTAACACCACTTACAGGACCATCCTGGATTTTAAGGTCACATCTGTTCCTGGTAGGAACTGCTCACTCCTTTTCAGCTAAAACTGAAATGCTTCACACAGTAGTTTTGGATGCCATGTCTTCATCATAAATATCCCCTATCAGACCTCCTTCCCGAAGATTGGTTCCTACAAACCGAAGATTAAACTATACTCAGGGATGGAGCAAAAATTTTAAATTAGTTCTTCCTTTTCTCTAACAAACCATCATCCCATAACACATACATATCAAACTCTCTTCAGAGCTTAAGCTTCTCCACTCATCTTTCATCACCATGATATTTATGACTTTGTAGCTTGAGGTGTCCCCAACTCTCATCAGCATTCTGAAGACCAGTTATGCCCACTGTGAATCTATTTGATGTCAGAGAATCCTTTGTGTCCTTGGCCTTTTCTTTGAATCTTCTTCTCTAACTCAAATCTGGGTGTTGTTTAAAAATTATTTTGCATTTTATGTTTCTCACATGAGACATGTTAGCTCCATAGCCCGTGTACCATAGGGCCTGGAATTGGAATAAATAACCTCCTTCCTTGTCATTGGTGGGCCATTTTCATCACTCATTTATCCACATTTGCCATTGACTTTGGCATGCCTAACTCTCTTTATTGAAATACTGAAAGACCTTAATAAAATTTAGTGACCACTTAGATAATCTGCACAACACATTGATTCCCCTTTGCCTAGATTTTTCCATTTTCAGTAGTCATTTTCTCCTCTCCATTTCAGCTGTAAACCCATGGTCATACTCCATCTAGAAGAGAAAACCTTTTCTTTTTTCTCTTCTGGATAACTCTGATAGCTCTTCTCCATTCTATGCTTTAAGTTAGACTTGATATGAGTTAACACAGTAGAACCAAACTAGCATGAAATGCTACTAGATTTCTGCCTGCTTTTTAAAATTGGTAAATAGAGGTCTCTGGGGGACAAGAAAGGGATAATATTCCTTTCATCCATGTGGCTGTATCTCAACAACAAAGATCACAGGACCTGGTGCCTACTGCCCCCTTTTGGGGAGGGGGATTTCTTCTGGAGAATTGCCTAGGTTACCCAGCCGAAACACTGAGGCACTAAAAACTTGTCCCAGGTTTTGGGTTGCTATAACAAAATACCATAGAATGGGTAGTTTATAAACAACAGAAATTTATTTCTCCCAATTCTGGAGGCTGAAATTCCAAGATTAACTAATATTTTAGCAGATTTGGTGTCTAGTGAGAGTTCACCTTAAGTCTTTTTGTTATATCTTCACTTGGTGGAAGGGGCAAGGGATCACTCTCTTTAGAAGGGCACTAATCCTGTTCATGAAAGCCCTACCCTCATGAACTAATCACTGGCCAAAGGCCCCCACCTCCTAATGGCATCACCTTGGGCATTAGGATTTCAACATCTGAATCATGAGGAAATGCAACCAGTCAGACTATACCAAGATTATATTGATATATTTTTTTATACTATTGCTTTTCTTGGATAAATCTTGACTTGGAACTATGTGTGTGTCACTACTGGTGTTTGTTTCTAACCTGTGGCTTAATATTAAGACTTGTCATTAAAAAAATAATTTGATCATATATATATATGTATATATATATATATATATATATATATATATATTTTTAATCTCAATTTAGCTCTTCTACTTCTACTTTCAAATCACTCTCTCGTGATTTGATGCCAGCATTTCTACTTCCTTAATGGGACCTCTTCACCATTGACCTCTCATCAGTGTCTCTCAATCCTCTGAGATTCTCACTTCACTGCTCACTCATGTTTGATCGCAAAGCTTCTTCCAAAACAACTCCCTTGCATATTCTCTTGTTCTTTTCTTACTCCATGCCTGCACACACACAGCCTCCCGAGAGTAATGCTTTTTTAGAGAATGATGAAAAAAATAAGGGGCTTTATAACATGTGTGTGGCAATGAAATATGGTCCAGAAGCAGGCCCTGAGATCATGGCATGATTCATACATCAAGTAATGCAGCAGACGTAGAATTTTGAAGTTGGAGTTACTGTTTGTAGTTGCTCTTCATTTTATCTTTATAGTTCAGAGAGAGTCAACATA
The DNA here is from genome assembly GCA_004027375.1 of Macroglossus sobrinus. Taxonomy (NCBI): domain Eukaryota; kingdom Metazoa; phylum Chordata; class Mammalia; order Chiroptera; family Pteropodidae; genus Macroglossus; species Macroglossus sobrinus. Next base: position 176,325 of record PVKZ01000419.1, on the reverse strand, counting down.
TTATTGCTTTATATAGAAGATGAAAGTTTAGGAGGTGCACAAAACTCTTGGATATTCATATGTCATGTAGAACATGGATGGCTTATAGTAGTACTCCACTATTTTTTTAAAATTCTGCTTATATTTATCACCTGAACCATCATTACAATTGCTACTGCTATCACTAGTACTAATAATAGCACTATAATAGAAATGGCTATAGTTTATTGTATCTTCACCTTAATAACTCCATTTTTAAAATATCTTAAAACAACACCACAAGGTGGATTTTTTTTTTCTTGATATAGTACAATGAAACTGATGGTCAGTGAAATTGTCAAAATGCACTTAGCTAGGGAGTTAGGAGAACCAGGAGTAGAAACCAAGTCCATTTAAATTTAATTCCGACCTCTTAAGCACTATAATCCACAAGCCTCTTTCAACTGCCCTGTAGAAATAAAGAGCATCACAACTCAGGAACTGATGACCAAAGGTAATTAGAATTTTGTGCATTCCCTAGAGAGAGAGTTCTCATTCTCAAAATTTTATACAGCATAGAATTATATCTAAAATGTTTATCCTTGCTAAAAAGATTTTTTTTTAAATAGTATATAGAATATAGGAAATGTGTACCTAGATTTAGAATAACTTCTAGTAAGGAAGAACATGACAATTTATAAATTTATAAATGGCTTGTAAGTGTTAAACATATCTTAAATAATTTTTTTTTATAATCTGGGTCATGGTAAATATTTGGAAAAACTTACAAATGCTTGTCTATATTATGTTAGATAAGAATTCTAAACAGAATATAATAAAAATTCCACTGACACCTATGTTAAAGAAAGATATATTTTTTTAAAAACCCTAGAATTTTGTTCATCTTTGTATCTTATCACATGGAAAAGCACAAAGTCAGTAAATGATAAATTTTGTGCTTAATGTAAGTTTCAAACAAAATGAAATTTAATAAAAATATTTAGATATTTATTTTATTTTAAATTAAAATAATTTTATGAGCTTATATGTAAACACTGTATATTTATTCTAAAAGTCAAATTGAGAATAAAATCACTTGATAACATACAAATAAAATTCCTATTGCTATAATTTACCATATAACCTAAATAATTGGAATCACATCCTGTGTATTATTTTTATCGTGAATACTTTATAATTGTGTTTTTGCACTGCTCCCCTTTCCTTATCCCCTTTTTCCAGTGTAAGTACTGACATTAACAGCCTTTTGCATAATTTTCTGTACCTTATATAATTATGTTTAAAAAAGTATATCTGTCTGTCATATATCATCTATCTATCATCTATCTATCATCTATCTAACTATTTATCTATCCATCTATCTATCTATCTATCTATCTATCTATCTATCTATGTATGTATCTATTTATCTATCATCTATCATCATCATCTATCATCTGTTTATATGTACCTTTAGAGTTTTCATTAAAAAAATTTTTTTTCATTAACTTATCTGTATCTTGCTCTTCTACTTAACCGTGTATTGTGGACATCTCTACAAGGCAATCGATAAATTTATTGTTTCAAAGGCTGCTAAACATCTTATTTCGTAGACATTTTCTTTTTTTTTAAGTTTTTGTTAGCTTTTCAATTGAAAATTTAGCATGTTTTTCTTGGTAAAACATTTTGCCCATCTGCTTTCAAGCTTCTGAAATTTACTTACTATATTCTCCTTTCTTGCTGTTTTCTCCACTGAGATATGTTTTCTTTGATTATCAGAAAGGAGTGAAATTACATATTGTGTTCAGTTTTCAGAGTTATGCAGGCTCTAGGTTTGATTATAGTTTATTAATAAATGTAAAAACAAAATACAAATGTCATTTGCTTCTCCATATATATATATGGAGAGAGAGAAAGAGAGAGAGAGAGAGAGAGAGAGAGAGAGAGACAGAGACAGAGAGAGAGAGAGAGAGAGAGAGAGGGAGAGAGAGAAAGAGAGAGAGAGAAGCTTTTGATATTGAGAAAACTGGTACTAACAATTTAAATTCTGAAGACATTAACCATTAAAGAAATTTGTAGTAAACAGTATCTCAAAGATTCTGATGAGCCAGCTCATACAAATAGCAGAAATTATAGAGATGAAAAAAGAAAGATGTTTCTCAAAAAGCAAGCTAATATTTATCTGTATGTTCTGATTTTAATAATAATTATAATAAGTAGTTCATAAGAATACTTTTATCAATGCCTTTATTATAAATGCCTTACAGAGCTTTCACCTAAAAATGTCACTTCTGTTTTTTTCCCAAATCTTTTAAAGATAAAGATCTAATTTATATTATCAGTTTCTTATTTTTTCTTTTAAAAATATTTTAAATCTTAAAAATATTGTTAAATTTATATTTATTTCATATTTTTAATGTTTATATTGTGTGTTTTAGAATGCATATATCAATACATTGTATTATATTATAATTATAATAAATATATTATAAATTATACAATTTATGCAAAAATTATAATTAACATTTCACAAAAATTATACATATATAAACTGTATACATGTGTATATATATGATATATATATATGTGAGATATATATACATATATATGTCTCATGTGCACAGCCAAGAAAAGATTGAAAGCTCAGTTAAACAGTGAGTTTGACATTATCTCCCTAAATAAGCAAACCTTTAAAGAATACCTTGACACACTCAAGACTTTGCCAGAAGCGCTAAAACACCAGAGTAGTAAGTCTGTGTTTCTTCTCTTAAGACACCAAAAAAGTAATTTATACCTTGAAGAGTGAAAGTGAGATTTGTGACTCTAGTTATCAACTGTTAGCATCTAACCCTGGTTGGAGTAACTGAATCAGCAGTTCTTGGCCCTGGGCACATATGACAGTCACCTCAGCATAGGCTCCTAATTCAGTTGTTCTAAAGCCCAGACCTTGGCAATTTTCATAGCTCTTCTAGTGATTTCAATGAGCAGAAATGTCAGATAAGAGCCAGAGGCTAGGGTGCTGATCTGAGCCGGGGCTCACAAATCCAGACCCTGGTTACGTTCGGGAGAAGGTCTAAGCATGATATGTATACTGATCTCTGAAGACTTCAGTTTCCAGGGCTCAAGGTTAATGGAAGTTTTTATACTTCTTTGAACATACTGTTCTTTATTTGTTTTGCGTATTTCTCATATGCTGTTTCTTCTGCCATGAGAGTCTCTATTCTCTGTATTTTTTTTTTTTTAATCCTTCAACACAGTGTAAACACCACCTCCTCTGTGAAGGTGTTCCTGGAGTACCATTTCTCTTCATGTATTCCTAATGGTCACACATTTCTTTCTGTCTCTTTTGTTTGTTGTTGGCAGGTCCATCTCCCTCCATCAGACTATACGTTCCTTGGAAGCTGAAGTCTTCTTATTTACACATGATAATATGGCTAGCACATACATTATTGCCTGCCTGATAATAATAAGATTCATAAAGGGGCCCCTCTAATTTTGAAATGTAGCCAATCGGTTAGTATATAAGATTTCAACTTTTTTACTAAAAGTTCTATGTGCAATTGCCTCATTATATGGAAATATGGCTAACTTTATCTATATAGCAGAAAAATTTAACAGGCAAATCTAGAATAACCATTTTACAAACACAGCCTAAAAGAAAATATATTAGGCAATACTTGGTTCCATAGTTTCAGCTCTTGTGTTGAAGATTAATATCTTAACACCTATAAATTAATTTCAGTTCTTAAAAGAAAAATGCACTCAGAACTAGACTATACTTGTTTTTATTTGTTTTAAGTTTAATTGGTGTTATTTTTAACAATAAATGCTACCATAGTTTAAATAGCAACCATAAGTTATTGCACTAGATACCTCTTAAATTTTCCTCACTGAATCTCCACAATAATATAAAAAGGCAATCATGAACTTTCTCACCCTATAAATAAAGAAATGTATGCTCAGAAATGGTCAAATGTCATGGCCAGATCACACAGCTAGCAAGGTAGCACAGCTGTGATTGAGCCCAGATCTGTTTCATTCTGATACTTTTGTTATTTCTAGTGTGGTATACATGAGGGTATCAGATTACATGTTCTGGGCACATTTATCTGATTTTCATTTTATAGTCCACTTTTCAGGAGAATGGGTTTGATAATTTTGATGATAATTCCAAGTTTTCCACATGCTAGTTATATGAACCTGGGCTGGTTAACTCATGTCTCACAGCCTCAGTTTTTATACAACAAAGAAGGAAATTATTATAGGGTCTCTGTGAGGACCAAATGAAGCAATGACATTGCTATAGAGAACTAGATTTTAAGTAACTAGAATCAATTTTGGAATTTTTCTTTTAAAACAGACAGAAGTTTATTTGTCTTCTTCATTTATTGCTTTCAGTTTTATATCCCACATATGAATGAAATCATATGGTTCTCAACTTTTCCTATCTGACTTTCCTTAGCATGATAATTTCAAGATCCATCTATGTTGTTGCAAATATATCATCTTCTCTTATGGCTGATTAATATCTTATTGTATATATGTACCACCATTTCTTTATCTAATCATCTATCTAAAGGTGCTTCGGTTGTTTCCATGTCTTGACCACCATGAATAATGCTGCAATGAACAGCGGGGTGCATATATCTTTATGAATAAATGTTTTCAAATTTTAGAGTAAATACCCAAAAGAACGATTGCTGGGTCATATTCTGAAATTTTTTGAGTAGCCTACAGTGACAAGGCCCCGGCCTACTTTAAGAATTTTTCTGGCCCCAGTGGCCTACTTATACCACCCTACCTGATGCTTGCTCTTTCTCCAGTTTGACACTGGTCCAAAGACCAATATCTGGTTTTGCATCAGTTCATTCAAAGCTCAAGTCTTAGATGTCCGACTGAGTTTTTCACTTTGGAATTCCAGATTAACACTGAGAGCTAACACTGACCACCCTTGCTCTTGGAATATTAACTCAATTGTGCAAAATGTAGCAAGGGCAAGATGATTAGAAAAAGTCACTCTTTTGCATGCAGAGAGAATAAAGAATCTCCTTCATGTTGTTACAGAGAAAGGCAAAGGAGGGAACGCAAATTGTATTTATTGAACCTCTGCAATGTACAACAGGAGGATGCTTCTGTCGATTTGTGGGAAAGCAAAGAACAGTAATAAAAATTATGGCGGTAATGTCATTGGTCTTACAGTAGAGTTTTACATGGTACCTATTTCTTTAATAGGGCATGACCCTCTCTGGGTGTTGCAGAATTCAAATATAGCTATATTTAATGTGTGCATGTTTTAAAAACAGTTTGAGATACTATTTTTTTAGCTTATCTGATAATCTTTGTGTTTCATTAGAATCTTTAGCTCATTCACATATAATTACTAATATAGTTGGGTTAAAATTCATTGCATTGTTCTTTTATTTGTTTTTCATTTCCTCTTTTATTCTTCCTTTCCTGGCATCTTTTATATTAGATATTTTATTTCATTTATTTAATTTTCTCTCTTCTTCTAGCTTTCTTGTTACACCTTTTATTACTGCCTCCTACCAGTTACCTTAAAAAATTGAAAATGCAGCCTTAATATATTGGAGAAACAATACATATCTTTATTATTAGAGAAAGCAAGTTAACATTTTGATAGCATCTAAAACAATGCAAAAATAATTATAATGGAATGATAATTTCATTCTAGCTACCTTTTATTAAATTGTTGTTATATATTTTGAATCTACATATGTTATAAAACACAAGACATTGTATTTACTATCATTTTAAACAATAATTGTATTTTATATTTAATTATATATTTACATTCTATTATTGTTTATTCCTTCTTAAAGGAATTTCTTATGTTTCCATTTTAGATGTGGCATATCCTATAGTAGAGGTATACTTGAAAACAAATTTCTTAGCTTTCATTTTTCTGAGACTGTTTTAATTGTGCTTTTATTTTTGAAAGCTAATTTTGCTGTATATATACTTCTTTTATAACTGTCTATTTCCTTTCATCACTTGAAAGATAACATTTCTCTGTTTTCTGCTGAGACAAAGATTCTTGTTGAAAAGTCAGTTTTCTTTTTATTATTGATCATGAAAGATAATATTTCTTTTTTTCTCTGGCTGATTTTAAAATTCACTCTTTATATTCCATTCTTTGAGGTTTTGTTATGCTTTTTCTAGGTGTTGTTTTCTTTGTTTCTTCCTATGGTTTATTTATTCACTTTCTTGAATATGTGGTTTGATGTTTTTTCTTTTATATTTGGAAAATTATTATTTATTATTTATTTTAATTACTCTTTTCTATTTTCTCACTCTCTTTTGCTTCTAAAACTTTAATTACATGCTTATTTTTATTATATACTCCATTTCTCTAAGCTCTCTCTCTTTTCCATTGTTTTTTTTTTTTTCCTATGTTTTAGGTAGGATATTTTCTATTGAACCGTCTGCAAGTTTTCTAATCCCATTTTCTGTTCATTAACATTAGCCTGGTATTAACGCCTCTTTTTTCTTAAATCCATTTTGTCAATCCATTTCTCTAACAAATAAATTTATTTTTTATTCTTATGCTTACTTCAACATCTGAGTTATTTTCAGGCATGTTTCTTTTGAAACTTCACCTCCTGAACATCACTTGACTATTTTCTCTCTTACATGTACAATGAACATTGAAGCTCTTATTGCAAATGTGGATGATGGTGTCTTCTTCTGAAGTGTATTGATATCTGTTCTGTGATACAGTCTAATTTCCATTGATCACCTTTATCCTGTTGAGACTTGGTTTTAGGACCAATAGGGCAGATTTATTTCTATTAGATCTTTCTAGTGCCTTTCAAGGGGTTCGATTGAATACCTAGACTCTTCACTAAGTTATCTCCATTCTGACTGAGTTCGTGCACCATTGGATTTCAACTCTGCAAATCTCTGACATTTCTATTTGGCTCTCAGTCTCCCAGTATCTGTTCTCTCTTAGATATCTCAAAATTTTTCCTTGAATATGTATAGCCAAGGATACAAAGGAATTTTTATAGAGTTTTTAGTTATCTGTGTATGTAGTTTCTACCTTTCTCATAACCTGTCTCCAAAACTTAGTTGTACTAGATACCTTAGTTTCCAATCTTTTTTTTTTTTTATCCATGCAGCAATATAGCCACTTTTGCTTGTACTTTATTTTTCTGTGTACCTTTGGCAAATATACTCAAGGAAAAAGCTGAGATAAATATGGAGCTCACATTTTATGCTTCCTTATCTCAAACATCATAGTACTGAATTGGTTATTGTCCTAGAGAGAAATTGGTTTCTCAATTAAGTTAACCTCAGTTAGGGAAGGGGTGACTCAGATCTTCTACTGCTACCTCCTCCCTTTACAGATGGCTCGTGTGACTGCATATGGTATAACATCTCATCTTGCACACATGCATGAATCTGAGCATTTGTTCTTATTTTCAGGTAGCTAAATATATCACTTTATTTTTTACCTCCATATGTTGATTCATCTGCCTAGAAAGTTTCAAGTTCATTTTATTTTATATTGTTTTATTTTAATTCATTAATTTTAGTTTAGCTCTTACCTGAGTATTGCTTTATTTTTGCTTCTTTGCCCCTAAATTCTTTGTTTTTATTTTAATTTTTTAAATTTAAACTTATTTAAACTAAAAAAAAAAAGTTTGCCTATTTCTTCCACATGCCACTCCTGTCTCTGGCAGCCACCAATCGGCTTTCTGTATCTATAAGCTTGGTAGTTTTATTTATATGCTTGTTTGTTTACAGTTTCCACATATAAGAGAGATTCTTAAGGTATTTGTCTTTCTCTATATGACTTATTTTACTTGGCATAATGCTCTCAAGGTGCATTCATTTTGTTACAAATGGCTAGATTGCATGCCCTTTATGGCTGAATAATATTTCATTGTGTGTGTGATTATATGTGTATATATATATACACATATATAGACAGTTTCTTTAACCATTTACCCATCGCTGGACACTTGAGTGTTTTCCATATCTTGGCTATATAGTAAATAATGCTGTAAAGGACATGGGGGTGCATATATTTTTCTAAGTTATTATTTTTATTTTCTTTAGGTACTCAAAAGTGGTATTTCTGAAAATTCATTTTAATCTCTCTCCCTAGTCCATTTTACATTCAAAGTCAATCTACTTGAAGAATGCATACTCGGCTTTAAGACATTGCTCAAATATCCCCTCTTTAACTCTCTCCTACCTGCTCAAGCAGAATCAAGACTTTCCAACAAATTATTGAACATAATTTTATATTATCATTTTTATGTTTAATATATTGCATGCTAGACTACATGGTTCTCAAGCAGAACATCTTTGTTCTATTATTTCTATTTTTGTTTCTCCCACTGTTATAGATATATAGTGACAGGAGTAATTAATACTTGTTGGGTAAAAAATAAATGACCTTGTGAATTAAAAAATATAATAATGCATTTGGCTTATTAAGCAATATTGATATGCTATATTTAGTGCCTTTGATAAAACATTTGATTATCCTAACCAAGCTTCAATGTAAGATTAAAAAAAGAAAAAAAGTGAACAACCAACAACAAAAATTGAGGTTGAGAAATTTCCCAAAGTAGGTAGCTATGAATCCGGTACTGGAATCCTGTTTTTCTAAGACTCTAGAATCCATATTATTTCCACTAACCAAAACTGACTATGTAATTCTCCATATGAATAGAACTTTTAGAAAAATTATTATTATTTTAAATTATGCAGATGACATATTAAGACAATAAGAAATTACAGAAATATTTTAATTATATGTTATAATCCAGATGAATAGAATCATCAAAGTGAGTTAAAATCATAATTCATTCACACAGAGACACATAATATATATATATATATAACATTTCAGAAAATACATACTACTAATTTCTTAAAATAGAACTCATAACCTCAAGAAAAAAATATGACACTGACAAAGTAAATAATATACTTAGAATTTCATAGAACATGTTTGTATAATTTAATGTAGTAAGCAAGTGACTAATTTATCTGTTACCACTAAAAATTTTAAAACTATAAAATATATAACCAAACAAATGTCTCATAAATCTTTATAGATGTATAAATATAATTTTAATAAAAATTTTCTCTAAAAGTTAAGTGTGGATGATTTATACACACACACACACACACACACACACACACACACACACACACACACACATATATAGAAATAAAGTAATTATTCCACTTGAATAGCAATTTATGCCATCTAGGTGGAATCATTCTTTTGTTAATCACTAATATAAAAGTAGAAAAGGCACTTGTAACAATGCATTTAATCATGAACTATACAGTGAGGCAAATTTAGGCAGAATTATATATCTTCTATTGTTCTGCCACGAAAGTGTAATAAGGCTCCTCACTGATGTTGCATTTAACAATAGAATTAAGTGTTCTATTTCAAACAGTTTTTATCAATCACACAGTAAGTTAAACCGTTTCTGATTTCAGCACCCTGAGACTTCTCTTAATATTATATAATACTACTTATTAAACCAAAGATACAGATGCATTTTTACAAATGATTCTCTAAACTCAGCCTGTCAAACACACTGAGACTAGGCCTACTATTAAATTGATTTTTCAAGTAATTGACACAGTATCAAATTTCTTTATGCAAAAGTGTCACATTATCTCTCTCTCACTCTATTTGTCTGTCTCTCTCTGTCTCTGTCTCTGTCTCTCTGTCTCTGTCTTTCTCTCCCTTTTTCCTTCTTCTTCACTTGAAGTAATTTCTAGTTTGAGACACATTATTGGCAAATAGCAATTAACCATGAAATCTTTGTATCTATGTTGGCAGTTTAGTTTTAATGTGAAATAAAAGAATTTTTCCAGTTTCTTAGAAATACGAATCTTTTTACTAAGGTACAAAATATCACAGAATTAGATCGTGTAATAAACTACTGGTATAACTAGAAAAATAAAATTTCATATCTTGCTTTTCTTTACCTTACTGAAAGGCCACAGTCTACATAGAATCTCACAGGTACAGCTTCTAGAAGGATTCAGAGAAATTACAAATGAAAATTCAATGAAAATAAATTAGTGGACATGACAAGATGGGGTTATATTAGCTCTGCTCCATCTCTGAAATAGCACAATACCAAAGAGAAGTATCTGCACATCTATTTACCTGTGAGTACTCTTGGCCCCAAATAAATAAGACAACACTTTCCTTCTGCATTGTATTAAATTATTTACTTTCAAAATTGTGTCTGACCATTAAATCAGATCAATTTATGTCTGAAACGTTGCCTTTCCATTGTCTTAAAATAGTCATAAAATAAATCAAGCATTGAACAGAGTCAGTTACTTCTCAAAAAAAATAAAGAGAAAGTTTTTAGTTTGAGTTTCCTTATAGCAGCAATGAATAATAAACATCAAAATACTAAGAAACCATCCGCAATTATATTATAAAGTTAGCGTTGCAATGACTATTAAAATTCAGTTGGAAAGTGTTTTTATCTGTCACAAATGTTTTTAATAGGAGAAACTTAACTTTATAATTCTATAAATTGAAAATGAATAAAAGAATCTAGGAAATGGTCCTTATTCTTGATTAAGTTGCTTCTCAAAGTGGAATTAAAATGTGAGGTTAGTTTTGAATATGAACTTCTGTATTTACTGAAATCCCTAACTCCCGCATGGCCTTTTTCAACAGTGATATTGGATGACCTCGTAACCATTTAAGTACTGAAGAGAAAAAAAGTTGATTTAGTATTTCATGATTAAGATATATTTTTTTTTAGAATGATTTCACAAAAAGTTTTAAGTTCATAAAGGCTTTTGGTTTATTTTGTTTGTTTGTTTTGTTTTGTTTTTCTTTGTCGATGTTGTTTATTTGAGCCGTCATTGCTATCTACCCAGGGTATTTAGGAGAAAAATATCACCCAAAATCTCTTCATTAATCTGTTAAAGTGAATAATATATTCCATATGCACAGTAAAAGAACCAATATAATTAAAACAACAATCAATGAATTTTCAAAGGTTGAACATGCTAAATGTTGACTGTAGTTTTAGATCTTATTTTAAGTATAATTTATATTATTGATTTTTTTTTTTCAGGCGAGGCAACCCTTGGTTGACCTCACAGATTGCAAAGGTCTTATCAGTTTACAATCCTGTATTTATTTATTTAGTTAGTTAGTTAGTTAGTTAGTTAGTTATCCTACAGACCTGGTCTTCCTAGGTGGTCTCCCATCCAGGTACTAACCAGGCCCAACCCTGTTTAGCTTCCAAGATCAGACAAGTTTGGACTTATTCAGGGTAGCATGGTCATAGACTATGTTATTGATTTTTTAAAAGAGTTTTCTGGCAGCCTCTTATTTTGGCCCCTGAAGTAGCTAGTTTGGTAGCTTTGGTAGCTATAATTTTTTCCTTTGATATTTTCTCAACTGTCTCTTTTCTTCTCTTTCTTTCTCTCTCCTCCCCTTCCTACTCCTTTTCTCCCTTTCCTCTCTTCTCATACATTTCATTTTGCAACATGCTTTTATACTTTTCATACTTAGTTATGGCTAGATATGGATGTAGAATATTTTAATTTTATTGAATGTATATAGAAAAGGTCAAGTATTCCCTCATTGATAGATGTTTATTTATTTTTCATATTCTTCCAATAATCTTTACAAGGTATATGCATAGTGTTATCAATTCTGTTAGAATTCTAAAATATGATTTGATATGTCAAAGGTGCTACACATGTTTAATGTTAATTTATGGTGCCAGATATTGTCTTAAAAATTTGTCAGAATTTACATTCCCATCATGCTTTGTGTGTGTGCAAACTTCACAATTATATATGCAGAATAATTGTGAATTCTCTGAGCTTAACTCACTGTATTACTTGAGAACAAAGGAAATAAATATGTAAATTACAGTATGTCTAAGAATGATTGTGACTGAGCTACCAAATATATGATCACCACTCAGATAGATAAATTACATGGGGAACTTAGTGTCTGCATTTTTAGGGAAAATGCAAGTACATTTTTGATTACACAAGGAATTATTGCATCAAGTTTGGATGAATAATAATTATTTTACTTTATTCTGAAATTAAGTATGATTAAAAGGGGTATCTGTGGAAGTTGGATGGATGAAGGGTTGGTTTGTAGCATATCTGTTTTTAATTTGATATTACTACAACTTCTGTTTATGATATTTGATCTCTGTATCTCATACTAAATGCCAGGAACTACATTTCCCAAATCCCCTTCCCTGTGTGATTCTAGATTACAGTTTGACAATGAGAAATATTCTCTCAAGATTTGGAAAGCAGAAGGGAAAGCATTTGCAGCTAGAAACAAGGGTAGACTAGATTCACAGAGACTTTCATGTCAGCTCTTGAGAAACACCTATTTTGGAGCTTCAGGTGAAAATATTCTATGGTGGTTTCCTTGCTCTACAATAACAATTTTTCTGAACCCTGATGAAAGCTTTTCTGACCTTAGCTTTCTTAGTGTTTACAACAGTGTTAAAAGACTTTGTCCTTATGTAACATATTCATAACTGGGATTCAGTTAGTCACTTCTGTTTTCTTGACAGAATGTTGACTTTTACAACTGGACTTTAGAAACACCTATCATTGTTCTCTGTCTGTATTCCAAGACATTTATCTTAATGTTTCATTTTATGGTCTGTGCCTTTATATTGGTTTACAATGTCTTTGATAATTACCCCTTTTTCCTCACTTTCAATTATTACTCATATCTTTGTCCTCATCTTAGTTACCTAAGTTATCCTCACCTAACTTAACTAACTTCACAGCCTGTCAAGAATCAATGAACAAGTCTGCGTTTCAGATTCTGTACTCCCCTACTTGTATGAATCTAATTTTCAATACTTAATGGTAGCTCTCTATATGTTATTTAAATAATGTGCATCACTAGCCAAACAAATATATTCAACAAGCATTACTAGATTTTTCCATTCTATTAAACCAGTGTTTTATTTCTTATGCAAAGAAAATTAACATATATATATTTTATGCTGAGAACTGGAGCCAAAATTATAGGTACAAAAATAAATAAGATCCTTCTTGTTCTCATGATCACATTCTACTAAACAAATCAGGGGAAAACAAAGGTAACACCATGAGCTTTGCGCAAGAATGAGCTTTATCAGAGGTAATTATGATTTGATACAAAGGAATTAGCTGTATATGTTTCAAATTTATGTATTAATAGGCAAGTAGACCTGTGCTACTTTGACTGACTTGCTGGTCTGAATATTCAGTAAGCCATTATTTTTCTTTTGTTAATGGATATATTAATATCCATTAAGATGAAGTATATGGTGCTATTCTCTTCTTTTTGATTTAGATGTCTTTATAGTTTCCTCGATGTATATGACCTGAAGATGTTCAGAATACCAAATAATTCTGCATATATCAATAGTGCCCCTAACACTGTCTATAGTTTTTTCCATCTCTTTTGAAACTACTACTCCACCTTCAGAACTGATGGCTCTATTTCAACTCCCATTGCCACCACTCAATTCATTAACTAAACAACAAATTAATCATTTAATAAAAAGAGTCAAATTAAATAATTTATCTGAATAAAATGCCTTGGTATTAAAATTAATAAACAGAAACCTCATTTAAAATAAAGTCAGAAGGCTAGAAGAGAGAACCCCCATGCACATGTCACTCAATACACATTACTGACCCCGAGAGAAATAGGTTACCTTGCATCTCCAACAGGAAGTGATATTACTTTACTACTTAAGCTAGAGCAAGAAAAGATTCCTCCTTGCCCAATAATAGCTCAACCAATGGGAGACCACCATAACTCAGCCAATGAAAAGTTACTATACTTTGAACTTTCAGTTTCCTCCAATGAACTCTGTTTACAACAGTATTTTTTGTTGTTGTTTCTGGAGTTGCATATGTTTCACCATAAGATGTCATATTCCAAAGTACAGTTCTTTGTTTTTCTCTAATAAACCCGTTTCTCTGAAGAAATTTCTGGCTATTTGTTTAAGGTCAACATTTGCTATTCATGGCATATAGAGTAAAATTAAGTTTTTCACCTTACACCAGGTAACAATACATAATCTATATCCTTCCTCTGTTTCTAATTCTTCTCTAGTATGTTTCAGTCATGCTAGTTTCTTCTCAGTTTCTACAACCCACCAAGTTCTTTTTCCATTGCATGAATTCCATGTTTTTTTTTTTTTTCATATAACTAGAATGCTTTTTTCTGTGCTTGGTTCACCTACAACTTTAGTTTTAAAATTAAAGGCCACTATCAAAAAATAAAAATTTTTTAACACTCAACTAAAACAGATTTATGCTTTCACCTTTGACACTTTAACTTATTTATTTATTTATTTATTTATTTATTTATTTATTTTTATGGCTGAATGGACACTCTAGGTAAATACTCAAAGAAGAATTTTCTTAGGTTACCTTTTAGATAATAAGAATATATGGAAGGATGCACCATGTCTGAATGAGAGAGATGTTCATTTTAAGCAGAGGAAGAGCTAATTCAAAGACTCTAGGGAGAGAATGAGCTTGGTGTTGTGAGGAACCAATGGGAAAGTTGGTAGGCAACCTTAGATATGGTTCTATAAGTGATAGAGACTTTTAAAAGCCTTTAAACAGTGGCATTATCTGATTTATGCTTCTACAAGTTTAGTGTGGTTGCTATGTGCATGAATTGAAGGCTGGATAACAGGTAAGAAGTTATTACAGTATCCCAGAAGAAATATGTCTTTGTCTAAGGTAAAAATCACAGAAATGTAGAGAAGTAGACAGATTCAAAGTATTTGTTAGAGTGGAATCAATGGTGTTTGTAGATAAATGGCTTTTGTGTGTTAAGTAAAATAGAAGAATCAAGGGTAATTGTCAGATTTGGGGCTTGAGCAAATGGCTGGATGTTGATGTCATTTTCCAAAATGGAAAGAAAGAGGTATGTAAGGGGTAGTTAGGGTATGCACATAGCAGTCACCCAAGAGTTCTACATTGGTTATGCTAAGCATTACATGTCTACTGAACATCTAAGTGAAGATTCCAAGTAAGCAACTAGAGTCCTGGGGATATAGTATAGTTAAAGATAGTCTGAAAGTCACTCGCATATAAATGTGAACTGGATAGAAACAAGAGAAGAAAAGAGGTGAGTCCAGGATCTCGAAGCATCCTCACATCAGAGGTCAAGTTTAGAAGATGGACATTCAGCTGGGCAGCTAAAAGGATCTGGTTAATTTCTGATATTTGTTCTACAGATATGTCATGAAGATGACTTGGGGAAAAAAGAGCACTTATTGCCCTCAAAACAAATGGAAAGCCATGCAATGAATGTTAATATGTCTAGTCCCGCATATTTTTGGAGAACTTGCTACTTGCCCATCGAGAAGTGGAGTTGATTTTTTTCTCTCTTTTAATCTGGACAATGCTTTGTGACTACCAATTATTCTTTAAGGCGGGTGCTTTTCAGTGCTAGGCTAACAAATGGGCAATTAGTTGAATTACTTTTTCTTTACCTTTTTTTGAAATTCCAAGAAATGTTAGTAATCACTGTCCTGTTTCTATGAAAAAAAAAAAACTCAATAGGGTATTATAAATAATGGTATGGCTTATTATGAGAGTCATATATCACAACTGGAAAGTTGATATACTTGTGATTTCTTGTTTCTGAGACATATCAATAATTTCCACCACTAAAATTGTAGTCATCATGCTGGTAGAATTTCCAAAATCAAAGACACTGGAAACATGCAAAGAAGCCAGGAGAAAGCCTTGTATTCCTCTTGAGACCAGTTGGCTGATTAGGGAGTATTCTGGAAGAAACCCAGGATGGGGTCCTGACAAAGTCCCACGCTAGTCTTCTTTTAACATAACTCCCAGTTCATAATCACAATAGTCTGTGTGTGAGGAAGCAGGGCTCCATTGCCTCTAGGCCTCTGTCTCCTCACCAACACTTGTCTGGGTGCTGAGGTAAGTAGGAGCTTGTTATCTCCAGCACTAGGTAAGATCCCCAGGAACCCCTGATGCCAGCTTCCCTGCAAGAGAAAAATAGATGACTCCTTTAACTCTTAAACTAGTACCTTCTGTATTGTCTTTCTAATTCTTTTCATAATCTATAATGACTCTATTATAGAAGGGCCTTTTACTTGTCATTCAAATTCTATGCCAGGCACAAAGTAGGTATTCAAAGATATTTGCTAGATGAATAAATAAATGTATAATTATAAGCTACAGAGTAGCTTTTCCTATATATAACATATGACAGATGTAGAGATGTCACATTCAGATCTCCTTTCAAAAAGGAATCTTATTGATTCTAATAAGGAATCATATTCCTTATATATGAGGAATGCAGTTAAGTGATATCCTCTAGCTGTATTTCCCACTGTGATCAATTGCAACATTTGAGACATGACTATGCTCTATCCAGATAGCTCCAAAAAATGACTAATTGTAGTAGCTACTGATAGCCAGCAGTTTCTGCCCAATATCATTCTTCTTTAATGGACAATATTTGCTCTAGGGTTCCACTTTGGGATAGCTGAGGTTTTGTCAGAGCTGTACCACATGCTGTGTCTCTTCCTAAATAAGCATTCTTTATTCTTCCTCTCCTTTCATAGGTATCAGACTAGTATCACAACCTAAAGGTGTTTGCATCTGCACTCACTTTTTCTACTTTATCTGGGCACAACCTTAACTCACAATAAATCACCTGCCCCTCTAACCTTATCTTGGACTGTGGTTCCCAGAGGACACAAACTGATACAGTAGTCATGTCAGAAATTCTCTTAGAAAACAGTCAATATGATGTGAAACCTGAGTCACCTGACAATTGGCTAATGAGGTATATGAAATATAACTAGTCAATGGCACAAGCTAGTAACTAGAAAGTTAATAATTATTCTAGTTATGATTTGGGACAATGCCCCAATGAAAGAGACCCTTTGTCTCTATGAAGATTCATGCACTTGTAAAATATGGGGGAGCTACTTCTAAAAATATTAGAGTTTGATACTCACTGAGGTGCACTGACACTTTTCAGGGGGACAATAAAAATTGAGGGTGGGTATCAAATAGTAAAAAGGATTTCTGTAAGAGAGAGAGAAAGTTTTGTAAATTATCTCTTATCATATGCCCTTATTTCTTATAATAGAAGAACAGATACCACTGATGGCATACTCAGACTTTGACAGTTATAGATTCAGACTTTCAAAGATTGAATTGTGAGCCAAGACCAGCTTGTTATCCTAAGGTTGGGACTCTCATAAAGAACACCTGGGACTTTTAAACATGAAATAGAACCACCTGGATGGATCCCGTTAGGCTGGTGGCTCTGATGATTCCTCTGGACCCTCAGAATCTGAAGAGGAAGTTTATTTTCTGCTAATGACAACTAATGCTTCCCCTACATGGACATACATTGCTAAGGGAGAACTTTCACACAAGGCAGGGCTGCTCTCACCTCCTCTCCTGGCTTCCAGGCCATTAACTATCATTAAATCAAAGTGTATGAAAACTGGAGATATCCTGAGCCTAATAAGAAGGGAAAGAGGTTACACATCAAAGCAGCTAGCAAGTTCTGGCAGGGACCTGGGTAGCACCAGTAGGATTGGATTTTGAGAATGCTTGATCAATGAATTTAGTACAAAAAAAAATGAGTAAGACTTCATTGATTTAGGAACATTCTTTTGGAATAGATGATTTAACTCCATAGCAACGATACCAGAAAATAAGGGAGGCTCTTAAAAGTCTGAAGAAAATAATGGCCCATACTGAAAAGTTGAAATTATTGACTTGTCATCTCAGAAAATGTCCCAGGGAGACAGGCATACAGGAATGGATATATTAGGTGTAGGGTCAGAAGAAACACCAGAGGGTTTTGCTCCATGGGAAGGCTAAGAGGACATATTTAATAAGGCCATTAGAACTCTGCTGGTGGGAGGATACCAGCTTTACTAAGAAGTTCCATGTTGGATCTCTTCTGCTGGCCAGGGTTGAGGGTGGGAGATGTAGTCACTTGGCTCATTAATAGCAATGGGAATCTTTGATACCTGAAATAAGTTAGGCCAGATATAGACTGCCAAAAATGGGAGGGCTGCAGTTACTAGGTCAACACTGGAATGACAGCCAAAGAAGTTTAAGAAGTCTAGCTACAGATCATACTTCTTTATATATGATCTTTCAGCTTGACTATAGGCAGTTATTAAGTGTTTACCTGAAGTCTCACAAGGGAGATGCCCTTTCCATATCAGACTTTGTGCATAGCCAATGGTACTGCACTCTCTAAAGGGAATTTTAATCAAAGACTCAGGTCCTGCTCCCAAATGGCAGAGATTAGTGCCAACTATGGTAAGCAAATAAATTCTGGAGAATGGCTGTAGGTTAGTGAACTAATGAAAGTAATGAACATGTTCCAATAGGAGAAATAATTCAGAATCAAAATCTGTGGCAAATGTTGTTGCTAAATGGTGAGGGACATGCAAAGGAAATATCTAAAAGATGAAAGGCAAGTTGTCTGAAATAAAGATATGCGACTGGACGTGTAGAAGGCACAGTGAGTGAAGATCGTTGAGGACTTATTATCCGTTACTTATTAACACTCACTATTAAGTATCAACCATGTGAGAGACACTGAAATACCAAGTAGACTAGTAGATAGCAGCAGTTATTAGTCAGCTTTTCTTACCAGTCCCCCCTGAACTGGTTCCATGGGAATACAATGGGACAGTCATGGTGGAAAGATGAAGTCTACACATAGGCCCAAGAGCATGGACTCCTGCTTACCAAAGCTGAGCTAGCTACTACAATAGCTATGTGAGAAATATACCAGCAAAATAAACTAATGCCAGGCTCCTAGTTTGGCACTATTCCTAAGGGAGGCCAGTTTAGCCACATGATCCCAAGTCAGTTTTACTGGATGGGCCTGAGGTTCCTTTTGATAAGAACATGTAAATATTACAGGAGTGAATGTGTCTTTCCTTTATGTAAAACCTCAGCCAGCAGCACCACCCAGGTTTTCCAGAACGTCCGACTCAACGGCGTGGAATTCCACACAATACAGCATTTAACCGGCAGATACATTTCACAGCAAAGAGGATAGATGACACACTCTTAAGAAGCAGGTGGCCTGACAAGGTGCCAGATGGTCTACTCAAGGAGCTGATGAGACACCTACATGAAGGCCATACTCTGTGGGGACAGGATGTCTTCCTCTAGGATGTAGTATGCTCACAGAATCAGAAACATCTGTATGGAATAGTGCTTCCAATCAGAATATATGAGAACAGAGGGATTAAAACAAGAGTGGGCCCTCTTATCATCAAAGACTCATTGGAATCTTTTTGCTTCCTGTCGCCACAACCGCGGGTATTCCAGGGTTAGAGGCCGGGGTCACAAAGGGGCTGTGTACCCTTGCCAAGGGGCACAGCAAGAGTCCAATTTAATACTAAGTCACAGCTGTCTGTTATATAAATAAGCCAATAATGGATCCTGTATAGTAGCCCTTAGGCTGTTATTTCTTCACAGCTGGTTGAGACCCATTAGCTCAAATACCACCAGTGCCAAACTTATATTTGTACATAATTTAAACAAATAACTCAAACTATAATTTTTACTCATTTAGAGCTTGCTTGTTTTGCTTGTCCCACTAAACTACACCCAACATCTGCTTGTCATTGATAAGACAGAGCTTTGGGGCTATAAGACTCTAAGCCACTACTGTCCCTCAGAGATCTCTGACACAGAGACTCCCCACTTGATGCTGTGACATAATGGAGGCATGAAAGCCCTGTCTTCGATTCCCCTGTCCCCTGCAAGTTCCCTTGCCCTCTTCTCTTTCTTGATGGTGGCTCCCTTGCTGTAAGTATCTGGATGCTCTCATACTGTGAGAGGCTTTTCTTATGCAGCCCTGTCCAGACACTGCTCAGTAAAGCTTCTTGTATGTTACTGCCTCTTGTATGTTACTGCCTCTTGTGGTCATTGATCAGCCCCCAGATCCCTTGAGCTCCCTATACTTTCTACCATGCAAAGCTTTGTACTCCTGTGTCAAGAAACCAGTATGTGAGAAAAAGCATCACTATTGTGGCAGGTTTCACAGACTCTGATCAGCAGGGCAAGTAGAGCTGCCATTTTACAATAAGGACAAAGAGAAGAAAATGTATCAGACTCTGAGAATCAACTAGGGCTTTCTTGATACTCAAGTGTCAAATTTTGATTGTGAATGGACAAGTAAGTATAACACTCCTAGCCTAGAAGGTCTTTGTTACTAGCAGCTCACACTCCTTAGGCACGAGGGTTTAGGTCACATTGCCAGAAAAACCACCAAGACCTGCCAAAGTAATAGTTGAGGGTGATGTGAAGTTAAAACAAATAGTGGAGTAGTAAAAGGATCAGTACCAGTTGTGGCCACAAATGCCAACGAAAGGATAAGGCTTTCCCTTTATGACTTTAGGAAGAGTGACCCAGGTGAACCTTGGAAGAACTGCACTCCAAACATGTACATAGGATAGAATCTGCATAGCAAAATGGTGACTGGCAGTGTGGAGAGATGCCGCTGAGACCCTCCTTAACAGAGAACTTACAGTAAAGAAGGCAATGATCTGACAGCCTCCAACTGCCTTCAGAATCCACTGTAGCACAGGAGCTAAGTCCACTTTCTCCGTAGGTGACTCCCAAGCAATTAATCATGGTGGGAGTTCTAGAATCCAATAATTTCTGCCCAACACTGGACTCACCTAGTAGGTCATCTTTGCTCTTGAATTCCCCCAATGAGCAGGCTCAGACTTTCTCAGAGCTTTACTGAGATCTTAAGTCCTTTCTACACATTCTCCTTTTCCTATTATACTCTTCTAACCTGCATCACAGCCTGTAGGATTTTTCCACCTGTTCTCTCCTCTTTAATATATGTTACTCCCATTAAACCTCTTACACTTTCAATAAGACCCCAAATTATACATATTCCTACACACACACACACACACATACACACACCCGTAAAGCAAAGAGTGATAAGAAGTAAATAATGTCTATGGCTATGCCACCCTGAACAAGCCCAATTCCATCTGATCTTGGAAGGTAAGCAGGGTTGAGCCTGGTTAGTACTTGGATGGGAGACCAACTAGAAAGAAAAAGTTCTATAGGCATAAAAAATTAAAAAAAATAAGGGACAGTAAGCTGACAAGGTCCTTGAAATCTATGAGGTCAACCAACGGTTGCCTTGCCTAAAAAAAAATAATAAAATAAAATAATAAATAAATAAATAAATAAATAAATAAATAAATAAATAAATGAAATTTAAATTGTTAAGGCAGTATAGAATAGGTAAGAGACTACTGGTGTTTTTTTTTTTTTATCAGAATACAATTCAGAAAGTTTTAATTTGAATTAATTTAAATTAAATTAAATTTAAAAATTATTTTTTCTGTCTCAACAGCCAAATTTCAACCAACAGTCACATTTGGCTACTAGTTACTGTATTAGACATAACAGAAAATTCTACTGGACTGCGATGATATAAAAGCACAGAATTGACCGAAAATGATAAATCAATATAGGGAGAATATTTTTAAGAAAATGCTCAAAATTTTAACTATCATGAACATTTTTACATAATAAGATAAAAATCATGTTAACTATATCAAAAATAATTACAGTGAATTCAAATTGCCCATTTAAAAAATTAAATAAAAGGAAAATGCTTTATATTCTTCAGTATTTAATAGTATCAGTATTAAATAGCACCAATATTTATTTGATAGTATTACTCAGTTGTTATATATAGCACCTCACAGTCTTTTCCTCTACTCTCTCAATTATGTACTCTGTCTCTGTCACACATATTCTTTCTGCTTCCTCCTTAAATATCTGTTCCTTTTTCTCTTTATAGCATCTTCCAGTCCCATCAGCAATGCAATTTTAAGCAAGTTGGCAAAGTTCTCTAAATCTCAGTTCTTACATCAATAAAGTGTAGTTGATATTAACCTTCATGATATTTTGAGGATTGAAGTTAAAGTCTTACTATTTTTTTATGAAGAGCTAGAGTCTTACACCCACACAAAATGCTTCAATGCAGATCATAGGGAAGGTTACATTTTTGAGGCATTAATAATTGTTGTTTGGACTTGCCCTTAAGGAAAACTTAACCTTTCTAGTCTTACATATTAGGAAATAGGAATGCTGTGAGAGAAGGGAACAATATGATATCAATTTTTAAACCACGCACTTTGAAGAAAGGGCAACACATAGAAGAGGAAATGTTCTCTAAATTGCTGGGAAGCTATGAAACTTCGACTCATACAAGGTCAAGGCCAGACATTTAGACTGTAGCACCACAGTAGTGAATACTGTGGCAGTCATAGCTGTGGTTGTGCATCCTTGAGAAAGATTTTGTTACCACAAAATATAGGGAAATTTGAGTTTCCTAGACTATATTAAGTCTGCATCTTTTACTATTTAACATCTCTGGCCCTTGTTCATTAGTAATATACAGTATAAATACAGCCTTTCTTTACCATGAGTCTACTATAGAAACCAATTCAGAACATGTAATGGCTTTTATAAATGGATTTTATACATGATCAATTAGCTCTTCTTATTTGAGGAATTTACTTAAAAGTTAATGCCTGTTGACATTAATAAAATCCACTAAGATATTTGCTTGGTTAGTCAATGGCTACTGCAGAGAATGTGGCCTGAGAATGTTCATCATCAATCATTTGTATTGCTTTCTCATGGTCAAAAATGATGGCAATAAATATGATAATTTTATAATCCACAAAGTAGATATTGTATTAATTTCCATAGAACATAGAACTCTGGGTCTCCTTCAAGCCTTGTGATAATGTAATAGTGTAAGTATTAAAGGTTTTACAGTGTAAATTTTAATTATAAAGTAAAGTTTGGTATACTAAGGAAAAATTCCAATTTCTAACTGAAAATAAATAATTTAAGTTTAATTTTGTTAAAAGAAAAGCCCCTACATAATTTTATTATAGACTAGCATTAGTCCTATATATCCATGTTAATAAATAAAATTTTGTTTCAGAAAAATAAATTTTTTAGAGCAAAAAAATCTAAAAAGAACAAAATGAAAAACAAAGTCTTCTAGATAATTTTCTATTTCTAATTTTTTATACTAATATGCCTCTTAGATACCATAAGAACAAAATCTCTGTTTCAGATTACACTCTCAGTGTGTTAAAGAACATTTTTTCCCATGTGATTTGTTTACAGGATGTTAACTGGGAATAATAAAAACAAAAGTTTGCATATTCTGATTAGAATAAGGAATTTTAGCAGCCTAGCATGAAATGTGAAAATTAATACCACAATTGACTACAAAAATATGTTGTTCTTTACAGAAATAAATGTACTCCTAAGTAACTTTGTACAGAAATTTTAAAATGATAAATAAAAATAAGGAATAAAATGAGTGTTCATAAGAATCTCTTATTTATAAAATGAAATTTACTGAAAAATATCAGCATTGCATCTTGTGTTTGAGTGAGAGTGTCTACTTCATAGCCATTAGAAACTAATATATACAATATATATTTTAGCTAAATGTGCTTTTTCTTTATAAGTACTTACACAGAGTCATCATTATTAAATATAGAAATTAAGATTACTTAATGGAAATATTATCTAATTTTCCCTCTGTGTTATAGACTCCTTATTGAATTGTACAAACTATTATCAGAAGATGTGAATGATTGTATATATTATTCACAGGGTAATATGCAATAATACTGTTTTCACTGAAAGATATACATTAATTATTAGCTTCTTATAACCAGAATCCTTTTAATGGAGTTTAAGGTTTGCTTAAAATAGAATATATAATACTGAATTACAAGTAAAATATAATTTCTGTGCACTAAAATATTAATAGAAGTTTCCAATGGCATAAAATTATTTTATTTATCTCTTCATCATACACTTGTTAAATCCATACTACACGGCAAGAACTTTGGTACCAATGTTTCAGCAAGCTATGATCCATGGGCAAATCTGGCAGCTTCTGTTTTTGCAAATCAAGTTTTATTGTAATACAACCACTCTAATTTAGTTACATTTTATCTAAGGTTGTTTCATTTGAAAAAGCGTAGTTGCATAGTTGAGATAGAGACTGTCCTTTGTGAGCCTATAGAACACACCATCTAATTCTTTAATATAATTTGCCAATTCTTACTCTAGAATGTAAAATATACTTGCAAAATAATATTCAGTCTATATTTTCTTAAATTAAAAGAATTTTTCAGTACAATATTAAAGGAGAAGAACAAATCCAGAGACCTTACATTAGCAAACTTTAAGACTTAGTATAAAGCTATAGTAATCAAGACTGTGGTATTGGCAAAAGAATAGACAATTAAATTAATGGAATAGAATAGAACAATGACTTTGTAGATATATTACCAAAAATGCAATCCATTGAAAAAAATTAATAAGCTGGACTTCATTAAAATTAAAAACTTTTTCAGCAAAACAGTACAGCTACTTTGGAAAGCAGTTTGGAAATTTCTTACAAAATTAATCTTACCATGTGCCCCAATAATTGTGCATTTTGATATTTACCTATGAAAGTTTAAAACTTATGTGAACACATAAGTTTCGAATGCTGTAGTAGTTCTATTCACAGTTGTCAAAATTTGGAAGCAACCAAGATACACTAAAAATAAATAGAATCAGTACATGAAAAGACATGATTAAATCTTAAATGCATATTACTAAGTGAAGGAAATCCATCTGAAAAGGCTACATACTATATGATTCCAATTATATAACAGTCTGGGAAAAGAAAACAAAGGGAGAGAGTAAAATATCAATGGTCAACTGGAGACAAAAAGGAAGGAGTGAATAAACATAGCATAGAGGATTGTATGATACTGTAATGGTGAATACATATCATTACACGTTTGTTAAAACTTATGAAATGTACAACACCAAGACTGTACTATGAGCTTTGAGTAATATTTTTTTAATTGGAGAAAGACTGTGGAATTTGTAAGAAACCTCATAACAATGCCTGCAGAATAGTAAAGAAGAAATGTCTTTAATTTGCATTAGAGAGTATGCAACCAGTTTATTAGTAAAAAATAAAAATAAATTATGTTTTCTTTTGCTTTCATGTCACAACTTGCAGCTATCATTTGAGGCAAGATCTTTCTACTGCACAATATTAAACTAACAGAAAACCCACACATGGCCCTAAAGAAAAACAAAATAAAACAAACAAACAAAAAAACAGAAACAAAGGAAGTCATAGGGTCACAGGGCACATCTGCAATAGAAACTATTGACATGCTTATCCCCTTTTTGTATATATGATGTTTTTTTCTTTTCCTATGCATTTATCTTTTTGTTGGTTTGTAAATAGTTCTCACTTGCTGGCAGTTTACACTTGGCATCTATTTTGATCTGTCCATGTTGTGTATCTTACTAGTCACAAAATATTTAGTACCACCCCTGTTACATGGCAATTTAGTAATTATTAGCTAATTATCATAAAAATTTACTCAGTATTGTAAGTAAGAATATCTTTTCTATTTCAAGTTAGTATAAATGAGTGAAAAGAAAATACATCTGTAATAAATCTTTGTGATTATAAAATAAAAAGTGATTTCTCTTGACAAGCCAATGATGTCACATTAAATCAAAATAAATATGTAATCCTCATAACAATTTCATAATATCATTATCCTAAATTTAGTGATCAAGAAACAAAATAGAGGGGCTAAATTACTTGGAAAAACCTGTTTGCTAATGGTTGACAGATAGGACTAAAGACACTAGCTCAAGTCTATGTTGTTCAAAAATCTATGTTCTTCTCCACACTCTTAATATACTTGTATATCAATTGGAAATTATTTTAACTATTCAATCCTTGCACAACTTTTTTTCTGCCTCTAAGGGTTTTGGGGTTTTTTCATAATCTGTATAAAAAACTTTCAAGAATATACTATTATCTTGTCTTTGGTTTTTACCTGAGTATCATAATATCCATTAGAAATCTCAAAACAATTGCATAGTTTTCAAATGAATATAACAATACACTGTGATGTAAATATTGCAGAATATAAGGATTAATTGCACATTTCCTCCAATTTGTTTAAATTTTTGTATTTTATCCTGGAATAAGAGAAATAAGAGATAACTTTATAGGTCTATAAATACTACCAATTTGACACAAACATTTATATAATGTGTTAACTAAAAAATTTTTTTCAGTTTAAATATGAGAGATTTCTTTTTTTAGAGTTGTTTGAAGTATCATGTAAATCTCTAAATCTTTGTATCAACTTTGTCTAAGAACAGCAGAATGAGAATGATATTAATGCAATCTCAGGAGGATCGTTACCATCATCACATTCAACTGGTTTCTTCATTGAACTATAGAATAAATCCAATTTTTCAACTTTCAGAATGACCAGCTATATATACATTTTTTAAAAGATGGCCAATTTATGCAATGGAAAGACATTTTCTCATTTTTCTAAAGGAACTCTTTAGAGATACTTAAATAATATTTCTGTGTAGAAAATGACTAATACTATTTATATGTCACCAATTTAAGCTTCACATTTCTAATTTTGAAAACATTAATAGTTACCTTTCCACCTAAGCAACTTGGAGATTGGGTTTACTATGTTCAATCAGTCAACAGAAAAAAAAATGAAATAAATGTATACTTGTTCACTGAAAAGGTAAATCCAAATAAATAACATGAATAAAAATGACTAGCAAAAAGATTTCTACCCTAGAAAATTACCTTGACATAAGCCTAAATAAAACCTATGTTTATAATTTCTAAAGAAAGTAGAGTTTAAAAATATCCTACTTTATTGAAAGTAAACTCTTAATATTCTTCATATTTCCATCATATTTCAGCAGTGAAAACTACATTATTGCCCATTTTTGGATAAAAATCTTATAATTAATATTACTTTTTATAATTAATATATAATTGACATTATGGTTTCCATAACATTAAGATTCTATCTACTCATTTGTTTATATTTTTATTTATATTATTGTTCTAAAATGTGATAGCAAGAGACATTATTTAATTAACAAAGTGATAAAACCTAGATTACTTCTGCTAAAAAAAACACACAAAGCTTTAGTGACTATTTTCAAAATGTTTTAGAAATATAAACTTTCAAGGCACTTACTGTTTTAGGCATTTTAAGAAAGATAAGCTGCTGTTCAATTTACAAAACTAACAATTTTACATTTTATATATTTGGATTCACTCAAAAACAAGTAATACTTGAATATTGAGATAAGCAAACACACAATTTAACAATATATTTTAGTAGATTAGCTAAGCAGTGTTCCTTTAATGATTACTATGTCTCAGGAACTGATATAAGCACATTAGATTATACATAAGCCATGTTAGTTGTGAGCTAGTATTATTATATTATTTTTCTCATTGAGAAATTATTATACAGGGGTTAGTATCTTGCCCAAGATGATACAATTTAAAAGCGGCAGAGCAGAGATTTGAATCCAGGCACTCTAATTCCATAATAAGCCTATTTCACCAGTATGCAACAAAAACATAGGAAGAGATGTGTCATTTATTTCCCAACCAAAAGCTTAAAATACACATCTCAAAACCAGCAGGACAAAAAATTTTGTTTATTATCTCATTTATCAACCATTTATAGAATACTTACTATGTGATAGAAACTATGATAAGTATTAAGGACATAGCAGTGAACAAGACAATACCTCAGTCCTCATAGATCTTAGGATTGTGAGATTATCCTCTAATTTTATGTTCATCCAAATTACTATTCTAATTAAATTATTCCAGTTCTACTTTTATCTGCCATCATTAGGGTAACATAGAAAAGGCCGATACAATGATATTTTTAAAAATCACCATCTGAAAGGATAGGGTTATATACGTGACAAAATTTACAAACTAATCAATAGGCATGACTTGAATATCAAAATATAAATAATTCAAAGATATAGACAAATTCAAATATTGTTTAACATCCTTTGTGTAAAAGGAAATAATTTTCATTTTGCTCAATTACAAAAAATCCTTTGCTGCAGGAAAAAAATATCGAGAAGAAACTAAATATGAGGGGTTATATAACTCTTCTTAAACTAAAGGGATCTCCATCTCACTTCTGAAATCTTTGAAAGTTAAAAAAGAAACTTTTTTTCTCTAATTTCTGATATATTTTTGTTTAATTTTTAAGTTCTCAAGACTTGTTTCTTCCTTTATAAGTGCAAGCAATACAATGGGTACATTAGATAGTTTAAAAATAAACTGCATAATATAAATATGGTTAGAGAAAAAAATCTCAATAATTGATTAAATTATACTTTATCAAAACAAACAGTCATAATTATGATTGGTCAAAAATGATTACCTTCACTCATCTTATTTTGAACATACCTGTTAGAGCAATTGTACACACCCGTATTTAAAATGTTTATTGTTTAATTTTCACTGTTTAATTTACCTTTTAAAAATTGTAATCTGCAATTATTTCTATTTTGTGCTTTCTGCTCACAGTATATATAGATCACATTTCTTATCACCCACATAACTAATATCTGATTAATGTAGTATGGGCAAGTTGATGTAAACTTTGATAAGTACTGACGCTTTAGTTTATCAAAGAAACAAAGCTATGAATTCTCTAAGAGCATTAAAGAATTAACATGGTACATTTTGAAGGCCACCTCTGATTAGAAGTCCAGGAAAAATACAAACATGAATGGCCATACTCTTACTGCACACAAGAACTGCTGGCCTCATGTAATGTCATTGCTTGGATTCTGGTGTCCTGGTGTCATTTGGATTTCACAGGATTTTTTTGAGTTGGCAGGAGGTTAATTCTAGTGGATGATATAAGTCAATTTTAAGATAAAGACAATTTTCTTTTAATAACATTTTTTTTAAAAAAATACATGATTTCTTACAAATCTCTGCTCAAAAGTATAATAGCATATACTATTATAATAACATGATATCCAATCATATTATGAGCATCAAATTAATGACAAATTATCTGGAATCTTGACACCAACTACCAAGTTCCTCTGTTGTTAAAACTATGTTGACAGTTATGGGACTAAATTTTTGTGTTTCTGGTAGTCAATCCATAGTCAAACATAAATTACAATATAGAATAAGAAGGCAAAGTTAAATAAAATACCTTTTTTCACAATACAGAAATATCAATGTCTATTTTCAAATAAAAGCCTGCTCACAAGTACCTAGAAAAATTTGTTTAAATGTAGGCAAGACTGATACAAATTTTTAAGCATTTCTTACCTAATGGTAGAATATATATATATTTTTTATCTTAAGAAGCAGTTTACTAAGCGTCAGTGAAAATAATCCTAGTTTTATGACTAGCAGAATACATTTCATCTAAACTTAAAATATTGGTTATATTGGAAGCTTCAGTAATAACTTTTTTGTATTAAAATATGTAAATTAATACAAATTTCACATCCAGAGCCTGAAAATTATTTCTAAATCTACTCCCCAGAATGTTAAGTTGCCAACAAATATTTATTAAAGCAAAAAGAGAAATTCCTGCTCATCGTCCCGCTATTGAATTCTTCTGAATACTATGTATTGCTTGGGAGAGCATAAAAGGCTTTTAGTAATTGTTTTTTTATTTTAACTTTAGTTTGTGCATATAAGACATAACCATAAAGTTGATATGTGCTAAGATATTTTAGTAAGACTAATTAAAACAAAAACTGAAAATATTTATGAAAAAATAAACACCTTTCTCTATAAAAAAGTTGCAAAAAGTTACTCACAAAGTAAAATTACCCACATGGTAATCATATAGAGATGAAATTGAGTGTGAGGAGTAGAAACTTTCTGTATTCAAGACATTAAAGACAGAGACACCTGGCCCATATTCTAGCTTTCCCTAATATCATAGATCTTGGTCAAATTACGTAAAGCTTCCAAGATTCGAATTTCTTTTCTTTATAAAATGATGTTGAGAAAATTTTAAAAGGGGTAAATGAGATTATGTTCATATGCTACTTAGAATATGTCTTGAATATAATAGTTATTCAATAATTGTGATTTATTTTTATCATTATTGTATTATTTTATTATTATATACAATCACTTCAAAAAAAAAGAATGCATTGGCTTTAAGAGCTATTCTCTATACTTATTTTTATCAGATCCTGAGGAAATGGGTTTAAAGAATATTATTAGGCTTGTGTGACAGAACCAAGGTAGATGTTTCATAATTAATTAGCCCAAAAGATCACTCTTCAGATCCTGGCCTGATCCCATGCCTCCCTTTTCTTTCTGTTTCTAAACTGGCTTGGTTTCCTTAACAGCTTGTTCCTTCTCTATGAATGAGTCTGAAAATATACTGCTACAAACAAACAGACAAGCAACAAAAATTCAGTCTCTGCAATCATCCATTACATTTAATTTTAAAGAATCACTCCAGGTTCTGCTTTTTGCTCTCTAAACTGCCCTGTTCTGATTTAGTAACAATCATGTCTGGATTGTTCTTCTCTGACATGGTCCTTTAAAATTTATGTCACTGCCTCTTGTATCAGTCTCATTTCCAAAATCGATAGTCCAAAAGCTTGTTTCTCTTCCATCTTTTGAGCCAATTCCAGATTTACACAAAGACAGTACATATCCAGTTTCTAGTGAAGGTTGTTTAGACCCCTCCATAGAGCCCCATATCCGTCCCTTTTCTTTAAGCTTTATTACTGACTGTTAATTCTATTCCAGATTCCCACCCCCATGTCTGAAAAGACTGAATAGAATTCACAGTGACAGCTAAAGCAAAAGAATATCACTTTATTTCTTAATGTTAAGTATAATTCACAATGTCGATGTCACCAGACTGGATTCTTAAAATGTCAGAAATAGCCTGTTGACAAAAGTACTAAGGAATTCCAAGAGTAAAAATTTACACTTGAAAAACAATGGACACATGAAACAGAAAAACTTATTTGGGAAATTGGCAATGAGATAAGATTGTTTCTCACAAAGTTAAGGAAATAGACAATAAACACTGAAATATAAAGGACTGGAAATAATTAAAGAAGACCCAGACAAGGCCCAGATTGTGGAAGAGCTTTC
The DNA here is from genome assembly GCA_004027375.1 of Macroglossus sobrinus. Taxonomy (NCBI): domain Eukaryota; kingdom Metazoa; phylum Chordata; class Mammalia; order Chiroptera; family Pteropodidae; genus Macroglossus; species Macroglossus sobrinus. Next base: position 145,247 of record PVKZ01000419.1, on the reverse strand, counting down.
ATGCTATGTATAAAGATTTGCAGAAGAGCAATGAGCAGTGACTCAATATTATTAAATTTGTGTATTTTGGAAAAAGTATTTTGGTTCATATAGACTATAATTTTAGAAAATTCATTCAACCTGATTTCTTTATTTCCAATGGTTAAACTCAATTATCCTCTCACCATATCCTATTAGTCATATAATCATACTTCTATTTCAGAGCTAGCAAATTTAATTTAAATGTGATCATATAGAAATAAAATGATTCAGCTTGAAATATTATTTTAAGAACTATGCTTTATTGTCTAAAACAATCTTTAAATTCCTAATCATCACTGATGCTCAAAACACCCTCATGGAGTGGGCAAACCAAGTGATATTATCCACACTTACAGATGAAAAAGAGGCCGAAAAGGGCAATTTGTTATTTGTTGAGGGTCATACTTTAAGTGCAGAACCTGGGCAATATCTTGCACATAACTGAAAATGGCAAAAGAAGAATCCTTGTGTTTGTAAACAGTGGACTTTCTCTTCAATCATGATGAAAATGTGTAAAATAAAAACTAAAGAATAGTAAATATAAAGTTTACTGATGGGAGTATAAGGTTCATATAAAGGCTTTTTTAAGGGTTCATCCTCTTTGGAAAATGAGAAAATTAGATCAAATGTCAAGAAAGTTTAATTATTGTAAATACTGATTTTAGAAACAGAAAACCTTGTATTGGATAATGATTGCTAACTAGAAAATGGGATTATTAGAAATATTATATTTTGCTGATTCAAAAGTATCAATTAAGCTCAATTAAGCTCTCAATTCTGATGTAGTATTCTTGGAGTTAAAAGAGTGAAGTTCGGGGTCTTCTTTAAGTACAAGCAAAACAAAACAAAACAAAACAAAACATCAAAACAAACCACGGCCACCATTAAGGAATAAGACAGCTGAAATATTTAAATTGTTTTTTTTTTCAACAATATCTTAAAAACCAACTTAGTTCCATAACATTTTCTCAATTCAAGCACTTTTTTCTAAGATCTAGAAGTTGTCATGAACACAAAGAATCATAAGCAACCAATCTATTTTCCACAACATCCATTTGGTGGGAGAGTGTCCTGCCTGTAATCAAGACTAGGAGTTTCATCCAGGCAGGTACCTAATTCTGTTACAAATATGTTTTTTGATTTAGGAAAATCCTAACAAATTATACTCTATCGAATTGCCTCTCTATTGATAACAGTATTAGTTACATAAGATTCTGTATCTAACTAAGATTATAACCTGCCTAATGTTTGACAAAGTTGTTCCCAGTACTCTTTAAGAAAGCCTGTGTCATAATGCAATCTCACAGGCCTGAAAGAGATAGAAAGTTAATGAAAATAGGGGAACAAGTAAAAAATGAAAGCCAATGGATCCTTAAACCAGAGAAGATACTACAAATGCAAAATTTATTCCTGAATTTCCCCAACTGTCTTTTTGAAGAAAAGGTAGAAATTCTGACTGCTATATAAATGTTCTCAAATAATAACTATTGATAATCTTTTTAAACATTGAACTGGTTAAGCAAAACACTTGTTAAAAGTGTGGAGTTTCTTTTCTCCTGTTTGCACCTGAATTATTTCTTAGGAACTCTGAGCCAGCTAACTGAACCATCTAGAACAATGAGTCAAGTTGACTCAATTAAGAACAAAATAAAAATAAATTTCCATGGAAATAGAGAGCTGCATTCACATAAATGCCAAAATAATGTCTTATGAATAACATTATTACAGTGAATACAAATGAAATCATGATTTGCCATTTACTTAATTTGTGCTATTAAATTCTTGATAAGAATGTCAGAAGTGTTTTTAAAAATGCTCATTAAAGTGATTTATTATTATGATGAGGTAGAATTACTATTAAAGGATTAATATGAATCAGGCATGTAATGGGGAAGAATTGCAAGGAACAATTATCAGGAAAGAAGGAAAAATATACCCCCAAATATAAATCATGACTACACATTTTCTGAGAATATCACAGGGGAATTATACAGAATTCAAGAGTGCAAGGTATTTTTAAAAAATAAAACATGTATCATAAGCACTCTTTCCTATAAATGTATACCTAAATTTAAGGAATAAATACCAATATTTTCAAGATTTCAAATTTAGATTATAGTTATCTAACTATAAACAATGTATATAACTATATAAGAAATTAATATTATACATTTTTGAAATAGTATTATTGGCCATCGCGGGTTTTCTATTCTTTAACAATTAGACACTTATCTTTGCAATATTTTTAAAAAGCTTTTTGTATTGAAGCCATAGTAAACTCCATTTATAGAAATACTTTTTGTGATATCTAATTTCTATTGCCCTTGAATTTTATCAGAAAACTTTTAGTCTAAAATACTCTCTTCTCTAGAATTGAACAGTTTTATTTTCAGGAAGAATCTTCACAAGAAAAGTCAAAGAGAGAAATAAAAAATTATTTGCTAAAGTTGCTCATGTATTTTGAAAAGCAGCTATGTAAAGCCAGCCTCAAATTCTTCTGTCATCTGCTGGGATAACAAGCATGTTTTTGCACCTTAAATGTTTTAATCCTATTTGTCAGGTCATTAGCTTGTTTTTCCAAATCTCTCATTTAAACGGGCCCCCAGACTCTGGTTAACTAAAAGTCTAGCAAAAGGAAATGAGTCTCTGTCACAGGGCTGTTAAAAGGTCAACAAGAGTGACAGCTTCACCATCTCAATTGCAAATTTTCAGCTAAAAGCCAACTGATGTCAAGATTAAGTCAAAGCTGAGACCTCATCATAATAAACAGATTGTTCAAACAGCAAAGCACAGCACAGCTTAGGAAAGGAAGCATAGGAGGCATGCTTTGTGTCAATTTGAGGGCAATAGACACTTGGTCACAGATAATAGCAGAATCAACAAATAGAATGTGGTGGAAACACAAACTAACAATGATATGAGTTTATTTTCAATTATTCTTAATTAAAACTCTACCTTGAAGTTAGATCTCTGTTTTATCCACAACTTCTATTTTATCCACAATATCCAGGAAAGTGCTTTGGCTGTAATTTTCACTCAGCTAATGCCAGAATATGTGACATTCTGTGGTACTATCATTTCTCTAATTTCCTTATATGCCTAATGTATTATTCATAGAACAAACTCAATATAATGAACTAAATAATATAAGAAAGCACACTTAATGGCTCTTCTAACAGGTTAAACATTCTGAGTTAGGAAATGATTTTAATAGATAAACATAGGATACATGCTCATTTTTTAAATGACAGCTAGTATTCTCAGATGGAATTTCACAAGCTGTTGGCATTTGAAAATCAATCTCAATTTCAAGACCAGGACAAGATACAGAGAAAAAAAGTGAGGTTCACATTTACAGTCCTCAAACCAACTAAGCAATCTCTGTAACCAGTAGGTAGTTTAAGGAAAACAACGCTATATACTTTTGACATGCCAGAACTTAAAGAGCATTTATGAATTTTATTTTTAATATTGCAAAAATAACTTAGTAAGAAAATCTCATTGCTATACTTTCAACATGCAGTTGTAAGGTGTTATGTCAAAGGCCACATCGTTTGTTAAAGTGCTAGGATGCAATACAAAACTAAGTGATGGAAATGTCAGAAGCATGGTATAAACTCTATTATCTGATTGCGAAACCCAACGTCTCTCAGAAGAAACAAAACTTACAGCTGAGCTATTACAGTATTAATTCCTTAACAAAACCTTACTAAATAATAGCTTCTGGAAAACTTTTGACTTTACATTTTTCCTTTCACAACATATGATCTTGCACTCTATTTCACGGGACAATGCTCCACTGAACGCTGTCACTCTCACAAATGGTATGGTAGCTGTCAGTGACTTTCAAAGAAAGCTGAATAATATGTACATATCTTATTTTAATGTGTTCAAAACACACGGACCTTTTTGGTGTTAGGAACGGGTAAAGAATGTGACCATAATGTGAAGCACGGTTCACGCTGTGGGTCCGAACAGCACGAAGCCACATGCTTCATTAGTGATTCTCCTCATAGCAGCTGGCCAATGGATCATGAAAATGAATCAGAAATATTAGCAGGATTTTTTTTTCTTCTTTTTCTCACTTTCTGCATTCACAAGCAATTACGAACAGTGGGATTCCACCTTTTGGTGGGTAGTATTTCAGTTCTCTGCTTTTAACTTTATAGGTTCCATTCTAAAATCATATGCCCTAACTCGTGCATTTGTTATAGATAACAAACCCATTTGAAGGTCTTTGAGTACCTCCCAGTGAAAATGGCTGTTAGAAAATATGTCTTTTTTTTTTCAGTGGAAAAAGTCACTTAATTGTTTTGAAGTAAGTCAAACCATTCTTATTAAAGACAAAATAAGTACATACATTGTATTTTTCTCAAGACAACAAAGCAAGACTATAAATCAGAGAAATACTTAATCTCATTTTTTGAGAGCTTTACTGAAATTCTCTCCTCAAACACTGTGGGAGTACGGAAAGCAGGAATCCAAATTAATTAATTTGATATCCCTAAGAATCTTTTACAACATTCTATGTAGTGCTGGGTATTCTGGGGTTGGATATATGTTGTTTCTGAATGAACATCCCTTCAATACTTTATTCTCCTGACTGCAGAAAAAATGCTGCCTATCATAGAGAGAAAAAATGTCTCTTTGCATCAAAAATATAATTTACTCATTGAAATTAGCAGCTACAATTAGTTGGAATTCCATTTCAAGGTAAGCTTGACACATTAAAATAACCACTTTATTTTTATTTGTAGTGGTTCAATGATAACTAAATAAATTAGCTAACAGTGTATTTAATTGCAAAATAAAGTTGAAGTCCTATTAATTCTTTGAGGGTAGCTATTATACTCTCTGAACATAATTGAAGCAATGGGTATTCTGAAATTGCTATGATAGTTTAATCAATGAAATAAAGCGGTCTTAAAAACATAAAAAGGAACTGGCCAACTAACTATATAACTGACCAGTGGAGCTTCTACAGCAGAAAAAAAAAATAGCTTATTTAAAGAATATCTGGAATTGTTAAAAAATCATTATCTTGTGGTCTACTTTAGAGTCACTTGACTTAGAAACATCTGTCTAAACATCTAGTGATATATTTCAAAAAGAAAAATAAATTGAAAAGAAATATATTTTTAAATGGATTGAAAAATAAAATCAAAATGAAGCAGGATTGTTACCTATTATTCTGAAGTACTGGGTAATTTTACATATCATGTAATTAACCATATGATGTTCTCTCTTAAGCAATAGACCCATTTTTTGAGGTAATCATTTTATACAGTGAAGCAGGACTATTTATTTCACTTGAATAGTTATGATTTAACTTTCATTTCTGTCAGCATTTAACCTTTTTGCCTAGATGAATTTCTCAGGTTAATTATATAGGACCAGATTTTCCTCATTGAAAATGCCACTGAAATTTCTCAAATCATAAAAGTAGTATAAGCCAGATGGAATCTATTAACAATCTCTCTCAAACTTCTTCAGATTGATTCAATTCTTTTCTATTTTATACTGGCATCATGTACAATCTCCTATAGTGCTCTTCTATACTTTACCATACACTGCTCTTTTCAAGGTCTACAGTCACTTTACGATATGACAAATCTGAAGGACATAACCTTTTTTTTTTTTTTAAATCTTATGTGTTCTATCCATAGCACTTAATGGAGCTGACCACAATTTCCTTCTTGAAACACATTTACTTCCTCTCTTCTGTAACTCCATAATATTATCATTTTCTTACTACTTCTCAGGTGTGTTCGCTGACTTCTATTTGTTGAACTAGAGATGCCTGGAGCTTGATTTTTAACTGCTCTTGTTAGTCTTTAGCCTTAATCAGAGAACACTCTATAATCACATGATTCTAAATAGCATTTATGCAGATGCCTTCATATGTACCCTCAAGGAGAGCTTTCAACTCAAAACTCATATGTCTAGTGGCCCACTTGACAACTCTATGTCATTTCTTAAATGTAACATGTCCGAATTTGAATTCTCACTCTTATAGATTAAAAGCCCTGTTCTTTCTCACCTTAAGGATGTCATAGCCCAAAACATGGTGCCCAAGCGAAAAACTTGGAATTTACTCTTCTTTATCTCTAACATATTGTATTTATTTTGAAGAATTGTCTATCTTCAAAATATAAACAAATGCATACAATGATTTTCATTTTTTAACTGCTGGCATTTTAGTCAAAGCATAGTTTAATACTGATTGAAATAAAGCAATAGCCTTCTGATTTCTATCATTCCATTATTTCTCTTCTATAAATCTCTTTATTCATGGAAGCCAGATTTCATAGCTGCCTTAATTAAATTATTCCAATAGCTTTTTATATCATCAGAATATAATCCAGGCTTAATTATAAGCTTTCAGTGTCATACATCATCTTGACCCCTGATAAGTCTTCACCACCACTTTGATTAACACCCTCCTGTGTGGTTACTATTCTTCAAACACATCATCTTTCTTTCTGATGGTTTGGTACCTCAAACCCATTCTGTCTTTTAATATTTAGGAGTCTCAAGTCCCTTTTCTGGCTGAAATTTTCTCAACATTTGCCTTCATGTGGCAGAACTTTGTTATTCATGACTTAGCTCCAATATCACCTTTTCAAATGATATTACATTCACTCGTTTTTTATTCTGTATATTATGCTATAATCATTTGAATTTATAATTTTACTTCCTTTCCCCTATTTTTTAATTACCTGTTTTTCTTAGTAGAGTCTAAACTATATGCCAACAGGGAACACATCTTCTTCTCAACTCTATCTTCAGTCCCAGGAAAATATGTGTAATAATATCCGACTAATAAATATTTATTATTCTACTGGATAAATTATGTGCTTTATTATTTATTTTTTTATAAAAACAAAATCATCAAAGAAGGGCTAGCAGTCCTATATTTTAATCCTTATTCTAATAACGACTGGCTTTTCTCATAAATGTGTGTAAATCACCCGTCTCTGTGCTCCAATTTTCCTGAGGGATTTGGCTAAATCATATCTAAGCTCCTTTCTGATGATTCTGTTTCGATGATTGAAGAAATATACAAACCATAAAATATTATATTTATTTTATATTTTATTTTATTTATCTCCCTTATATTTGTGCTATCTCAAAGAATTTCATTACTAGAATATTTTGCGGAGGTGTACTCCTAGATGAGATGGATACTCAGTACTCATAGCTTTTATTCTCTGTTTTTCTTTTAGATCAACTCAGTTTCTGCAATTTTCTAGACAGGCTGATGTTTAAAATCTTTCCTGTAATTGTGAAGCTATTTTTGTCTTTCTATTCTTTAATACTTTCTTAATAGTTCTGCCAACTCCCCCATCATCTTCTCTCTCAACAATTTCAAATGGCCTTTCAAGGATTTTGCTTAAAAATTTAAATGGAAACATACTTGTATTATGTACACAAGAAGAAACTGATATGATAAGGCAATGAAAGTGTCTAGCATGTGAGTCTTTCTGCTTAGCACCATTTTAATTCTTACTGCAGGAATACATCTCTTTATTAGCTGAACACTTCCATGACCTTGTATTACTTTTTTATTCCACATCTTTTTCAAGAGATTTACAGATAGAAGCTCTTTTGTTTATTCAAACCTATGCCCTTTTTGCATTAGGTTTAGTTTCCTTTTCTTTCTTTCTCTTTCTTTCTTTTTCTTTTTTTTTTCTTTTTTGAGTGCATTATTAAGTAGGTTCAGCCTTGAGGAAGGACAATTAAGAATATTATGTCATTCTATTCAAAATTTCTGATTTACCAGAGCCCTCTTACAGCTATTTCTTATTAAAAGTTAGAAAATCAAGAAGCTTTTTTTGTAGCAAAATATTCATCAGACCAACTATGATTCACTAGCAATAAGCATTTCACGTCATGTCTGCAATCATCAAAAGACTTGATTTAGACGCATGAATGGAAGCTTCTTTTGGTTTTTCGGTTGCCAATTCAGTCATCTCTACTCCCAGATGTTAATCACAATCATATAGCATCAGATTAAGAAATGAGATAAAAGGAATATATGTATATCCTACAGAAGAATATATGTATGTTCTGCAGAGTTGTAAATTGCATACTAATGAAGTAGTAGGAAAATTTTAAACTTTATCCTTCTGTTCCTAGAGGATATGATTTTCCTTTAAAGTGTTTGACTTATGATCTCTTAATAAGTATATCACAATCATGATTCCTCGTTTACTTGGTATGCTGTTTAACTTTTAAAGATATTCCTTCACAAATAATAAATGCTGATGATAACAAAGGAAATGATAATATATAGAAAAACATATGTATTAATTCTTCTTCCAATGCAAATTCTTATGTTTCTATTAAACATAGATTTAAGCGTACCCATTATACTTTTCTCTATAATCATAAACACATATAAAGACATATAGTTTATTTTAAATAATACGCTTAAATACATATGTATTTATTTTCCTACTAAATATCTTTTACCTATACCTTGCCAAAAGTTAGCAATTTAAATATTTTTAAATAGATATATTCTCTCTATATATTCTCTATAATATAAATTATATTCTTTATTTTCTATCATTCTCCTGTTTACAAATATTCAAGGTGTGATACACATCTTGCAATTACAATTTTTTTTTCTATATGGAAATTCACTGTCATCTTTTCATTTGAGATATTTTGTGTTTGTTTTTTAAATTTCTATTTCAATGGAGTCCAAAATGTTGAGGTACTATTTTTAAAAATATGCATATTTTAAATATAAATAGATTCTCCCACATTTTTCCAAATGAGTTTTAACATGGTTAACAGTAGAATGCATGAGGTTACCTATTGCCCATAGTATCACCATTCCTAGGGTACAGCAAATAACTTATTGATTGATGTTTTAATTTGTATTTACCAATTAATGTCTGATCACAGTAAGCTTATATATGTCTATACTAGTAATATTAAAATTAATACTAGCATTTATATTATTTGTGTTTCTTAAGTCTTCATATGCACTTAGATCTTTTGGAACTACCCTTTACTCTTCCAGATATCTATTTAGTTATGTAAAAACGTAATCTTTGGTTCCTGGATTGTCATAAAAAGATTTATTATCTAGTAGAAAATGCCTTCCGTGTTCTTCTTCTGTGCTTCCTATTTAATGAGTTGCTGCAAATTGCGTAATACTATTGCTATCATCATTCTATGTTATCTAATATTTCTAGTTCAAGATGACACACATTTATATCTAATAATTTTTAATGCTGAGTTCTTACACAACACACATACTTGTAAAATGTAAAACAGGTGAATGTAAAAGAAGACACAGATGACATGATACAGAGAGCTTTGGTACTAACAATAGTAATGAGCCTATATGTAAATGAAATAAATTGTGTTTTACTGATCTCTTGAATTTTTATTTTAAATATGTAAGTGAATAGTATATACTTAAACAGGTGCTCTTTATAGCTGTTATAAAATATTTAAGACCTCCAGAGCTTTGTGAAAAGAAACAGTTGTGTACTTGCCATCCAATTTAAGAAAAAAAATTAATAATAATAATAAAACATTACTGTGTCAGTTTAAGACACCTGTGCACTCCTTGTTTCCTGTATAAGCTCCTTTTGACAGTGATAACCATTATCTTGGACTTGACATTTCTTATTCCCATGAATTTCTGAATTCTTTATGACATAATTAAATGTATATATAAACAACATATGCTATTGTTTTTTTATGTATTTAAACTATATGGAAATAAAATACTGTATGTAGCCTTCTGGAAACAGTTTTTATCTTTTAATACCAGGTTTACAATATCCATCAATGTGGCCTAATTTATGTATATTTATGTATGCATAGTACATAATTATAAGAATATACTCACAATTTATCTTACGTTGTTGATGGCTGTAAAGTTTGTTTCCAATATATTGCCTTAAAATATTTATACTTATGTCTTAAGTGTTCTTCCATAGTTTATAGTTTTTTCTATGAAAATTTCTCTACATTACATAATAGATACGGAACTGCTAGGTTGAAGTCTATAAACATCCACTCTGCTACACATTGCAAAATATCTCTCTGAAGCTTAATTATTATTTTGAAAATAATATATTTAGTTAAAATCTTAAAATTTAGTCTATCATATAAAAGTTTAAGTTATCTTTATATTTTAATATTTTGAATTTTGTTAATGTATTGTTTTATAAATTACATTTTGCTATGACTTGCCTTTCTGTGTTATAATCTCTGAGAATATTAATTATCCTCTATTCTGAATTAATTGTATTTTAATGCTATTTTACTAGCTTTAGAGAAACCATTTTTGTGAATTGTTTTCCTAAATTTATGGATTTCTGTTACTATCATTAATAAGATTTTTAAACTGATACTATTTCTAGATAATTATTGCCAGTAAAATAGTAATTTTATATATTGCTTTTCCCCCTAAGTTCATCAAATTCTCTAGTTTTAATAGCTTTTAAATGAGTCATCTTGATTTTATGGTATCTAATTTTTAAAATTTTCAGTGTTTGTCAATTTAATTTAGTGCATAGTGCAAATAGAAATATTAGCACAAAAAATGTGAATAAAAACTGTAACAAGTAGTAGACACAATTATTGTCTCAATTTTTTTTCTCAGTACAAGAGTGGCAAAAAATTATTTTATAAAATAAGAATTGTTTTTAAACTATGACAGATACACATTTAAAAAAACTCTAAAAACTAATATTGCAACTAGGTTAAAATGATCTGAGTTACTATCCTAGAATTCCTTAAAAGTAATATTAAGAAGTTTTGTATGTAAGATATAAAATAATAGATAAAAGAAATTGATTCATTCCAGAGGAGGAAATGATGCTTTCATAAAAATACATAATTCTAAAAAAATATGGTCAAAATATATTAGTTTAAATTTTTTTTAAATAGCATAAATAGCTCAGGAAAGGAAAAAGACCTCAACCTTTTACTGAGAGGTTCATAAATACAGTTGGGTTATGTTTTTATTCTGAGCTATGCTCATTAGATGTTAATTATTTCTTAAATGTTAATATAAAATAATTTTAATTAAATAGAAATTATGTATCATTTAAAGTTTCTCTAAGTATAACTCAGTAAGTGTAACTATTTTTCCTGTTGATTTTGAAAGGTAGATTTTTAGTAAACTTGCGCATTTAGTATTATTTTTCCCCTTTAATGTTTTTTACTTGAATTCTGTTTTCACGAATGTCAATATTATAGGTTTCACTTATGATTACTTGTTATAAGTTGTGCATTTTTCTATTTACTAGAGTCCCTCAACAGCCTTGCCTTCTTCTGTTCATCTCTTTTTCACAGTGAGGCTAAGTCTTGAAAACCTTATTTTCCAAGCCCCTCTTCCAACTATCTTTTATTGCAAGGCAGTGGTAGGGCCTCCTTAGAAAGACCATGGTTTAATGCTGCATAGATGCTGTCTTGAAATTCTTAAAAAAGCACATTTTTACTAGAAAATGGTGAGATATTTTCTATAAACTTAATGAACATATATTTCAACATTCTAATTAATTTTACTCACAACCACTCACTACCATTTCATCTCACCTTCTTATATTATAGGATGTATATTGGCCTGAGATCATCTAGTACAATGATATATTCTTTTCATTTATTGTATGTCATCCCTGAGTTCATTAAACTTGGTGAGAGGAGGAGCCTGACTTCTCTTGTCTACTGCTGAATTCCCAGTGCTTAGAATTCTGCTTGACTAATTGAAGACACTCAATAAGATTTTGTTCAATTAATAGATTAAATATTGCTGGTACTCATTATCTACTTTCTGTCTACGGGGACTTTTTTTAATACAAGTTAAAAAGCTTTCTTATATGGTAAATGTGACAGTTCTTTTAATTCTGTGCTTTTTAATCTGAAATTACAGAAAGTTTGACATTTTTTATATTAGTTATATAAATATATACTTTATAACTCTTATTTGTTTTTTTACCTCTGGTTTCCATTATTTTTTTAATGTATTTTGTGTGTCTGTGTGTGTATGTGTGAGATACCTCACAATTTAGTGTCTAGTATAATTACTTTTTCCTCAATTCCCCTATTAAAATTTTTTAAATTTAGTGTGGGAATATGTACAATTTGTCAGGCCTAAAGCTTATACAATTGAGGGACATTTCTTTAAGAAAAATAATACAAATTCATAATGACAAAATTGCTGGAGCCCTTTAAAAATCTCGTTTGGCTGGAAAACACTCTTCAGTTTTCTATATTCCATATTCATAAATCCTAAAAGTATTTAATTTGATTACATGAATTTTATCTTTTTTTTATTAGATGTTCCTTCATAGTAATCTCTATCTCTCTGCTTTTTCAGCCGCTCTAGTGATTGCTTGTTCTTACTGTCTAGATACCATCCTCTGCTTGCTAAGGATATTGTGATAAAATACCCTTAACTTCTTCCTCAGGCAGAGACCTGCTGTAAAAATGTAGCATGTATGCTTGGAGAGATGTTTTCCTGGTAGAGATCCATATATATTTTCAATTCCATTCATGAATTATGGAAATGGCAATGTCTTGTGGCAGGAACACAGTTCTCTCTGGTGAAATGACTTGAACTATGTGCCTTCTGGTCAGCTCTGCACAATGCTCTTCAATGGGTAGTAGCTGAATAGTCTTTAATACAATGCTTTAAAAGACTAAATAAAATCTTATAATAATGTGTCTGGAATTAAGTGTTATTCTCATTAATTTTAATATTCCATTTCTATCTAGGGAAGCTATCAGTGATTGCTATACTATAATGAGCTCAGAAAAATATTATACATTCGCATATGGTAACAGAGCCAATTTTAAAGAAGAAGTTATCTTAATATACCAGAAAATCTCCAATTATCTACTTAGCATTCAAATGTTCATAGGAAGCCTTCCTATTACATTTTCTATTTAAACCTTCATAAACATTGCCTAATTTCCAGTTAGTCCTAGAAACAATGTTACCAATATGATCATCCTTTCTAAAATTTTTAAAATTAAATTTATTGAGGTAACATTGGTTAATGATATTATATATACTATAGATGTACAACTTTATAATTGATCATAATTTTTTATGGTATAATAGAATAATAATGTGCTCTGGAGTTCAGTAGACCTTGGTTAGAATTTCCCTTTTAACACTTGGAATCTTTGTAGAAAGATAAACTGTCAAACTCATTTTCTAGCTCATTGTGATAAGATGATATATAAAATGCCTAGTACTATACCAATCATGTAACAAATTTATAATTAAATTCAGAAGCACATGTTAATTATTTTATTATAAACGTCAAGACATGATAAACTTTCATTTTTAAGTGTCTTGAGTTTGATAATGGTATTTAGGATATGGATGAGAATGTTTTTGTTCTTATGAAAATATATTAAAGTAATTAAGGGTAAGGTGTCATGCCATGCAATGTGCAGCTTACTCTCAAGTGATTCAGAAAAGAATAAAGAAGAGATTGAGAATAAAGGAAGCAAGTATGGCAAAATGTTTAAAAAATAATGAATTGTAGCGAAGATTATGCTAATATTCACTGTATTCCTTCAACATTTTTTCAAGGTGAAATCTCTCACAATGATCATTTGAAAAATAGACATTTGTATCTTGATATTTGCATATCAATAGTGCACATTGTAGTATAATGTGAAGGCATTAACTTTAGCATGTAATGTGAATTCAGTCCTTCGACATATACTAAGTTATTACATAACTGGCTTTGTTCATTGTGATAGACCCATAGGATATAACATGAGAAAAATCAGACATGTTCATTTTCTTCATAAAATGTATTAGTGCATAAAGTACAAAAGACATTAAATAATCACACAAGTAAATATTCAGTTACAAATAAACTGCTATAAAACAGAAGCTTTTTGTTGTGAGACAGTATAAATGGAAGTTGTATTAATTTGAATCTCCAATAATGCTATTATAAGGCAATAGTGTTTTATTTTAAATATGAAGGGTGAATAGGTGTAAAAAAGGACTGAGTAAGTTTCTGGTGGTGAGTACTTTTTCAGATAAAAGAACAGCATATGCAAAGGCACTGTGGCAGGGGTTAGTGTGGTTTATCTGATAAACTAAAAGAAATCTAAATAGTCAAGCCATCAAAAAAAAAATGAGAAAAGTGTTATGCCCTTGAGGGCATTATGTAAAGCAAAATAAGTCAGACAGCAAAAGACAAATACTGTATGATTTATCATCTATATGGAATCTAAAATAAAATAATAATAGAAAAATAAAACACAAGCTTATAACACAGAGAACAGATTGGTGGTTGGCCAGAGGTAGGGGGTGGGGAATGGGAATGAACTGTTTCTTTGTTTTGTTTTTTTTAGTTTAAATAAATTGAGGGTTGTTTTTAAACAAATAAGAATAAAAAGTAAAGTAAAATGTGTTATCGAATGAAAGGAAACTGGTGAAGGAATAATCGAAGGGAGTTAAGGTAATGTCTGTGGAGAGCTATTAGGAGACCACTGTGCTGTCTGGGCTGCTGTGACAGAGAGGAGAAAATGTTCAGCAGTCATCAGTGATGTCCTCAACAGTGGTGAACAAATGAGAATGAATGTGAGAAATATTTTCATTCAAAGATGACAGGACAAAGTGATAGACTGGTTAAGGTGAAGGCTGGAACCCAGCTTAAGAAACTGGTTGCATGGTGGTATCATTTGCTGAAATAACTAAACATTGAAGACTGATTTTCAGCAATTTTGCCTAATCCTGTGAATGTATCTCTTGAGAGTCCACGTCTGAGCATGTGGCACAACCCTCAGGACATAGGTCTGGCCTGGAGATAAGCCTTTGGAACATACAGACACCAAAGCCTGGGTACAAAATATTATGTTGAATTCCAGTTTGAATTCTGATTTTGAGACTCAGTGGCTGTGTGAAATAGAAAGAGTCCATTATCTCCTCTGACCCCAAGATTATTCATCTTTAAATTGGAGACTTGCAATTATGTATTAACTAATCCTGCTTAATTGTTACCATTGTTGCATTCAAGACAGCATAAATATATAAAGCAAACAGAATGACATTTTTTTTTTCTGGCTACAATGACATTCAATGAGCAGAGAAAAGTGAATAATTTTTAATCTCTAGAAAGAGTTATCAGAATCTGATCTTTGTGAGGCTGTTTACTGTGTCTAAGGGTGAGGCAATAGTACATCTTCCCAATCCATACTAAGAGAAACAATGAGACATCCAAAAATGAGTATGAACTTCAACAACACATTCCTTGTTCTTTTTAGATCAAGCAGTGAAACAAAACAAAGCAAATAAACTGAAATCATTGTTTATAGTTCATGAACTTTATTTATCAGTTGGCTTTTTAAATGTTACTTTATGGTCTTTTTACTCTTGGCTAAATGTAATTCTAACACACTTGACATTTCTCTTTGCATATTAAAAGAATAATAATTGTTACATAGAGAGATTTACAGAAGAAAAAGATATAAAGCGTTGATGAAGAAAATACTGTGTTATTTGACCCTGAAGGAACAGAGACAAAAACATACTCTAAATTATCTATCTATCTATCTATCTATCTATCTATCTATCTATCTATCTATCTAACCATCTTTCATCTATCTATCTATATACATGCATGCATACATGCATATGTACGTACATACATACATATTTATCAATTTGAGACCAGCTGGTGAATGTATAATAGCCATATGTGACTTATTAGACTTATAATATCACTGTAAAGTATGTCTAACACATGTTTGAGACTGTAATGTAACCTCTGTTGTATAGCAAGTATAAAAAACAATGAACATTCCCTAGGGAAAGAAAACAATATATTTGATTTTTTTTGTTTTCATTCTTCTCAAGCACTACAATTCCTTTAACATTTTATACTCAGGCAAACCTGTATAATTAACATCACATATTTTTTTCTTACTTCATTAGTGACATTTACACCTGTACTATTAAAAAATGTGCTAATGTTTTATTTATGACTTTTATAGCCTTACTTATTGCAATTCGCACCATTCACATTTAACAAAGACAGAAACTAATAAAAGCCAGGTATTGGGTATTATTTATCCTTGTCCCTGGCATGATAACAGCTTTAATGAAAAAAGGAATAAAACCTTAGACAGTAGTAATTACTCCAATCACATTTACCTCACAATGCAGATGGAGTATGATGCTGTGTCCTTCATGTATTCACATCACAATGAAAAATACACAGTGCTGTCACTAAGCATAAGTCAAGCTGAACAAATGGGTTTTTAATTTGCACTAGAAAATACAGTCAACCCACTGTACCTGATCTTACATGGAAGGACATTACAAAGACATATGAGAGGTTAAAGCATTTAAAATAGTGGACTCAAGGAGATTGGGTGGGGAAAAAAGATATTTAAGGTGAACCAATATAGCAACACACCCAGACATCAATCAACAAGAATACTTTGCTATGAAAATCCATGCTAGGAAAGGGGCATTGCAAAAGAGGTATAAATTGAATACAAATCAATATACCTAAAAAAAGGCTATAATAAGCCCTAACACGAATAATGATTTAGATTACAGTACAAACCTGAAATAGTACGATAGTCAAGATTATGTAGTTAAAAATCAGGATGACTGATTATTACAATCATTAATCTGTTGAATCTGACTGAAGGCAGTCACAACAAAACAAAAAATGGCAAGTGTTTATAACATATGGGCCTATCCTATTCGTGACAACTGTCTATAAATCAATGATGCATGAGAAAGAGCTTTATAGAGAACAACATAGAACTAAAGTGTTTAAATGGGAGTTGTTTAAAATGCTATCATAATTTTAGGACAGATTTAATATATTATACTCAAATATGTTCTTCACAAAAAATTCCATTGCTTATAAAGGCAAAGTTGGGACTTTATTTAAATTTTAGTATTTTCTATCATATTTTATCTTAATCCTAGGATGTATGAAAATGTATGGTGACTTGAATACAACATGTACATTCAATAAATGTATCACTAATATGAATAAGGCAATATGGCAGATATTCTATATGTGTTATATAACAATGACCTTGAGATAGGTATTATTATTTCTATACGTAGGTTCATAGATTTTGAATTGCTTATTAAATGTCATGAAATTACTTTAATCCAAATTTTCTGACTTCAAGTTCAATGCTGTTTGACAACCTGAAATTACCTTCTGAATGGACTGAATTATAGGGTGAATACCGTTTCTCTCAAATTCATGTGTTGAAACTCTAACCCCAGTACCTCATAATAAGACTATATTGTAGAAACAGCCTTTAAAAAGGTGATTAAGTTAGAATGAGGCTGTTAGGATGAGCCCTAACCCAATCTGACAGGTGTCTGTATAGGAGAAATAAGTTTGTACACAGAAAGAGACACCGGGGAAGCTCACACATTGAGCAAAGACCATGTGATGACACAGTGAAGGGGAAGCCATCTTCAAGTTGAGGGAAAGGCCACAGAATGAAACGAAACCTGTTGACACCTTGATCTTGGACTTATAGCTTCCAGAACTGTGAGAAAAGAAATTTCTGTTGTTGAAGCCACATAGTCTATGGTGTTTTTGTTATGGTAGCCTTAGCAAACTAATATACTTTCAGATCTAGGAAGCAGATAAGACATTTTTAAATATTATATCACATTATAGTCACATAATTTTTACTTTTAGTGTTAGGGTAAAAGTAGAAAGAAAGAAAAATATTTTGAAATCCCACAGATTGTGATTCTCAGCTCTCTAAATCTTTACTTTCTTTTTAATCCTGGTTAAAGAATTCACCTTTGTGTGTGTGTGTGTGTGTGTGTGTGTGTGTGTGTGTGTGTGTGTACATATAAACAGAGTTCCAAGGACATTACTGACATAATCTTTGTTTCTTATTTTCATCCCTTGAATACATAACCCCATCAGCACTTCTTCAGTCAGGACACACTATTTGAAGGAAGAATTTCAGGAAAGAGAGTGGGGATGTTTTTCAGTTCAATTTTCAGGATAAGAAGCCAGGGCATAGACCTTATTCTCCTTTTCTTTAACCTACTCTGTTAGGAGGATTAATGTCATTAAATATATGCCATTAAACATATCAAGCCCAAGCCACCAAACCAAGCCTTAGAATCCAGAAAGATGTTATCTTTTACTTATTTGTCCTATTTGTATAGATTCTGGCTCAAGTGAGCTAGACCCTGGTCCCTGGCCCATGTCAGTGAGTGGGGTCAGCATATTTTGTTTTTCTCTAGAAATTATCTCTATCACACCCTGGATCTCACCCTAGTGATGTGAATGCCTTGTGTCTTTGGTGTTTTACTCTAAGTCTGTGAATGAGAGTTTTCTCTGTCACAGTATAAGAATGTGAAAAAAGATTCCTGAGACATTGTGTATTACCAAGTCATCTGCAGTGGCCAGTTTCTTCTTTCTTAACAATAAATACCACTTTTAAAATATAAAACCTGAAATTCCAATGATTTTTCTCTTCTAGAAAAAATTGTGTGGGGTTAGGGAGAGTGCGAAAGGAACCACCATTGTGGCAAAAGCTTTCTTTAAAAACAAATATCATAGTAAAAAAAAAAAAAAGAAAAGTAGATGAGACAGATGACATATAATAAATCCAATAATAAATTTATCTGCCTCAGTTTATCCAAAAAAGAAATCACAACACAGGTGGGCTTCCTGAAAAACACACACACACACACACACACACACACACACACACACACACACATACACACACACAATGATTTGACCTCACAGCTACAAGATAACACAGTTTGTAGTTCCCCAAATAGTAAGAACAAAAAATGACCTATGAACACTAAGTTAAAAATTTATTTAAAATCTGAATACCATTTTAAACATCAGCTACTCAGGATAAAGATATTAGCAGTTTTCAGGCAGTATTTGAGAGTCTAACATCTACTATGTTCCTTTAGAAAATTTAAACACCTAAGTTATTTACAGTCTTTAGAACTCAGAGAGAAGATTAAAGTAGCTACCTGTCAAATATCTTATTAATCAAAATTGTACAAATATTTCTGTGGAAATTCATTTGGCATTTAGTTACTCAATGTTATTCAGACAATGACATTTTTTAAAAATAATCAAAGAGCTCAATTCAAACAAAAAAATATTAGTTTTCCTTGCGGTATTCAAAGAAAAGTACAAGCTTATAAGTCTATATATATATATTTCACACATGGGAAAAATATGTAAATTATTATTGAAGACTCCTTGAATAAAGAAAAGACTACGAGAGTTAATTTTGGCACACTACATATTCTGAATATAGAAAAGACAAGTATATGTCTGTAAAACATTCTGAAAACTATATTTAAAAATAAAGGTTGAAATAAAGGGTGAAATCTCTGGATTATCTTATAAGGCAGCTGAAACTAGATAACTGATTAAACAAAGGCAATGTCAAGATTGTAGAGCATCTTTTTCACAACATTTGATATTATGATACATAAAATCAATTGAAGCTATGCTTTTTTATGTAAACTTTTAAACTCTTAGATTAAGTGCTAATAAAATAAAGTTTTTTCTGTTAAAATTTCATCATCTTAAAAGTAAATTAAGAATACTCTGTTATGGAACATAATGTCATTACACTGTAATGAGGAAAACTGAAAAAAATGTTTTAATTATTCTGCAAATTAAAACAAAGTTATAGAATATAAAATATAATCAATAGCATGACACTCTAAAACATAAAAGAGCTCAATGTTAAGGTAAAAGGAAACCTAGAGGAAGAATGAAGTTCTAGGATCTAGTCTTGATTCTTCCATCAGTCAAGTGACAAGGACATGAGTTTGGCAGGAACAGGCCTGACAGATATTTAACACTGCAGATATTTAAGGTCTGTTGCAACCAATGACTTTATAGTCCATTCCTACTTCAGTAGAATATATTATTTACGAAGTCATCTCCACTTTTCATACACAAACTAAGTTTATGATTTTAGACTTTCAATGCACACGCCAGCATGCATGTGCACACACACACACACACACACACACACACATGTGACATGACCATAGGCAATTAATTATACCTTTATTATTTTCTAGGATATTCTTCTTTCGTCCTTTGCTCAGTTCACAGTGGACCTCCAATTTCCAAATATGCCATACACATGTTTTTCTCTGTTTCTACTTATTTGACACTCTTACCCTCCTGCATTTACTCATTCATTTCTCTGGCTCAAAATTCCACACCACACATACTTCAAAACAGAGCTTATGTGCTACCATTGCAGTGACATTTGCTGTAATTATTCCTGCTAGAATTGTGCTCCTAAAGACTTTTAATTCTTTTATAAGCTCTAACTATATCCACCACACATTATTTTTGACATCAGATTGATAACTTCAACTGTCTTTATAACAGACTCTATACATTATGAAAGCAGAAATTATTCCATTCATTTTCTCTTTTCCACAGTGTAATAACACAAATGTTTAATGAATGAGAAGAAAATGCTATGTTATTTATCTCAAACAATTACTATAAAAATATCTGTCTCCAGAATCCATATGATTTTAATATAATCTATTTTAGGTACCTTTTAGAAATAAAATGGAAAATAATTATGGAAACTATATGCATTTCAAAAGAACTTCTCATATTTTATTTGGAGATCTGGCAATCGCTTTGACATGAAGAATGAATTAAATCACTGGAAGGCTAAAGAATGTACCAAATCCTTAGTCTTAATCCTCATTAATTGTCATAAAGATTATCACCATTGGCTTTTAAGGATCTCTCCAGATCTAGAGACACCCTGAAGGCAAATCATCTAGTACGTCACCGCCTCACCAGTGTTCTGAAATAACACATTGCACTTCCATCTCCAGAATCAACTGTCACGCTGCTTCTGCCTAAATCATGCCGCCCCACTAAAGCTCTGGCCTTCAGATCTCTCATAAGCCAGTTCATATGTCTCCAAATGTGTCACTCACTACTCCTTAAGTGAATTCTTTACTGAGAAGATTGATCTGATATTTTCCACATAATATATGCTGCAAATCCCTGGCTCTGCTCCATCGCTTACCTCATTCCCACCACCTGGAATGTCCTTGCCTTTTCTCTCCTCTCATTAAAGTTGAACTCTCAATGGAAATTTCACTTAACTGGAGTAATCCACAGTGATGTTTCTCTACCCTGAACTCTTAAGAAATTTATTACTTGAACTACTAATTAGATAAACTGAGCACTGTGCTGCAATTCAAACTTTTATTCATAGAAGTGCCTTTTCTGTTCAAATTAATTTTCAGCAATGATTTTTATACTTTTTAATCTCTAAGCCTTTTTAATGTGGCGCTTAATATATAACTTTAAATAAATAAATAAATATATGAAATGTAAATACCTGTTTAAAACATCTGAGAATAAGATTATTTCTCTTTTCTATTTATTATGTGCATGAGTAGCTACTTAAATAATAAGATATAAATTCTGTACTCCAATATTTTATTATCTAATAGCAAGAACAAATAAATAAATTAAAATCAAGTAATGAATGTCATAATGGCTAAGTATACAAACTGCACTAAGGCTAATTTGAGTGATTTTCACAACTTTGCGAGGGAGGAAATGTGTGTGATTCTCCTCAATAATTTGGACATAGAATTTATCAGACAGGTAAGATCAGGGAAACATGTTGATTAGAGTTATTAAAAGCAAAAAGAAAAAGAGATAAGGACAATCAAAGGCAATAGAGTTGTTTGGTTCATAGAAATATACACACCTCTCATTCTTAGTGCATTGTATGACAAATAGTATATACTCAAAATTAATCATTGAATGGCTAAAAGAGTGGATTAAAAAGATATCTATGCAGGGTCTAGAAAAGCAATAAACTCACTGAAAATATATACCAAGTTATATTAAATTATTTATAATTCATCACAACCTTGTCAGAAAAGTCTCTCCATTTTACGAATCAGGAAATTGGAGCCCAAAGAAAGGTTCTTGTCTAAGTTAGAGGTAGAGTAAGCATTCATACTCAGACTTATTACAATTGTCACCACATATATTTACTATACATTAACCTACCTCTCAATTTGCCATGGAATTGTAAAAAAAAAGGATGACATACATAGGCAAATGCAAACAGTTGAGTCACATTTGCCTACATTTTGACCAAAGCCCAGAGTGAAGAGCAGATAGCAGGAACCACAGTATGAAGGACTGTGACCGTCAAGTTAAGGCATGGATTTTATTGGATAGGCCGTGTCATGCCAAAGAAGAATTTGAAGATTTGTTTATGTTAAATCTCACCATAGAAACTGTGTGATGGGAACTGGTGAGGAAAGTGATCAGAGAGAATAAAAGAGTTAAGAACATATAAAAACATAATAGCTTTCTGGAGGAAAAATAAGGGTCTAACTAAAGCACTAGGAGTAGAAAAAAAAGTGAAAAGAGTCACACTATTTAGGCGGCAGAATGCATAGAATGGTGGGACAGGTTGTCTGACAGCCAAGTGAGTGCAAATTTTAGGACAGTGTCAAAGCTTTAACTTATCTGTTTCGCAGTAATATCTTTAATTTAGAAAAGGACTATAGGTAGAGACACAGGTTCCAGTCTCATACGGTGCACTAATTTAGAGGAGGTCATGATGTTTTAGAGGGCATTTCCAGATATGCTGTGGGAAATTTGGGTCTATCCAAAGGAAAGTGGAACTACTAAATGGGAGAATTTGGAGTTATATGAGTTATGATTAAAGAGAGAGACTTGGATGAGTTCACCCAGGGGAAAGTATACAGAGATAAGAAATTCACCATCATCTAGATTTTAGCGGTTCTTAAATAAATTACCAAGAAGTAGTCAAAGAAATATGTGGAAATATAGAGTTGATGATTTAATGAAAGAAAAGAGGTAGGGTGTTTCAAGGCAGAATTGCTTAACAGGTAAATAGTTGCAATTTTGTTAAGAGATGGAATTAAATTTAAAATAGAAATGTATTATAGGATATTGGCAACTTAATAGGATGACTGAAGGGAAGTTGTAGGAACAGAAAACTGAATGCAAGGGATGAAGTCTAGCATAGATGGACTGTTCTTTGGAGTAACTTGCTTATAAAAATAAAGAATAAAACAAGAAATTGTCCAGATTGGTATTAGGAAAAAAAAAAAAGAATAAAAGTGTAACCTCATAAGCATAAATCAGACTATAAGGTATCATTTAAGGTATTATATATATATATATATATATATATAAAATCCTAATTTGGTGTCCAAATTTTCAAAAGCATGTTTCTTGATAGTTCATTAACTACTAAATTTTTACAATGGATAAAATTATTGTGTTAATAATATCTTTATATTACTTCTTCTATTAATAAATTATCTTGTTGTACTGGAAAGTAAATATTCTTTTTGGCTGCTCAGAATCTGAACCTTCTCCCTATGCATGGAGAATTCTTAAGCCTCATAGTTGAAGGCAGAGTATCCTTAAAGACTAGATGGGGCATGGACTAGACCAAAGCTCAGTTCATTACCTGAGCAAGCCATGAACTTTCAGTCAGGAGCTAGTGACACAAAAAAGTCACAACAGAAACTTCTTTTGCAAATAGTTACTATGGCAACAAGTCCAAGTTTTCAGGGATAGCACAAGGGTCAGTGTTTGTTATAGCATTCAATATTCAATGGCAGCTGTGTTGTCCATTAAAAACACATAAACAAACAAACAAACAAACAAATAAAAACAGTATTTGTATCTGTGGATGTTGTGATAATTCTGTATTATAATTTCCAATGTTGTTTTAAGATGTCTCGAAGCCTGTTTCTCCTGAACTACTATTTCTCCGAAATCCCCATTTTATTTTTGTTAAATCAGCTAAATTTGTATTATTTTCCTTAACTCTAAGAAGCTTGCCTAATCTATTTTTTTTCTTTTAAAATTAAAAGCAGTTTTAGGTTTACAGAAAAGTTGAGCTGCTCAATTGTACAGAGTTTCCATATCCTCCTTCCACCAATCCCACACCCAGTCACCCTATAATTAACATATTGAATTAGTGTATTATATATGAGGAGCCAATATTGATTTATTATTAATCTGAGTTCATTGTTTACCTCAGGGTTCACTCTTGATGTGGTATATTCTATGTGTTGAAAAAACTATGTAATGACATATATCCAACATTACAGTGCCATTCTGAATAGTTTTGCTGCCCTAAAACTCCTCTGTGCTCTACCTATTCATTCCTCACTCTCTTCTTCCAAACTCTTGCTAACCACTGATCTTTCCACTGTCTTCATATTTTATCTTTTCCATAAGTTATCTAATTGTAATCATACAATATGTAGCCTTTTCAGATTGACTTATTTCATTTAGCATTGTTTCCTGTATGTCTTTTACTGGCTTGATAGCTTATTTCCTTATATTACTGAATAATATTCCATTGCCTGGATGTACTACAGGTTAGTTATCCACTTACTACTGAGAGACACCTTGGTTTCTTCAAAGCTTTAGCAATTATAAATAAAGCCTCTGTAAACATTTGTGTGCAGGTTTTTGTGTGAACATAAATATTCAACTTTTTAAAGTAAATACCAAGCAGTATGATTGATGCAATTAATTCATTTTTACAATAAGTAATAAATTAATGTATTTTATGAATAAAAATGGTCAAGGTAGGGAAATGCAGTTAATTCTTATTACTTATGGCAATTTATTCTGTAAAGTTACAGAGAATAGAATTAATGAATACTAAAACATTGTTTCTAGGGGAAATACAGGGTTAGGTCATCTGGTCACAACATTTTTGTTAAGCCATCAATACATAACCTTTTGCTATGTGTGTTTCTATATTTAAACACCTTATTTTATATAAATAAAAAGTATACACACATATATAATTATATTCAGTAACATTGCACTCATATTCAATAGCACCGTAACTCCAGCCTAAATGAAGCCTATCTAACACATTTGTCCTCTCCATAAGGCAAATTGCAGTCTACTTATGCTTACATACTATATAGCACCTCATCACTATGTTTGGGGGCCAGTGAAAACACCACATCCCCCCAAAAAAATGCTAAAAATGTGGCATTAAATAGACCAAAAAAGGACACTCATTTGCAGTGTAAGAACTAAAACAAAAAGGAAAATCATCACCTTGTTCAACCACAACTGGGAATGTGAGTGTTAGGGAACTGAAGTTTTCTACTGTGCATGTCTATAATCAATCATAAACATTCCACAAGTATTGATATAGGGGTTACAAATTAATTTTAGTAAGTTAGCAAATTCATAAATACAGAATTTTGAGGATCAACTCTACATACCACTGGGAAAATTTCAAGACTTACCTATTGTTCATTATCTACTTTCAATGTGGAGCTTTCTCTAGTAAAATATTTTTGACCATTATGGTACTTTCAAGAAGAATGCTGCAATATTTTATATAATTTGAGCAGAATGAGAGATTGAGCTGTTTCATCAGTATTAGTGTCCATTTATTTTATTTTAAGGATTCATAACCAACAGTTTTGTAATTATATGTAATCTATGACTTTGTAATGGTGCAATCTGTGAATATAAATTCACTTGCATAAAGTGGTGTGATTTTTATTACTGGAACTTTGTATATAACAAGTTATTAGAAGTTGAACATTTTGTTAGTCAAGAGCAGTATAGGAAAGCTCTATCATAACATGCTCATATAGACTTGGTTCACAAGTTACTAAACAAATTGTTTCTTCAATATATTTTCTGATTCAGCCATATTTTTTTCATTTTTTTCAAAGGACCTTCATATTCTCATGAGTATATCAAATATTGAAATATTTGGTAAAGTCAGAATGATGTAAGCTATTTATAGTATTCCTAAATGTCATTATACAGTTTGTAAATTTATGTTCCTAATTTTAATTGTATTAGTGAATTCTCATAACAAATTAGATAAAGAAATTATAAATTATATATTAATATATTAATTAATAAATTATAATTATAAAAGTCATATGGTTAAATAATTGAAAACCAAACTTTTTACTTTGTTCTTCTACTTTCTTATATGCTTTATTACTCTTCAGTACAACAAGGGCTATAAATTAAGTCCTTCCAGATTGTACCAAATTGAGATTCTTTAACAAGTGACATATAGATTTCATGCCTGCCAAAGCCATTTTTGGTGATCTAGTGGGGAACTGGAAGGTCAGGCCTACAGAAATGGGTCATTATTGGGACAATGCCTACCAAGTCAATCTGAATTATGTATTCTTAACCTCAACTATATATTTAAAATTGTATAGCTTAAAGAATCTCAGGATCAAATAAAATGGTTCTAG
The DNA here is from genome assembly GCA_004027375.1 of Macroglossus sobrinus. Taxonomy (NCBI): domain Eukaryota; kingdom Metazoa; phylum Chordata; class Mammalia; order Chiroptera; family Pteropodidae; genus Macroglossus; species Macroglossus sobrinus. The sequence goes on along the minus strand of PVKZ01000419.1, from coordinate 118,918 downwards.
AGTTAAATAAATTTGGATATCAAAAAATTATGAGAAATTATACTGCATTAAGCATTATTTATTTATAGTACTCAAATATGCAAAATTTATAAAATAAGATTTATTGTTAAAACTATGTTAACCTATTTGATTTAAAATATGTGTGTTTTAAAAGATTTTGATGGAGGATTAAATTAAAAACCCTAACTTTTCTGAATATCTAATATTTAAAGATGCTGTGGTTATCCATAAAATGGCAATCTCTTTAGTCACGTTAGCACTTAAAATGTGATTGCTTCTTTCATGATTTGTTTCAGATCTTGTGCTTCCAGAGAGATTAATCCTATAAAGAGTAAAGATATTCTAAACCTTTGACAGTTCTGCTGAACTTGTTGTTTCTCCCTCTAGAGTTTTATAATAATACACTCAATTAGCTTCTTTGTCCCAGATTTCATGAAATAATTGCTAGAACTTTATCTGGCACTTATGAATCAGAAGTGTTTATTCTGTTAGAGAATGTTTTCTGGATACTTTAATACTTTATATGCAAAGTAAAAAAAATTAAATTGGAGCATAACTAATAGTTCCAATTTTTAATTGCTACTTCATATTTAAATCAAACATATAAAATGCTTAAGATTTTCTTATAATAATGATTCTATTCATATAATTCTTATAATTTAGCTAACAATTTTCTGCATTATTTATGACCAATATATATTACTGATAAATTTGTGATTTGGGGGTCGATTTTATTATTTTCTGAGACATGATTTTACAAATATTATCCACATTTATTTGCAATATCAGGTATTTTATGACTTAAATTTAATGAAAATAGAGATTTAGGTGAAATATCACAATAGATATATACATATGTTAACATAAATTCTATCTGTATTTGCCATTCTTAAAAAAAATCAGCCATTTAAAGTTTAATAACCTTCTATAAATAAAGATTGGTTTTCAAAGCCTCTTTTTGGAAGCAGGATGGCAATTTTATAAGCCATAAAGTTTAATAAAAGGTTTACTTATTAATAAATGAGAAGGGTTTAGGAACCAAGTCATGCCTAAAAGAGGATGAGAAACATGGCCCTGTATAAAGGAACATTTCTTATTTACAAAAATAGTCATATTAAAACATATTTTTAAATTATTTTAAAGAGCCAGACAAAAGAACTACAAAAATATAAAAACATCCCTTTCATTGCTGGAAGAGATTACACTAACTTGTAAAGAAAGGATATTTTAAAACTTTTATAATTAACATCTATTTTTAATTAGTATCACTGTTGCTGTTAGGAAAAATGAAGACCTAGAGAGAGTTCAGAAAGAGATGAACTATCCCAGTGTAATTACCACAACTCCCAGCAGGATATTCTCTCATCTGATTAACACCACAGCATGATCGTCACTCTAGCACACATCTAACTGCCATAATCATGAGGAAAATAACAGGGATGAGAAGACAAAAAAGAATGTTTCTAATGTTTAAAATTAAGAATCCAAACTTCTCTATGTTGCTATGAGTAAACTCATAATTCCAAATATTTCTAGAGAATCCAAACCATTAATAACTTCAATTTTAAATAAATTTAAAAATACGTAAAAGTAGTTGTTTTAATAAAATAAAACAGACTGTGTGAAATGTTTTATTCCTCTCATCAAAGAAGTATTTTATCTACCAGTTGACTATTCTGTTGTGGGTCATTTGCCCCTCAAATAAAAAAAATGGATTAAATCATTTTTTTTTCAATAGATGAGAATCATGGATGTTTCAAACTCCTCTGCAGACGATTTGAGTTTTTCTACTGTTGCACATTTATAAGATTTCACAGACATTTAAATGTATATTAATGAAAGCACAAGTGGCATTTCTAATAGTCATAGTCACATTGCAATAAATGTTAAGCTCCAGATTAGTGTGATATTACTTGAAACTCCATTCCAGAAGATTGTTTTGTAAATTGTTGGGAGCCATTCTTGCTAAATGCCCTGCAGACAGGGTTGGAGTTGCCTGTAAGCTAGAAGTTTGCAGAGCAGGTGGGCTTGTTAATGGATAGCTTGTTACTGAAAGAGGAAGTTTGGCTTAATGGAGAGTTGGACGTTCCTTGCCCCAGGGAATAAGAGATAGATGAAAACAAGAACAAGGATGTTTTGAGAGAACTTATGTAAAGGTCGGCCATTATTTGTATATGTGTGGGTGTTGCTTCTCCCTCTCTTCCAAGGGTATATATATGCTGTGCTAAATAAACTCAGGGCTCAGTATTCACTGTTCTATCTTCTGTCTCTCATTTTTTCCTCAGTCATCACTCCCCCTCTCGGGAACTGTTTGCTCTTATCCGGCTGGCTCCGGCAGTAAGTTATTATTTTTTCATTTTTATTTTTTTTGTGAAGTCCACTTTTTCTTGAATATCTTATGATCAATTAACTATCTAGCATTTTTTTTCAAAGGTGATAAATTTTAACGATGTGTTTCAGGAGTGTTAGTCAATATATTTAATGATAGGTGAGAAATGAGCATTGGCCAATTAGAAGAGATGCTCAACAAAACATACTGGATATTGCCTAGTCAACTGTACTGCTATGCATTAGCTGATTTCTCTAAACTTTAGTTTAATTTTTTAATATTGATGCTAATGGAAGTAAAGTTATGTATTATATTACTACTAACATAATTTCATGTTATATATAACATAAATTTCATAATTAACATATATACCAAACAAAAGCAAAATAGCATAAACTGAAATTCATGGGTTTATTGACATTTCAGGAGTCTGTAGCCCTATAAACTCTGAACGAGATTAGACCCCAATTAGATGGAATGTTTTTATTAACTAGTATATCAATTTCCTGGGGCTACTGTAAAAAGATACCACAAACTGTGTAACTTAAAACAACAAAATGTTATTCTCTCACAGTTCTGAAGGCTAGCAATCCAAAATCAAGTTGTTGACAAGGTGTGTTCTCTCTGAAGGCTCTAGGGGAGAACCTGTGATTTGCTCTTATTTCTGGTGAGGGACAATCTTTGGTGTTCCTTGTCTTATAGCTGCATAATGTCTTATAGCTGCATAATGCCAGTCTCCATCATCACATGGCATTTTCTCTGTACGTCTCTCTTTATGTCTCTTATTATAAGGACATCAGTAATATATGATTGAGCCCAACCTAATTCAAAATGACCTCATCTTTATGTAACTAATTGCATTTGCAATGACCCTAGTTCCAAACAAGATCTCATTCTGAGGTATTGGGGTTAGGAGTTCATCATATCATTTGAAGACACGATTAAAGCCATAACAATGAGCTTACTAATAAAACCTTGCAAAATTTATATCTTTTAACTATAATAGACATCTTCAGAAGATGAATAATTCAAAAAGTAGAACTTCTAATTTAATATTTAATTGAGAAGATGATGCATTTAGAAAATATTAGCAATGATAGGAAATAGCATGCTGAAAGCATACGACATGAATTACTCTATGGAATACTTCCTTCTTTACCACACTTTAAAGTAGCCTATCCAGGTTCTCAATCTTCCCATGGCCGCATAGCCTTTTCTGAATACATTACGCCCTTTGTGGAGTAGCATAGCTAAATTTTTAAATCTAGGTTGTCTACATACAGTTTTCATGGTAGGCCTTGTATGTTTCATGTTTATAAATGAAGGGAAATTTTTCCAAAAGGAGCAACCAGATCTTATGAGGGGTGGGAGAGTGAATGAAAAATAATATTTTCAGTCACTATAGATTATATATAAATAACATATAACACACACACACACACACACACACACACACACACACATATATATATAAACATTATATATAAACATTAACAATAAGGAGAATTCTCATAAAAGAGAAAAATTAGTAAAAGACAAATTTTTAGATCCTTGAGCCATTTAAGGTATTTGTCTAGGGGAAAAAATGTTAAAATATATATATATATATATACATATATATATATATATATATACACACACACATATATATATGTACATATATATGTGTGTGTGTATATATATATATATATGTGTGTGTATATATATATACACACATATATATACATATATATTTTTTAACATGTGTGTATATATATATGTATATATATACACATATATATGTACATATATATACACACATATATATACATACATATATATACATATATATATATATATTTTTTAAGATGCAGAAGTTAATGAGGATGCTGAGTCAAAAAAATAAAAATAAAAAACATAGAAGAATCATTAGGGAATAAAAAAAGCTAAAATGTGATATGAAATTGAAGACAGATGTAAAAAAAACTTTTTTTAAAAAAGAAAAGGCGATCTTGGTTATAAAGATGTTAAATTTTACCTAATTACTTTCTAAGAAAGACTAGATGCCATACTTGTTCCAAGCTATGTGACTAAGCTTTGTGATTATACAGTGCACATCAACTGCAATCAGCCATAAGAACTTTAATGAGAACTCTAGTTCACAGAAACAAGTAGTTTTTCAGAGGATGATGCAAATTTGAATAGAGGAAGTACAAACTACACAAAGCAATCATCTTAGAAATGAAGAATTTTGCAAAACATCAACAGGTGCAAATCATGCATGATGATATGGAATCACATTGAAATAATAAATTATCTTCTAAAGAGGAAAAATAACAATTTCTGTAATGATAAATTTTGTTTTGAAACAGATTTTCACTGAATCATTTTCATAATTACATACAGACTTTATTTTACTAAAAGTGGTCTTCAGCCATAGCTATGAACTTGGAGAACCTTTTAAAAATAACATACCCTAGGCTTTTCTCAAAGGTGTTCTGATGTAATAGGTCAGAGTTCATCAAATTTAGACCTCAATATTAACCTTATAATTTCTTATTTATGTATTATGTTATAAAATCATATCTGCATTTTTTAATATGAATAATTATATCAGAGACAATGGGTTCCGTTGTACTGACACAACAAGTACCATCAAAATTTCAGTAATATAGTGAAACAAAGTTCATTTCTCAGTCTAACAGAGTTCAAAGTGAGTCCAGGCAAGTTTCCCATCAACTCTCCTTTATGCAGTGGCTTTGTGTTCCAGGAGACAGTGATCTGTTTATACTTCTGTCTTAATATGAAGTCTTAGAATCATTGGGGCAGAAGAAAAAATCATAGAGATATTGGGTGACTTGTTCCCAAAGTCTCCCAAAATACTTTTGTGTACAGTTCATTGGTCAGGAGTATCATGGCTCTACCCAAGAATAACAGACCAAAATGTGTATATTAAGTCTACTTTTATTTCAAGAAATCTTTCTGGATTATAGTTTGAAATAGTAGTTCTGGTCAATTATTTGATTTTCTTTTTTCAGGGAAACCAATATTACAACGTTTAACCTCCCTACCCTATCTTCCATTTGTACCACTTACGCTCTGGTTCCTTATACTTTTATTTTTAAATCTCAGATTTGCTATCTAGATTATTTTCCTGCCTCGATTCAATATTATTTATTATTTGTTAAAATCTATTCTCTCTTGGGCCCTTTATAATTTATCTTTATTTTTGATACAATTTTGTCTTTTACATATATTTCTTTCATTTTCAATCAACTTTATTTTTTTAATTCTTATATATATGTTGTTAAATTTTATATTTTTATTCACAGTGATATTTCATATTTTTAATATGCTTATTTAGGATATTTAGTTTAGTTTGCAATATTTTGTGTTTTCTTCAGCTTCATGGTTCATTTATTGTTGAGACTTTCCACAAGCAGAAAATCTGACTTTTTCAATATCTGACTATCTATATCAGTTTTGTATTGATGTTTTCTAATGTTTTCTATCCTTATTTAGAGAGCAGGATTCCTAGACTGTAAGTTCTCTCATCTGTCTTTTCTTCCTCTTCTGTGTATTTTATTGTATGTTCTAAGAAGAAAGAGGGGAAAAAATTGGTGTCCGCTTTTCTCTTTCATTTATGCATAACACTTTGTTTCCCTCTCTTTATTTCCTTCACACTATCATCTCCAAGGTATATCATCTCTTCTTTGATTCTTCTCCAGAAGCACAGCTTTTCTAAAGCTGTCACTACGATGCCACACATTTTCAGGTTCTTGGTCCATAACCAGGTCTATGAATACTGCAAACTACCAAGTCCCAATCTGTGTTTAGTATGTTTACATTTATTATTTCACTTTTTCTTTCTGAGAATGACTTTGTGTATTTCCTCTAACTCCTCTGCTTCCATCTGTTCTTTGTCATGCAGTCTTTTCAGCATCCTCTCTTCAAACTTTCTGTACCCACACTCTGAGAACGTGGTGGTTGATATTCACAATTGAGATTTATTTTTTCTGTTTTATTTCTGTTTAAAATTATCTAAAGTTGTGATGTCCTCTGTATCCTGGTAAGATTGACAATATTTGCTGCTCTTATTGACTTTATCAACATTTCAGTAGCATAAGAAGGGGAATCTGAATCAGGCTGTTGCCGTTGCTTTCCAAGGACAGATAACCTTTAACAGGAAAGTATCATTTTAACAAATAATTGAATGTGGAAAAAAATAGAATATTATACAGAGTTCAATGCTGTTATTAATGTTTAGCACCAAATGTGGTCTTGAGCTTCTTACAATAAAAAATTTAGTCAATTAAATAATTTTTTAAAATTATTTACTAGGAAAAATAGTACATTTCATACCTCAGATGAAAAAATACAGATTTCCTAAGACCTAAATCTGAAAGAAATTTCATATAGAATTTTTAGACAGGCTTCACTAAATAACAAAATAAATAATCTCTAGGGCAACTCTTTTTTTATATTATCTATGTTAATTTAGATTATTTAGAGGATAGAATTAGAGTAATATTTTTAAAGTTTCCAGCATAAAGTTAATTCATTTGAAAACTTATAAAGTGTTAGCTACAACGATTATTAGTTCTAAGATTAATATAATTATATATTGTGTTCTCTGGAACCTCCTGGCCTTGGATAAGATTGTGAAGGGCCACATCTAGATCTTTAGAGAAGAGTCTGCTTAGAATACCCCATCAGCATAATCCTAAGAGAATCATCACAGAGAAAAGTTTCAGGTTGAGTAGATGAACCAAGTAAGCAAGTGATGACCTGTACATTCTTTATCCTTTAGTTGGCAGATTTTTTTTCTTTTAGACTTGGATGATTTAAGTCTATAGCCATACATATTAACTTATGTGTAAAGTCATCTTGCAACCACAAAGATCCAGTTTTGGGCTTAAGTTAAGGCAGAAAGAAGTGAAAATAACAGGTTTTAAAGTTAATGCCACGTCAAAATGGGTGTGAATTCCTTCCTAAACTACTAACATAGATAAATAAATTCCCATACTGATTAAGTCACTTTGAGTCAAGTTTTGTGTTTACTTGAAAAAATCATTCTGAATGAAAAAACAAGAATTGTATATCTTTATCCTAAATGTTATTTATGGGCATAAAACCAAAGTATAACTCATGTAAAACAATTATTTCAAGGGACAAATCAATATATTTTAAATATGTTAGATTTAATGTAATGTCAAAACTTAAAATTATATTCCAAAGTGATTTTTGAATGTGGCCTATGCAAAAAAAAAAAAGTTAATAATTTTAAATACACGCACATGTGTAAACCAAAACACATAATCATTAAACATATAAAAGAGAACATAGAAGAAAGTAAACAATTACTCACAAACCCAAACAAAAATTACAAGGTACAATGTGGTGTACAAACTTTAGAGATTTAGTTTCTTAAATAAAAATATATACTGATAGAGATTTGGATACATATATTACTTGTGTTGTTATGCCATATGTAAACTTGCAAACTCCATATTTTCTATTAAATGGATTTTTTATTTATCAACTAGATATGAGTAAACTAGAATGAATGAACTAGAGGCCTGGATGGAGGGCTATTCATTCTGGATTCACAGTGCTAAGACTGGATTTGACATGAGCCTGGAGTTGACTACTACAGTTTAGTTGCTAAGTGAGTTAGAGGTATTAGAGAGAAAAATTACTCTGAAAAATTATATAAATAGGGATCTGATGTTAAGGAGATAGAGATAAGGATGACCAAAAACACAATACCCAAAACTAGTAATAGTAAGTACAAGAATGAAATCAAATATATATATTTTTTTCTTCATTTTAGAGTAAAATGTGACATATATAATATTGGGATACAAATTAAACTTTTAAAAATATGCTGATTTTCTACCTTGGAGAAAATATTTCAGTAGAAGATGGGTTTCATAATTGCTTTTTAAAATATATATATATATATATATATATATATATATATATATATATATATATATATTGATAGACTGATATCTAAGAAATATTAATTGTACATTGAGATTCAATCATTTTGAAGCATATTTACTATACAAAGTATTTCAATAAATGATTAAAATATATCACTATATAATTTACTTACACAGGTTATATCTCTTTTGTTAAAGTTTAAAACAAATTTAATAATTATTTAATAGTTTTATTTTTAGATTATTTTCAAATAACATTTTATAAGCAGAAAATATAGTTGGAAGATGTTAAAATTCATCATGTTATGAAGCATTTAACATTGGTATCACTATATATTTTTCACCTCAATTTTTCAAAGTATTTATAGAACTCTAAATTAACTAGATCTTAATTACATCAGAAACTTTTGTATTTGAGTCACTGTATTTACATGAACCAATCAAAAATTAAAAAAAAAATTCTAGTCTGTTTTCTAAAAATTACTTAAACCAACTCATAAATACCTAAGCTTTTATTTTTTAATGCACTAATCTTACCGCATTCATGAGAATCATGTTAAAACACTGGAGTGTTTGTGTATTTGTCTACAAATATTTGCTTTGTGGTTTAAATTTGTTTAGATAGAAGCAATGAGAATCAAATTATTTCAGATCTCGGCTATGCACAAAAAAGCATTAAACACCGGAAGCAATTAAAAAGAACTGCTCTCTTGCTCTGTACTGTCATCCCACACATTGACAAGCCTTTGAAATAAAGAATAAGATTCCTCACACATAATTAGCCAGAACAAACTTATAAAAAAATTAAATAAAGTGTGTTTTGCTTAAAGACATGATCATCGATCTATAATTCACTCCATCACTACTGATTTGTAAATGTAATGAGTTAGTCAAATCATCCCATTCTCCCACACTGTTCTTAAGGGACAATGATGATGGTCTCAAACACATATAAATCTTTTTAGATATGGTTTCCTGAGCTTGATTAGTTCAGTCACAAAAAAGAATGAAAAGAAGGAAAGGGTTTATAAGGCCTCAATGGGATTTTCTAAAAATAGTATTTGAAACATTAAACCAAATTTTATATGTAATGACTTTCTAAAACAAAGTTTTAATGTTTGAACAAAGTTCAATAATTCAATGAACAAAGTTTAATAATTTATTATTAATCAAGGTAGCGTATGAAGGACATAATTTTTAAAAATGGAGTGATTATGGCTATGGGTCAGTTGGGAACAATGTCTACTATATTTTGAAGACTCCAATCCAACCCAGGAAAAACCCTTTTTTAACCAGATAGCTAACTAAAGCTGTAAAGTGTGCTGTACATTATTCTTTTGATGTGATTTTATGTAACTAGCCATGTTCATATAATGTATAGTATATACCTCCATTCTCTCTCTATATATATTCTCTATCTATATCTATCTGTATCTATATCTATATGTATAACTATATATAGATACACACACACAAACACATACACACACACACACATATATACATACATATATATGTATAAAACATATATTCCTATGCATTGATTTTAAAAATATATGTAAGTGTAAATCTATATCTATAGATCTATCTACTATCATCTATTTTGTAGACTGGTAGCTCATACTTTTTTTTATAAGAAATGATATGCGAGCAACTACCCCAAAACTGACTGCTTAAAGTACGCATAATTTACTGTCATATACCTGTAAATTAGTTGACTATTGACAGAACTCGATTGGATTTATCTGGGTGGTCTATTGAGCTTGACTAGGCTTGCTCACCCTACTGGGATCAGGCATGAATTTGTTCCATGTATCTCTCATCCATGTTCTGGGTAGAGTAAACTGGCTTTGAAATGGTTTTCTCATAGAAACAACAGTGACATAAGAGGAAAAGTGGTAATAGGTAAGGACAAGGGTCAGCATGGCCTGTCATCATGTCTACTTAATTCTAATGAGCAAATTAGGTTACACAGTCAAACCTAAAGTCAAGGGCATTTGATCACTTAATATAAAATACTGTAAGGTCAAAAAGCATAGGTAATAGTTTCAAGTGGGTGGAGAATTGAGATATGTAGTGCAGTTTGACTTTAAATGACTAGTTAATAAAGAGGCATAAAAATCTAAGATGCTTTTATCCTCTTTGCCTTCTCAGTCTTTTTAAAGTTTTTATGCCAGCTCATGTTAATTCAGTTGTAATTTCCTCAACAGTCACAATCAGGCAAGTTTATACTTATAATTCAGATTAAAACTTAATATTTTTAAGAAAAACATATTAAGAAAGTAAAATGCATCTGCTTGGGAGAGTGCCTCGGATATGTTAATGTTGACAGTAACAATTATTAATTGTGAACACTATATATGGCAAGAAAGCCTACAGTTGCATTATCTTATTTAATTCATCAAGTGTTGATTTTATTGCTGTATTACTCAATTATTCTATTGGAAAATAAGGTGAAAGGAAGGTTAAACAAAGTCGACTAGGTTACATGGTTGAGAATCATTGACTCATTTGAAACCGATAATTGATGTCAAATCCCATGCTTTAACTGCTAGGGGGCAACTAGTCACATAAACAAAGAAACAAACATCGTCAAATACACACCTGCAGTGAGATTTCATGTGTAACGCATGAGTTTGGAGGATTCAGACTACATTAAAACTTTAGCTCTAATTATTAATAGCAGGGTATTTTTGGAAAATTCCCTAAGATGTTTGGATTTCCTCATGTGCTAATGAGAATAATAGTAGTATCTATATCTTAGGGATTCCTTAGGATCCCATTAGATGCTTGTAAAATATTTAGCAGAGTTCATGACATGTAGTGAGATAAAATAAGCTAATTACTATTATTAGTCTTATACTAGGTTTCAGGAAGCATGTTTCAAAACTAAGCAATTCATTAAAGAGAAAAGCTAAAATTTAAAGGAATGTACAAATTTAAGTTAATGTTTAATTTAATGGTATGATGGTTATTTACTCTTTTCTCTTCTGATTTTTTTAAATTTAATTTTCTAAAAATACAACTCCTGCTGCATGAAACTTCTCTTTACTCCTTTAGTCATGTTTTCCAAGTGACCCTTCATTTTCCAGAGTCCAGGAAAAGATTCTGTGAGTCCTTCCTTAGGAATTTTATGTAGTTTCTCTGGAAAGAAAACATGCATGTGTGACTCTGCAATTGGGAGGAAAAAGTAATCTTAGAGTTTCAGGTGGTGAAGGGAGAGGGGAAAGAAAGTGGGAGAGGGGATGTAGTGAAACACTAGCTAGCCTACAGGGACCAGAGAAAGGGAGAGAGAAACAGGAAGGGTGGTGATGACATTGAGTATCAGCATCTAGTCCCTCTTTATGAGCAGATGTACCTCTTTCTTTTCCATATTAAAAAAAAAAATGAGCTTATAAATTTATCTTTACTGAAAATAAAGTTGTTTTAATTTCTGGAACACAAGCAATTCTAACCAAAATATAGATCATTTTCTTAATCTAAGCCCTAGGTATTTAAAATATTAAACATGTGGGAAGAGAATGAAGCCCCAACAAAGGAGACAGAAATATCAACCAGTGAGTTTTGAGAAAAAAGCAAAGATGTGATAGCCCGAGAAGCCAAGTCAACAAGGAGAAGGGAGTGATAACCATGTTAACCACAGTTGACAGAGCAACTAAAAGGAAGAATGCGAACTGATTATTAAATTTAACAACATGGCAGTCACTGTTGACTTGAATTAAAAACAGCATAAAACAACACACTTTTAAAAAAATTGAATTTTGCAGATTCTGTAGATCAGGAGTCTATGTACGACTGTCCTAGGTTCTGTGGTATAGGACATTGTCTGAAAAACATAATCAAAATGTCAGCTGGGTCTCATCTCAACTACAAAAAGATTCTTTTCCAACTTTGTGTAGTTGTTGGTGGAAGTCAATTCCCCGTGGGCTGTTAGATTATCAGTTTCTTACTGCTAGCTAGAAATTGCCCTCAGTTACTTGTTAGCTGAAAGTTGCCCCCCGCAGTTCCATGACATGAGTGCTTCTTCAATGTGGCTACTTGCTTTATCAAAGCCATCAAGAGAAAGTCTCTCAGCAAGAAGCTTATGTGAGATTATTACATATTCACTTGAACATGAACAACTCTTCACCTTTGTCATAATGTAATGGTCGAAGAACAGTCACGGCTCCAACTCATACTGAAGGGGAAGAGATTAAACCAGGAGACAAATATTAGAAGGAAGGGATGGTGAGGGTCTAGCACAATGACAGTAAGTAGCAGTAGGAAAGAAAGCCTGATCGGAATAAATTTAAAATATTGGAATCGTCAATAATTTTTAAAAGTAAGTAAAAAATAGTGTTTAATGTAATAAAACAAGTGAGATAAAAAACATTATTATCTTTTATTGATAAAAGACTGTGTTCAAATTTTCCTTCTTTATAAGAACACCAGTTGTACTGGATTAGGACCTGCTCTAATGCCCTCATTTTAACTTTATGACCTCTATATGCCTATCTCCAAATAAGGTGGTGTGGTGCTAGGGTTTATGCCTTCAGCATTATAAATTTGGGGCAGGGGAAAATTTAACCCATAACAGAAATCTATGGTTTTATTTTTTTTGAATCAATAATAATTCATTTGATTTGTAGGGTCATGAATGTAAAGTTTAGCCAGATCATGAATTAGTGTACCTTTTTTTTTTTCTTTTTTCTTTTTACTAACAATGTTCAGCTGAATGGGTACAGATGAGAGGAAGCAGAAATGGCTAGAATTAGCTAAGGCTACAGTTTTGGCAAGTAAGTCTGATTATTAAAAAAAGGACAAAAGTCTACCAGGCACCTTCTTGTAGTCCTCATCCTTCAATATCTAAAGCTTCCAATTTTGGCCACATTATTTATTTGGGCCAATAATATTTTAATATTTTAGTGAAAGTGTCATATTGCACTGAGAAGCAGAAACTTTTATAACTATCACAGTGAAACGTTATATTTCCTCTCTCTGTGTCATGATGGGCAAGGTTAAAATGTAGCTTGGCCCTAGTCTGATGGAGGAGAAGTAAGTAAACTTAAATACATATACAATGGATAATATTTAAACCTTTGTTTTGGGACATCACTAATATCTGAGGGTCGTTTGTTATCACAAGATAATTTAGCCAACAATGACTGATATATTAAGATATGATGCAAAGGAATGTTTATAATTAGTGTTTCATGAAGGCAGAGGTCTTTTTATCTTCTAAGTGTTAATATAGTCAAAGCACTTAAAATAGTGCCTAGCACATGATAGTTACTTATTATATATCTTTCGAGTTAATTAATGGCCATTGGATTAAAGCTAAAGAATGGTGAATATAAGACATCAAGTAAAAGAGGGACAATGATAAGTTCGTAAGAATAGAGGTTTTAATGGATTTAGTTTTGTTTGAGTCAGAGAGATAGAATGAATTTGAGAAAAGAGGTTATGTTAAAAAAAAATAGGATCCATGAAACTGAGATCACAGAGATGTTGTATTTATTGGTAACCACAAGATTTAGACTGAAATAAAAAGATTATAGCTGAGATGAAGACAAGAATTTTGGAGAAATGGTATTCAAGGATCTGAAGCGCCAGGTGTTTAAGAAATCATCTAGATGTGTAGTGGAATCACAGACAATTAAGGCAGGAATAGAACTGGAACCAATGCTAAAATCACTGTACTATGAGGAGGAATAGGGAAAGAAACCAGGAGACTGTAGATTTCGGCTACAATGGGGATTAGTGGGTTATAGAATCTGAAGTGTATGAGAATCAAAGTCAAGCATCTTTAAGGAGAAGAATGGCCTCAAACCAAGAATAAAATGTAAATATCCAAGTGCTTATACCAGAGATTAGGAAACAAAGATAGCAGTTGAGAGGCCCTCAGTGGAAACTATGTATCCTCAGGGGAGAGCCATGTTTCCATTAGAAAAATAATTTGAAGGGAATGACTAGAGAAGTAGTTTATATCAGAACGTAAAATAATTCCCCAGGCACAGAATAAGCTGTCAAGAACTCAGATGATAGGATAAATGAAAGAAAGAAGAGATTGCAGAGCTTTAAAGGACATTGGATTTGGGGAACAGGAGGAATGATTGAGTCTGGGGATTCTCGTGGTTACTGTGAACAAGAATGAATGACATAATGAAGTTGATAATGGTGAATTTAGGGCAGACTATATTGGAGAAGGCCTGGGTTGGAGCAATTGCCTGAGGATTCCTCCTAACTCACAAGAATTGGAATATTAGGGCTACATTAGCCTGGCCTTACTCCTAGTGGTTTCTTTCACTCCAGAGCTCTGCTAGTTAGAGAATGTGCCACACATAGTCATTCTTCCCAATGATGAGAGTAGGCTAGGATGAACTTGGAATATGAGAATAAATATGCTTTATTCCCAGGTACGACCTCTTTTCTCACCCTCATTTTTTTCCTCTGCCAGAAGAATAAATTTGATAGAAAACAGAATGAGTTTTGTTTGGTTTTGTTTTTGCATGGGAAGAAAGATTCTATCTTAAAGCCAGCCTCACAGGTATCTGTAAGTGAATGAGTTTGGTGGTAATATGATGTGTTCTCTCATTAATTTCACCACAGAAATTAGAAAACCCACACAAAGACATTTTATATGCCTCTTCCAAATATTTGTCTTCACATGCTGTCATAGTGGATATGTCTTCTACCACCTATAATTGAGCACATAGGAGCAATAAATAGCTTCCATCCCTAAGCAATGAAATTGTTCATCCTTTGGGTACAATTTTTTTTTTTATGAGGATCATTGGTCATAGAGGGGAATTGATATAAAAATAAGATACATGACCATTAGATATTAATAAATTGCCACCAAGAAGCTTATTTCCATTTTTGTAACAAGCTTAAAGATCAACACAGAGAGGGATGGAAGAATATAAATATTCGCCAGATTTCAAGTATAGAAAGTCTACGTGTGTGTGTGTGTGTATGTGGTATCTTGGTTAATGAATCTTTAGAGAAGTGAATTTATATGAAAATAGGAAGGATAAACAACAAATGCCTTTTTAAAAAAATACTGTAGAAGCCTTAAAAATTTTTACTAGCTTTTCTCAGACACATTGAGTGGGACATGGTGAACATAAAAACCTGACCCACAGAGAGTAGTTTAGCTCTTTCATCATGCATCTGCACATTATGAACTAAAAATATAGTAAATATTTAATCTGTAATTGTCTTACTTGATATGACATATACTTCCATTTCTATTGCACTGTATAAACATACATCCATGAAAGTGCATTTGTGTGTGAACATATGCACAAATGTAGTTCTCCTGAAAAGTTTTTCTCCTGAAAAGTATTTGAACATTCCCTGGAACTGTTGATTACTCAACTGATTTTATCTGCAGCACATGAATAAAGGGAGCAATGTACATGGGCTACTTAAAGACCTGCATCTGAATTTCTCAACTATCAGTAACAAGTTGTCACTTTATCCAGCTTAAATACAGACAATATTATGGCCAATCCTGTCTTTAGAGCAATTTTTTAAATTTAGTTTTATTCATTTTTTAATTAATAGAAGTAATTTTTAGAACAGTTTTAGATTTTAAAAAATGAGTGGATAATAAAGAGTTCCCATATGTACTTTATCCCAGCAATGACACATAATTTGCCCCATTATTAAAACTTTACATTAAGAAGTAATATTGGAACCAATGCTAAAAATCATTGCCCTATGAAAGAGAATAGGGGAAATGAACCAATGTCAGCAACAACAGGGGTTAATGGCTCAGAGAATCTGAAAATAAGTATGAGAATCAAAGTCAAGTGTCGTTAGGTAGAAGAATGGCCCCAAACCAAGAATAAAATAAGGGAAAATATCCAAGCTCATTTGGATGATAGCAGCTGAGAGGCCAGCAGTGGGAATTTATTATAATTAATAAACCAATATTGGCACATATTTTTAGTCATTGGAGCCATAGTTTACATTAAGGTTCACTCTTTGTTTTGTACATAAGTTTGGACTTTGACAAATACATAATGTCATATATCTACCATTAGCATATCATAAAGAATAGTTTTATCGTCCCCAGAGTTTCCTGTTCTTTATCTATTCATCCTTCTGCCTTCCCATCTCACCCTTCTGGCAGCCATTGATTAGAGCAAACATAGATTAGTTTACTCTCTGTATAATTTTACCTTTTCCACAATGTGTGTAGTTAGAATCATACAACATACAGCTTTTTCAAGATGGCTTCTTTCACTTAGCAATATTCACTTGTTTCCTCTAGATCTTTTTGCACCTTGAAAGCTCATTTCTTATTATTGCTGAGTAGCATTGTATTGTACAGATGTACCACAGTCTGTTTATCCATGCAGCTATTATTTTATTTTATTTTATTAGGTGAGGCAATTCTTGGTTGACCTCACAAATTGCAAAGAACTTGTCAGCTTACAATTTCTTCTTCTTATTATTTTATGCCTATAGCACCTAGTAAATATGTAAGTGTAAATACTTTAAGTTCTTATCCTTTCTTAATAAATGACCCTAGTGAAATATCTTAAAGTAGCCATCTATATGGGCAAATATGAAAATTTAATGAGCTCTATTATTTCATTTTTGGTTAATAATAGAAACAGGCATATTATGAACACTAGTTATTCAGCAGCTATTATCAAATTTCACTACATTTGATTGTCATCTTCAATAACTTCTGGCTATGTCAAAAGTCTTTTTTCTGAATGAATGTTATCAGAATAGGTGAAACATAGTGGTTGATGAATCTTGAGCAGACATAAATTTTTGTAAAAAGAGCATACAGGAAACTCAAAAAATACATTATATTCTGGTGTTATATACTGGAAAGCTCAAATGACCACACTCAAGTCAGAGAAATCTAGAATAATTTCACTGGATTCGGTGATAATTTTGAAGGAATCACAATAATTATATACTATACCACCCTAATAAATTGTTTTTCCCTGGTGCCTTTGTTCATCTTCAACCTATTGTCCTTACTATAGATGGAGTAAGTAATCTTGCCAACGTTAAATAATTTCATGACTTGAGTTTATGCATTTTTATTTAAAGTTTGGAATAAAATATTTTACTCATTTTTTATTAAAATATAAATTTTAAAAATTCTTCACTATTAATGAATTCCTAATGTATAGAAATAGTTCCCATTCATGGTGTTCCTAATATGCCATATGGTTATACTTTATTGTCATAAATTTCAATAAATGATCATTTGTTCTCTTTATGTATATTTTCTAGAAAATAAATCTGGATTATATTATATCTAGAGCATACATTAAATTATTTAAGTAAAAATATACATTTATTGAATTACCCTAATTAATATGGTAGTTTTATTAGCAAAATAATGATCTATACCCTAATCTCCAGAATCTATGAATAAGGTATCTTATACAGCAAACAAAAAAAAAGCATCAAAAAAGTAACTTTGCAGATGGAAATAAGTTTATAGATCTTTAAAACAGGGGAGACAATTTGGTGGACCAATCTGAAGAGTAAGAAAGCCAAAGATGAAGAAGAAGCTGGAAAGTTTCAAGGGGCAACAAAGACTCAAACCCTGTTGTTGGTTTTGAAGATAGAACAGCTGAGAACCAGCAAGAAAATGAAGACTTCAATTCTACAATCATAGTCAACTGAATTCCAGAAAAAAAAAAATTATAAAGGATTAAGGAGACATATTTTCTCCAGTGAGCAGAAAGAAATGCAGTCCAATTGACATGCTAATTTTAGCTATGTAAGAACCATGCTGGATTTCTGACTCAGAGGAGGGTAAGAAAGCAAATTTGGGTTGTTTTAGGTCACTAAATTGGTGATGATTTTGATAGCAACATTAGGAAACTAATACAACTCACTTAGCCAATATTGATAAACTTTTCATTGCAACACTGAAAATAACAATGTAAACTGTTCCTCCTCTTGCAAATGAGAAGTCAAGTTAACATAACCTCTCTGGACCTCACTTTCCATATCTCCTGCTGTGAATATAAAAATACTTAAGCCTAATGCACTCAATAAAATAGATGGCCCATAGTAGACTTTCAAAAAAATTCATTTATTGTTATAAGTGCTTATTAATAGTTTTTGAAATGCCTGACATTATACTAAGCACTGTCAATTTAGTTATTCAGTGCATCACTATTTGATTTGTGTAATAAAGTAATAATTCTATTTTTGTAGCTATGTTTATAATTGAAGTTGATCTGTAGAGTTCCCTGTTGATTTTTTCTTTCTCAAACTTGTAGTATATTACAATAATAACTTATCATTTAAAAAAAAATCTGTGGAGTCTGTCATCAAGATTCTTTGATAATTTGGAAGAACTCCCTAAATATGTTCAGTTTTTGATATATTTTTGAATAATTTTGATAACTTATTTTATTTCTTTAAATGCAATAATTATTCATATTTTAAATTCTATGAGATTTTCCATTTTTTAGAATATTAAATATTTAAGCTTTCAAAATTAATTTTAACATTTGATATAATTTTGAGGAGATGGATTTTACCTAACATGTAAACTAATGAATCAGTCTGTCAAAGTTCCAGAAGACAGGAAACTCCTGGGTCAAAGGCAAACAATTTTATTATTCTCAGCACAGCCAATACTAGGAGTGACAGGAACTTGTGTAAGTTTCCTTTGCCCTCAAGGTCCACGAGCTTACACAGAGGGTCACATGAGGACTACTTGAGCAGTACATTGCGCATGAAGGGATGTTTGCACACAGGGATCTTGAGCTTAGGGAATCCTTTATTTTTATGGTAAACAATTCAACTTTTTGTCCAGAGAGATACATTATCTCAACTTTCAAGATTTCTAGTTGCACAAACATCCCGAGAAAGAAATGGCCTGGGTGAAGAGTCTTACAATCTCAACACTCTCAGGTGTGTAGGAGTGTATAGAGCCCTTAGCAAATTGCCTCCCAATAACAATAGTTCATTAAGCCAATATATATGCAAGTGTTTTTGCTTAAATCTGCATTTGTATCCTCTTATTTTTAATACAACTAGGTCATCTATATTTTTTTAATTCAATTTTTCAAATAATGTCCCAATTTAATAATCTTTACAAATCAGCAATTTGGGGTTTTAATGATTACAACTAATATTTTATTCATTACAATTATTATTACAATTTCTATTTTGTTATTTATTTATTTATTTTTTGCCTTACTAATCCTGTTTCTCTCTTGCTTAGAAATTGTTTTATTGCCTTCAAAGTACACTTAAACTGGACTTAAATTATTCTCCCAAAATTATCAAAGTATTATCTCTTGTTCTATCTCATTTCTCACTCTTTTACAACTTCCTTGTAAATTCTGAAAATTCTGAATTACATCCAGTCCCTGAAAGTGTTATGCTCTAATTTACTCTCTCCTGTATTTATTCCACTTCTTGAAAGTGTCTGTTTTTTGCTAATCCTTCCTTTCACTTAGTTCAACCTGAGACTTTTTCTAGTTCAAGGCCTTGTTGTCTCCCTCTCAAGTATGCTTATAGGTCCTTTAATCTATTAGTTTTGTAATTTCTGTTATTTGTCTTACATTTAATGTTTCATAATATGGTAATTAAATAAATTAAAATAAAATTTGAAAAGTAATCCCAGTAAGTTTTTAATATAAGAAGTAATAAAAGGAATATCAAAACAACTCCCAAATCTGAAATTACAGAGATAAAATGAAATATTAAGACTATAGAAAAAAATCAGTTTCTGGTTTTATATAATAATCATATATAACCTGTTAAAAATATTAAATTTTTATCAAGTTAAATAAAGACATAAAAGGTAGAAAAGATGAGTATACACCATTAGAAATAATAAAGACCTAACTATATACTAATCAGTTTTAAGCAGATAAGAAATTTTACTATGCATTTGTATGATTATATTTGAAAACTATAATAATTGGATTTCTAGGAAAATATAAATGCAAAATTTGTTCAGGACCAAGTGGAAAATATTAAATTTAAATGATAGTAAAGGAGAAAAAAATCTCTCTTCTGACTGAATATAGTTCCATCATGTATTTAAAAAAGAGATTATTTTCTTTAAACATTTCAAACTGATAGAGTAATTAAAATATCCTCAATTTATTCAACTATTATAATCCTAACAATAAAACTTAACAAGAAAAGCTGATACAGCAAAGTTAAATAATAGTAAAAACTCAGCTATGCATATTTTTATAAAAGCTTATATTATATATTAAGAGGAAGCATATGTATCAGAGTATTAATCAAACGTGCAAGCAAATTTTATAATAGGATTTTGTGAAATTTTCAACAGTATGTTTACTAAGGTACTACTGCTACATTAATAGATAAAAGTAGAAAAGACAAAGGATTGACACCATACATTAACTGCCCCCGAAAAGCAAATATAAATATATCTTTAAAAAGTCTAAGGATCATTGCATTTTGCATTAGAACTGACTGTACACATACACATACTTCTTTTTCTATGGTGTTTCAAAATACATGCACATGTTCACAAATGACAACCTAATGAATACTCATCATTACCTAGAGCCCTGGAATTAAAAAAAAAAAGGCTAAAAACTCTACTTCCTATTTTACTTCTACTGGAAATTTCAATACAAAAGCAATGATAAAAGGCATCTTTTTTGCTCCAAGATAGAGCACAAATGAAGATATTAACTCCTTGTGCGTTATGTGTTGTTAAATCGACTCTGATTCCTAGCAACCATATGAATGAGTGATGTCCACAGTGTCTTCTCCTCAACAGCCCTGCTCAGCTCCTGTAGTCTCATGCCTATGGCAAATATGAGAGTCAAGTCATCTCATATTTGGTCATCCTCTTCCTGCTGCCTTCTATTTTTTCAGCATCATTGTCTTTACCAAGGAACCCTGCCTTCTTAGTTTTCCTGAATTATATTCAGAGGTTATTGTGATTTCTAAAACCTTTCCTCTATAGATTCATAGTGTTACCATTGGGGCCAACTGGAGTTCCATGTCACTTCAATGACAGTGGGGAGGGAGAGCAATAACAATGGTGCAGAACTGTAGCTAGCATTTTCCCTCAGTTCTTCCTCAAATGTCAGCAAAGAATCACAGGTCATTGAGATTTAATAGTCTTATTAAAAATATATTTTAGAAAGACAGAGAGTGCCCCAAAAAAGGCACATGGAGAAAGATGAAGCATGCCCCAACAAAAAGATCACAAAAAAGAGACCCCAGAAGTGCAAAAAAGGGCCCAAAAGTGGGAATGTCTGCATGATATTTGGGCCATGATGGGTGGTCAAAGGCATTCCTAAGTGATTGGCAAGTGAGATCATTGTGATTGACACTTGGCTATATATAACTCTTTGCCTAGTGTGCATGTGCTTACCTAGAATACTATCTGTTATAATTAAATTTATGAACTTCCAGGTGTAGTCAAATTAGGGTAGTACCATCTGTGCAGGCATCCGTAGCTGGATTAAGCTAGCTGAGACTATGACCCTCCTGTCTTTTGTCTCCAGGGATGTAGGATGGATTCTCTAACTACTAGTCTTGTGATGCAAGACTAGTAAAATCTCATATATGGAATTATTTTTTAATAAATAAGCACAATAGTCTGCATTAATCACTACTGTTTAGTTACTGAATTTTGACAGCTCTCTCAAATAAATTAGCTTAATGAATGATCAATGTGTGGCTACATAATTAAGAAATAATTAAGAAACATATTAGCATGTTAAACATTTTTATATAAATCACACAAGATGTCAGTAGCAGAAAAAAGATCTGGATAACCAGTTTTCTAATTGTTATATACTGATTCTAATTTATGTGTGATACACCAGTGTAAGATTTTTACATGGATAATCTCATTTTAATTGTCACAGTAGTCCTATAAGAAGGCTTTATTATTATCACAATTTTATAGATGAGGATGCTGAAACTGTTATTTTGGTGGTGTTGGCAGTTTTACCTGCCAGTTACTGATTAAAAACAGACTCGAAATGACATAATCCAACAGCATCGTGTTATTATTTTCTATTGTTATTTGGGGCCAATTCTTTTCATCAATCAACTTTGATGTTTGTGGGTTTATTTTTTCAGTCTGACAATTTGTTAAAGGGAACCATATACTGTTATAATATTTCTGATAAATTTACATATTTTCTTAATTATTTCAAGACAAGTCCAACAATAAATAAACTAGTGTATGAGAACAAAAGTCTGGGGAAGTGATGTTACAGCACTTTACTTCTTGCAATTCACTGTTGGAATAGACCTAAGATCATTTAAAGTCTTTCCTAAAATCAACTGGAACCTAAGATCATTTAAGTCTTTCCTAAAATCAATTGGAACAACTGTAGAAACGTTATGAGAAACATCTTGTTTTTCCCATTGAAAGCCAACCTTGCTACATGCAATGTGACTAAGATAACTGCATTTCCAGAAGTATCACAGTCAGACTCTGTATGAACTTCTCTATGCATAGAGAACTATCACAGTCAGATGGAGGGCTCATGGCTTATATTCATTAATTCTTTTTTAACTGACAACCACATCCTACCTCACCCTGCCCCTGGGGTGTATCTTATTTTTATAATCAGAAAATATATCGGGATGCATAAAGTAACAGTTACCAAGGAAAAAAAAAAACTACAATAGAAAGTAAATTAAAGCAAACATAAGCAAATTTTTTATATTTCAGTGGGAAATAGCAAAAAAGAAAAATAGTATCACTATCAAATGAAGTCAAGCTGTTCAAGCAACACATATTTACAAACAGAACTTTTAAAGGAGTTGGTATTATATGACACTAAACTCTTTTCAGCACACATAGCACTCAAAACTCCTCTTTTTTACATTGTATTTAGATATGTTAATTAAAATATTTATTTATTAATGTCATTTCTTAAAATACTTTCTTTTATGTTGCCTTTCATCTTTTCTGATATTGAAACTCATAAACCTACATTTTATGTGTGTTACTAATTCAGACTGATCTTTCCTCCAACTAATGTGAATCAGTGGAGTTCATTTTATGTGCTATCCATTATATGCTCAATTCTTAATATATATACACTTATAAAAGAAAAAACTCTCTAGCTGGAGAGTTACTTTAACCTTCCAGCAACCCACAGGTGATTATTTCCATTGTCATTTGTCATTTCACAGAGAGAAATAATGCATGTTATAGAAGTTAATACAGTTGCTCATGGTGATTTAGGAGAAAAAAACAGCCTATAATAAGAAATAAAACCCCCAAATCTCTTATTTGTATTTGATTTTGCTAAGTACTTGTAAGTATTAAATATTTGAAACTTAAGTACAATGCCTAGTACATAGGAGAATCAACATTTATATATTTCTGAAATTAATACACTCTGCATTGTTTGTGATGATTTTAATATAATAAATTACTAATATTAACACTAAACGTCTGCACTGCTTGTTGCACTGCTTATAGGATTTTGCCCTAAGTACTTAGTTCTGGGAGATATTACAGATGTATATTTTCTAAAGTAATCCAATGTATAAATTTATTACAAAAAAGGTGAAGGTGCATTTCATCTAGATTACTTATCAGGATATTTACAGTACCTGCTTATAACACCAGGTATATAGTAGAAATGAAACAAATACTTAATGATCTCATGAAGAAAAAAAAAAACAGTAGGAAGAACAGAGATTTGAAACACAGAGCTCTAACCTTTATCATACAGAAGGTAATGTTTGCATGAATGGTTTAAGGAAGCACTGTTGGAAGAAAAGTCCAAATTTATATTGAGTCACTTACATTATCCCCTAGGGGAAAAAATGAAATTAAACTGAATATTACTTCTATGAGACAATCTTATGTTTGTCTTGGCTATTAGAAGAGAAATATTTTAAATGTTTATACTAGTCAAACTGATGATGTACATAGAAAGAATAAAATATAATTATGTACTAAGAGGCTTTGTTCCTTTGTATAAAGCCTAGATAACTTACATTTATTTATTTATTTATCTATCTATTTATTTATTGCTTGCTTGTTTGTTTGTTTGTTTGTTTGACTGAATAATTTCAAAGGTGCTGGAACACACCAAAAAGTCAACTTGCTGGTATGGAAAACAAATAACTTTTGAAGGCAGAAAAACAGTTTTCTAACCTCAACTTGTCTGTTGATAGCTGTGCATGTATCTAGGCACTTAGAACTTTGGAGCTTCATGTTACTTATCTCAAATTACTAAAGTTATTTTGAGATTTACAGTGGAATGATATATTAGAAACTATTTGAAAATTAGTTATTGTCACCAAAATATTGATAATTACCTTACATTGATATTCTATTATTTTAGTTGTTGTTATTAACCCCAGTACCAACTTCCTTTTTTAAAAAAGACCAGAGAATGCATAATATTGAGCAAACCCAGGTATTTTTCATATTAGAGTATGGCATTCATGAATCATTAAAAGGAATTATATCAGAGTTGTCACTAACTCTTTACTGTGAAATACTATAAGAAAGATAAACAAAATCAAATAGGACCAGATGATGAATAGTCTGAAGACTGGGACATTAGACTCAACAAAAGCTACACTAAACTGCGGAATTTAACTCAGGTCATAGACAAACTTCAACTTTCTTTTTCTTCCTTCCTTTAATTACCTAACATCACTTTCCAAAATGAACACAAATTTTTAAAAACTAGTTTTTACTACCCATATGAAAACTCAAAATCTTTTATTAATCTATATACTTTGTTATTAATGACAAATACATAAATAAAATTAAGATATTATATTTTAGTCTAACCTCTCAAGAAAAACTGTAAATTCTATTTTTTAGTAGAGAATATTTTTAATAATAGGTTAGTTTGGATTGAGTACTGTATTTAGCATTTTGGACTGCTAATACTGATAGATTCTAAAATCCTCTCATTAAGTATGACTAAGAAAAGACAAAGTGCTTTAATTTTATAATTTATTCTTCACTGACTCTATCCCAACACAATGAAACATCACTGTTTATGATGTTCTCCAGACTATCAGTCAATCAATCAATAAGTGAGTAAAGATACGATTGAAATCAGATCATTTTAAGATTAGCTTTAAAATCCATGGTTTTGCATTAATCCAACAGTCTTACAATAATGACATCAGATGATTACATATAATTTTATCAATAGAACCATATGTATTAACTTTTAATTAGTCATTGAAATTGGGATTGTTTTCCTAAATAATTTAATCAAATTTCAAATTTACAAACAGGTATAACAAATTTAGTACAAATTATATGTACTTAGATTAAATAAACATGTATGAATCACATTTAGAAAGAAAAGTTAGTAAGAAAAGAATAAATTTGAAGATATTTTCATATAATATAAATATACTTCTATTATTCATATTATTTTCTCAATTTTACCAAGTCAACTTCAGCCTACTTTTATAAACTGATATTTTGTATTGCCATTTTATACATTTTTTACACCTTTCTAAAAATATCTTAAGGATGACAGTTATTTGGTAGCAAAATTTGTTAATTTTATGTTTATCAGGTATCATTGACTTACATGTACTAAATTAACCAGTTAAATTCTGTAATATGTCATTAAAAAAAAACACTGTAATCATTTCTTCAAAGGAACATCTTGATGACAAATTTATAGTTTTTCATATTCTAAAACTTTGACGATTAATATTTTAGTAAACTTCCAAAATTTTAACATTAATATAGACCACAGCAAAAAAAAATATTAAATAGATCGATAGTTTTCAAAAATTAAAAAAATACCTATGTTACCAATAGCCAGATCAATAAATTATATTTGTTTTAATATGTTAATTGCATTTAGATTTAGCTTTTTAAAAAGTTATTTGTAAACTAGATCACAATACTTTAATTTGTAAAAATAAAAAGTTTCAAAGTAAAAAAAAAAAATGACAATTTAATTATCAGGCCTTCAACTCTTGCCATCTGTTGCCTAAGCAGTGTTCCAGCTAAACACCTTTCAAATGGTTTGGGAAAATAAAATATTGGAGGCAGATACTTTTGAGTTAGATGAGCTGGACAACCCAATTAGCATCACTGAATTTCGGTTTTCTTATTTATCAATAATTAAATGGAACATTTCCTTTCTATATATTTTCTAAACCGCTTAACAATATAAATATCTTCATTCAATAGAAATATAATGAATTTGATGTATATAATTTTAAATTTCTAGTAGCCACATTAAAAATAAAAACAGGTAAAATTAATTTTAATGCTTTATCTAACTCAGTACATCTCAAACATTATCATTTCAACAAGTCATTAATATAAAAAGATATTCCTGAGATATTTTACATCCTTTTTTTTATATCTAGTATTTGCCATCCATTGTTTTATCCTTTCTATCCAATATTTTACACTTATAGTGCATCTCAATTATGACTAGTCACATTTCAAATGCTCAATAGACAATGCAGTTAGTGGCTACTGTGTTGGACCACACAGGAATGAATACTAGGTTTTATTGAAAGTTATTTGCTCAATATTTCCTGTTTACAACAATGGAAGGTATCAGGTAATATAATCTAAAATAGAACAAAGAAATATCATTATTTACAGATTAATAATTTCAACTTAAGAAAATTTAAATAAAAGAGATATACTTTAAAAATACATAAAATAAGAGAGATTTCTTGACAGTATATGTAAACTGAAGTGCCATGTTCTGTTACACAATTTGTACATAGTAAGCAGGGAAAAGTCACGGGTTTACCACTTAATATAATGCCTATGCTTGAAGGAGAAAGAACATAAAGAGATTCCTTCCTAAAACTTCTTTCTAATAAAATACTAATTGATTAGAAGGTTCACATAATACCCCTAATTATATTTTCTGAGGGATATTTTTTTGCAAATTACTAAAGTGATTAATATAATATTTATAAAACAAGAAAAGAGTATTTTTATAAAACAATTTTCTAAGAGATTTTCTTTCTATTCTACAAGTCCCACTAAGATAGTAGTTGTAAAGTCAATTTTTTCTCTATCTTTGCATATGTATTATGTTTAATTTGATTGAAAGCTAGTTTTGTTAGTCTAAACAATTCAATTGCTTTGTGAATGTAATTATAGTCTCTAAGATGCATCTTCTCTAAGAAAACTATAATAATAATTAAGTTTTTTCTCCTGTACAAATAATAAACGGCAGCAAATCCCTTTAAATAAAGGTACTTGTAAATGCGGGTGGGGGTGGGGCAATCTAATCTGAAGTCTTTGAATAAGTGCCTGGTAACTTTTAAAATTGATTCATTGGAGGTAAATGATGAACCCATTGGTAGCTTATAGAAAAGAAGAATTACAATGGCTGTGTTAAGAATCAGACAACTTAAATTATAATGAAATCTGAGTAAATTTCTTTACATCAGTTTATTTCAAGGCTACTGATTCCTCTTTACTCCTTATTCATACCTATGCAGCTGCAGAGAAGCCGTCCTTTAAACAAATGAATCTATTTTAAATACTTGGTAAAGGGAACATCATCTAACAATAAATACATCACATCTTTGAATGTAAGCGCAAAACTTTCTTTCAAGGTACATACACCACACTTTTTTTCCGTCATATTATTATAAAAAAAAACAACACTCATTGGCTTTTTTTATATATACAACAATCTACAGCTTTTGAATTTATTAATAGAGAGATCCTTGCTATTTATAATGTTTAATATGAATATTCTAGCTCAGAAGCAAAGATCTACTTACTAAGTACCTTGGATCATATGAAATTAAATATATGTGTCCATGAATATTAACTTAGTTGAGCAGATTCTATTATAATAAACAAAACATTAATTTACAAAAGTATTTGAAAATAGTGTTACCAGATATGTTAATTTATTGAACATAGAAAAATAGAAAGACTATTAAGCAGATGCATAAAGTTTAATTTATTGACAGGTTGACTTTCATCTAACCATGAAAACTGGTGTTTTCCAAAACTAGGTAACCATCAAATGGCAATATTTGATATTGCTAAATGGTAGCCTTTATATAAAAGATTTTTGTATTAAGTAATAATGCATAATCCTTAATTTTATGCACATATATACATACAATATTAAATTAATAATTCATAATGCATTCTGGCAATTGAATAAGTTACTGTATATTTTATAGTGACTTAAAATCCCAATTTTTTATATTCAATAGCAGTTAGATCTCTTACCACAAACACTCCAAAATACTACTTATTAATTTACCATCTTACAAATAAAGTTGTATTATCTTAATGTTCTTCCTCAACGAATCAGAGCTTTGAATTGTATTTCAAAACTGCAAATACTTATGCGTTACACATTTTTTTTCTTAAATATTTAAAAGTAAGACAAAAAGCCACTGGGGTCAAATGAAATCATGTTTCAAAGAATCAGAGTGTATGGATAGATAGTGTATGGCCACACATCACAATTTTATATGTCTTTAAGAGTTTGAGTATTAAATTATTTAAATCAAACATATAAGATTAGTTTTTACATGGTTTTTATATTGAAAAGCTGAATATCTCTCTGCAGGTTCCATTTTAAATGAAATGCTTTGAGATGGCCATCTTCTACTAAGTGTTTTGGGATGTGGAGAAATCCCTTTCTGGTCTGGATAAAGCAAAACACATGCAAGAAATCTGCAGCTTCAGCAATGGGGCATAAGTATGTTTTTCACTCAGTTTTTCATTTCAGGCCATCATGAAACACTCTGTACTTGCTTGAACCTGTGTTTCACAATTTCATTATCTTGTGACCAAAAGAATATACACTTAAAATGTTCTCATGTCTTAGGGATATGATTAAAGAGAAATGTACTTCCCACCTGAAAAAAAAAAGTTGCATTTTAGAATGTTGAAAATTATGGACCAAGTTCTATATTTAATAGAGCAAGTCTAATTCTAAATAGAAATTTAAAAAATATATACATGTATATCAGATATTGTTGATGAATGGGAAAGAATGTCCCCACTCTACCCTTCCTTAGTTCTTCTGCTGGACTAGTTATAAAATAATAAAATTGACACAAGACTAGATTAGCAGGAGAGAAAACGCAATTTAATATATGTGCACAAGAAAATCATAATATGACGCTCAGATCACGAAATGAGGCTCAAAGAATTGATTGAACGAGGCACCATTTTATACTTTTTTAGACAAACAATAAATTTGTGAGAAATTGACAGGACAAAGAAGGTGCTCATTAGAAAGGAATCTAAGCAAGTTTAGGTATTTGCTAGTAAGACATCTAAATGAATTTGGGGCTTGGGTAGTAAATTAATATGGCCTTACAAGATGTGTTTATATACTTTTTTCTAACTCTGGATTTTGTAACTCCTGTAATAAAGTTGCTTCTCAGTTCTTTGGGAGCAGGGAGGGGACCTAGCAGTTTGGAGATTTATCTCTCACTTTTAGGGGAACAGAGAAGAATCAGAGAAATCCTCCCTCTCCTGATGCTTTTTGGGTGATTTTAGTTCAAAATAATTAATATGCCATTGTAGGATATCTAGGGGCAGCCTGCCCTGGGACTCAACCATATCTTTGTTTTTCTTATCATTTTGTGTTTAATTCTTCCATGATAGCTTTTCTTCTTGGTGTTTTTTCAATGTATTAAACAGTAGTACTTTTTTATTCTTCAAAGAAGAGTTGTTGTTTTTTTTTAAGATTTATCTTTTTAATTCTAATAAATAATTACTATTTATTGAGTGCCTAAAATATGCTGGGTTTCTTTCACATATATTTGGTAATTTAATTTTCACAAGGTCCTATCCAGAGATGTATGATATCTGTAAGTGTAAAGGAAGGTCAACTTGACACTCACATAGTTCGGTGTTGTGCCATAATCACCATGTTTTAGTTTTCATGTATTCTCTGGATATGTTTTCTCCTTTTCAGGAAAAATTTACTAAACAGGAAAAAAAATTATATAAAATTCTTAG
The DNA here is from genome assembly GCA_004027375.1 of Macroglossus sobrinus. Lineage (NCBI taxonomy): Eukaryota > Metazoa > Chordata > Mammalia > Chiroptera > Pteropodidae > Macroglossus > Macroglossus sobrinus. Next base: position 88,740 of record PVKZ01000419.1, on the reverse strand, counting down.
ACCTAACTTAGAAAATGGGAAAAAGACAAATTTATTTTCTATTACCAGACTTAGGTTATGAATTTTTCCTATAACAGGTTAACAAAATAATCCGATCTTAATTTTTATTTTGTATAATTCACCCTGTGTTAATAATAATAATCACAGAAACAAATCTGGGGTTGAGTGACAATGTGAGATATTGAACATTTCCGACATGTCACACAGATCTTGGTAAATGACACATGCCATAACTGTAATTTTACCCCTTATAGCCATTGTGATTAAAATATTTTGTTTAAAAATCACATTTTATCACATTCATCAGGTCCTGTTTACTTTCAGGGATTTCTGTTATTATGACTATAATTGACATACATAAAATGCATTCCTTAAGATTATTTTCTCCTAGTTCAGAATTAAATATATACTTCAGACATTTCTAAAAGTTTTTTAAAAAATTAAATATTTTATAATGTAAATTTGTTTCTACTTTTTACTGTAGATAGAAGATAATCTTAAAAATGCAAAATATTTATAAAGTCTTTTTAAAAGATTTTCTTTTTGACTCTTCTCCTTAATGAGTATAATAGACAAAAGATTACTGCTCTTCATCCCATGTAAAGATTTAAAAAACTAAATTCTTAAAAAAAAAGAGTGTGTGTTTTAAAGTTTATTAAATATAAAAAAATAGAAATAAATTAATAAATAATATCTCTGTGTGTACAGAGCTAAAAAGGTTTTATTAGCAAAAAGAATGTCATTGGTTCTAAAAATTCTAAGCTAAAAGTAAATTTCTTCCACTTCCAAGGAAAAAAATGGAAAAGAAATACACAATTATACAATTTGGAAAAAAGCTAAATGAAGTGTAAAAAGGATAAAAATAAGTGAGAACACTTATTAATGAGAAAGATATTTTTGACTTGCAATCCAGATGTTAAGAAAAAAAGTTGTGGACATTAAAAGACATCTCATCTCTGTATCCAAACTTACAGCCCTTTGATTTAGCAAACTATGTTTTATTACTTTCTTCCTTTTATAAAGTTGATAAGATGTTTTCTTCTTCCCGAAACTCTATTTTCCAGGCAGGTCTAAATTTCAGAGCTTTACCTCAAGATGTATTACTCATCTGTCATTAAAGCACCGTCACCACAGTGATGTATAGTTCCAATACATCATCAGATTGCCATCACCCCCGTGATGTATTACTTACACTAAAATAGCTGTCAGGAACAGGTGGTAGAAACTCAACAACTTTTAATATATTCTTTTTAAAAAGATTACAAATATTTCTTTCCATGAAAAACTTCATGGTGAATGTCCTTTGATTTAAAATAGAATTTTACCTTTACATTCCAGAGCATTATACATTCAATCTTAAATTGAGGTTACCAACAGTTAACAGTTAAAAATGGTTAAGAGCAAAAGCCTGTGAAATTGCATATAGAAAAACAGTTAGACCAATAAGTTTTATATGATTTAAAAAGCATCCCAAAATATAAGAATAAGTTGTCATTTTGAGAGAAATCTGCAGTTATCCTAATAACAAAGCCATTTCTCAAAATATGTTGCAACTCTTCCTTCTGTATAAAAATTAAAAAAAAAATTAAAATACCTAATCTAACTTATTTTTTATTCACCTGAATGACAGCAATATTTAGAATATTTTATCTAGGGTTATAAAAGGTCCCTTAGTTTAGAATCTGATAGGTTAACTGGATCATAAATAGTTTGATGACTAAATTTGTGTTCAATACTTATTTCACATTATTTGCAACTGTTTTCAAGAGAAAAAAAAAAAACATTGTTATTTGTTGGGAGCCATTCTTGCTGAATGCCCTACAGCTGAATTAATGGATAGTCTATGCAGATGGAGGAAGTTTGACTTAATGGAAAACAGGTGAGAGAAGTTATGTACATATCAAGCAATTGTTTACAGATGTGTGGGTTTTGTTTATCATACATTGTCAAGGGTATAAATATGCAGTGTTAAATAAACTCGGGCCACAGTATTCACTGTGAGCCCTCCCAACTCTATCTTTTGTCTCTCTGTCTCTCTCTCTCTCTGTCTCTCTCTCTCTCTGTCTCTCTGGCTCTCTGTCTCTGTCTCTCTCTCTCTCTCTCTCTCTCTCTCTCTCTCTGTCTCTCTGTCTCTCTCTCTGTCTCTCTTTTTCTTTCTTTTCTCAATCCTCACTCCCCCTCTCGGGAACTGTTCAATCTTAGCCGGCTGGCTCCGGCAGTTATTATAGTCAAGAAACTTTTAATTTCAAGAAAAATATAAACCAGCTTAAATTAAGAGGGCACTATCTGAAATTAGAATATCAGATCCTAGGTAATTCTACATTCCTCATGGAATGACATCCTTTTTTTATGTGCATTTGCTCTATCCCCCACCTCTTGGTAAACAAGACTAGCTATCTTCTATTACTCCTTTGATTAATTATGTTCATGATTTTATGTACTTTTAAAATTCTAATTTAGATGATTATTATTATCTATTATTCAGCAGTTTTCTGAATCAGAATTTCAGGAGAAGGGAGTTTGATTTGCTTGGGTAAAGTGTTTAGCCTAATCGAATCAAATCTAGTTGAATCAAAAGGCATTCTTTGCTAAACAGGTAGCGTGAATGAAGAGAAGGCTGTCATCCAAAAAGGGAATGTCTAAATAATCCAAAAAGATAGATTTATTATTTTTTTTTTTTTGCATTTTTAGAATATCGAGAATATAGTGTCACAACTATGTGGACATTTTCAGAAAACATCTAAAATTATTTTTAGTAATATGGTTGCATTAAGATGCATAAAAAACCTCTGAAGTCCTAATAAGGACTTAGCAATTTCTTGGCTAGGTTTAAGAAAAAAAAAAAAAAAACAGTATAGGGGTATGTCCAAAAACCTATAGCTTATGCCAAGAAGAACACTTTGTTCATCCATGCATCCCTAATGTAGTGCCTGCTACAGGGTGAGTATTCAACATACACCTAATAAAAAGAAGAGTAAATGGTGGAATAATGTCTCTTTAAAATTGATATCACTATGTGATAAAATTAGCATTGCATTTTAAATGTAAGAACTGATATTGGCATAGCAACAATCTTTTTGAAAATTCACTCAACAGCTGCTTTAATTGAATGAGGCAATGAGCATCTGAATTTGTTTAACAGTCACCATATAAAATGTTTCACTAAAAAGTACACACACACGCACACACACACACACACACACACACACACACACACACACATTATGTTGAATAATAGTACAATGAGATCTGACTCTCATATTCTATTAGGGAGAAGATACTCAATTTTATCACTTCAAAAATATAAGCAATGTTTTTCTAATAGCTTTAATCTCTAAACTGATGTTTTATTGATGTATGAAAATGACTTCCACCTAAGATGATATTGTTGTAGGTAGGGAAAAGGGAATTGTACCTTGAATAATGTGCATTTGAACCCTACAACAAAGCTACCTATGTCATATTTGGAAAAACTAAAGTCGGTGAAAGATTTCTACTTGAGAGGAATTACAAAGTATTGGTAAGATTTAAAAATCAATTATATTTATTGTATTTGACCACTAAAAATTAATAAAAGGATACATAAAATTAAGAAATAGTTTTGAGACACATATATGAAAACTGTTGTATAGAGTTAAAGCTAAGACATGTTGCTTTGATGAATTAATTCATGATTTTAATTCTGTTCTTTTTATACATCGTAGTGAAAAGGACAAAAAAGTGTCTTTAAACTCATTTTACATCTGAATTACAATGATCAAAGTATTGGCTTTACTATTAATTTGCAAGATTATTTTTAGTAATGATGAATTTTTACATTTCTCAATCAGGAATATTTTTAAAAGCACACAATTAAAGAGAAGTTTTGAGAAGGCATTCTATTCAGATTTTCAAGAAATACCATTAAATATATTTATATTATTTCAGAATAAATAAGATTGCTTCGATGCAAGAACAGCTATGTAGATTGGGGACAAGATTACCAACTGTACTAAAGTATTCAACTTTTGGGTATCTTTCAATTTAACTACTTTGAATACTTTAAGAACAGTTTTCAGGCCAGCAGAGGAGCATATTGTGGAACTTCATAGAAATGCAAATTCTTGGGCCCCTACTGAATCTGAAACTCTGGGGGCAGCTACGGTAATCTATTATAAGAAGCTTTTGAAGTGATTCTGATGCATTCTAGAATTCAGGAATCATAGGATTATAGAGAATGAAGATTCAACAAGGATTTAGGCTGCTCTTATATTTGGTAATAAAAACAGCAATAACAACGAAAATTGTTTATCAGTGGAATTATGCCAATGAGACTTAGAAGTAAATTTGGAAAACAATGCTTAGACAATACTAAAAAGCCTAAGATCATTGTTTTGATAACAATTGAACTAAGGGCTCTGTGATGAAGAAACTAGGGCTTTTCCATTTGAATGGGGTATTAGAACAAATGTACCAAACTCAGAAGTGAATTCTCTCCTAATAAAACAATTTTTTTCATATATTATGAATTATTAATGATCTTACTGACCATATAAAGTTGTTAAAAAAATCAATAACTGATATTTTTCCTGGCTTATATTTGTTGTATATGTAACTTCTAAATTTACCTGTGAAAGAATAATATTCATTAACATCATTAACTTACTTTGATGTTTACTCAGACACCAAAAACAAAACAAAACAGAAATACTAATATCAACAGATATTCGAATACTTGGAAAGAATAAAAACTTTGATAGTTTTGTTTCTTATTAAAAAATGTAGAACAGAAAGCTTATTTCTTCTATGTTGGAAAACCACTTCTCTGTGTATATATACACATATATATGTGTATATATATATATATAATATATATATATATTAATTTTAACTAATCATATATCAATAGACATTAGTTCTATTTATGCTACCTATAATATATATTCAAATGAATGTATTTTTCAGTTATTTTGGATTCTATATATTTATTCCTTTCCATAGAATAAATACAGTGATGTGTTTTAGTTACTAATTTGAAAAGGAATGAAATGCATTTTAGCTCTATACCAGGACATATGTAACTCATAAAGTGTCCTGATATACTTCTGATGAGTTACGTGTGCTAATAGAACAGTAATCATGTAAATATATATATAAGTATCTCAGAAACCAAGGATCAACTGGTCATGTCTTAGAGAACATTAACATGTGGTGAATCCTTTTTAAAACCACGCACCATTTTTTTTCTTGTGTCCATTATTTAAAAAGCAAAGAGTCCTGTGAGTGTATTTGTTTGACTAGGATTTGATTTTCCTTTGAGTGTATGTCCATATTGGTGAGTGCAGTACAGTACATTATAACGCTGTGACTCCACATTTCAGGGTGGTTCCCTTTGGCATTGATGCTGTCTGTTAATATTCTATGGTTATTGTAGACAAAGCCAAAGTCACCTGAAACATCTCAAGCAAGATGAATTTAATTTTCATCATGATATTGTAGAGTTCTTCCTTTAGACAATGTAATCTCCAGGGCTTTTGAGATTGGAGCCCCGTTTGACAAGGAGGTTTTAGTTTCCTGAATGCAGATAGATTTTCTTTGGTACTTTATTGTACCATGTGAGTTCTTGAAGACTATAGGAAGAAGGAGGGCTCTGATCATCTCAGTCAGTGCCTCCTTTTTAGACATGTCCTTCTCTTGGCAATGAGGAAGAACAAGAAACACCAGGATATAGGAGTCTCACTCAGGGACACTACATACTCAGGGACACTACATTCTCAGTTGACATACAAACTCCTATCGCGTTTAACTTGTCTCTCTGAACGTAGATTTACTTTGTTCCCACTTCTCGCTCTGCTTTCATAACCTCTTGCTTACTCATTTATTCACTGCTTATGTTTGCTCATGGTCAGTGTTTTGGAACTGCTTAATTTTCTCTGTGACAGGGCTACTGCTTGCTCCTGACTTTCATTGTCTCCTCACTAGCGCTGACTGCCTTCTGTTGGGTTCTGTGTGTCTGTGTGGTTTTGTGCACTCTGATCTTCACATTCTTTTTTATACATCACATCCTCACTCCTGAAGAGAGACTGATTGTCAGTGCTTTTAAAACCAATGTGGAGCATAACTACTGTTCGCAGCTTTTAGCCAGTATATCTCAAAATGCATCTGTAAGAAATTAGATAAAAGTATATTGGAGTACTTAAAGATCGCCATGAAGTACATATTTAATCCAAGATACAATTTCTAAACTACAATGTAGCATTTTGATAAATAACAATAAATCAAATATATTACACGCAAAATGAAATGTAAGAGATAGAAAAATTTTAAGGAAGAGATGATATTGATTAAAGAACATTTCCCTGCCCCTGGATCTAGCCTGCTACCAGAGTTAGTGTCTCGTTCACAAAGCAATGTCTCCGTCATGATCAAAAAGAGACTGTAACATTATATAAATATATCAGGAAAGTTAGTATTATAGGCATCTCCCTGGTTTTAGTCATATTCGGGCATGTGTAAATACACAGATACAGTGCCCAGTACCATGTTTTAAACTTGAATATTTATTTCAAAAATCCAATAAAAATGACAGTCATATGAAGTATTGAAGGAGATAGAGCCTAACTAACAATTTTTTTTATTTTCACCGGGCATGGTAGAATTAAGAAAAATGCATTGTTTGTGATATACGCTGGATGGTTTTAGGATTCTAATGAACCATGATTCCCTGCTGCTTCCACCTCCTCCTGTATCAACTCATGATTAGTGTGTGTCAAGATACATTTATTTCTGTGTCTGCCAAGAGCAGCTTACTGTAGAAAAACAGTGCTGTGTAGTGAAAAGAGCATGTGTTGGATTAAAATGAGCTGGATTTGAATTCTTACACTAACAGGCTGTTCAGTCTTCTCTCTCAAGTAAACCCATTTGGTTGTCGGTTGCCAGATTTTATCACTTATTATTCCTACCATACTATGCAGTGTCACTTCAAAATAAGGCTTAAAAACATGCTTGCAGCATTTTCTCTGCCTTTTTTTACATGAACTTTCAGTACCTCAATTTCTCCAACAAGTACTTCAGAACTCACTTGAGATTAATAATGCCTACCTTGTCTACCTCAGAGGATTGTTGAAAGAAACAAATGAGCCTCATTGGAGAAGAGTGTGTGCCTCTAGGAGACATAATAGCAATTCAAACACTCAGACCAAAAGCTTAGAAGAGGATAGGCCAGATAGAAACTAGAAAAACAGAAAATCAGCAATAAAAAGAACAGGCAAAAATAATTGATGATTTTCAATAAAATATGCCCTGATTTTTTTCTCCTCTAATATTAGTCAAAAATATAAAGAGTACACTTCTCAATCATAAATGGAAACAGAAGAAGGACAAAAGTAGAACAAAATTTAAGAATTCATTCAGGGTAGACAAAGAAGAAAGAGCAGCTGCATGTCAAAAAGTTATGTGTTTAAATATTTTGAAAGAACCTTAAAGAATATATCTATATAGTCACTTTTATTTCAGGAAGTAAGAAGTATATTGTGAAATTCAGGAGCATAGGAAAGAAACTGGAAGAATGAATCATGGTCCTATTAAGAGTGAGAAAATAATATTTAATTTAAAGCACACACTATTATATATTTATACTTTTCATGTAAAAACCTGGGAGATTTGGGATTTATACAGGAGAAGGAGTATTATAACTGTGATAGGTACATAGAATTTTATATAAGATGATAGTTAAGTTTTTAAAAATACACAAAGTAAAAGCATTCAGTTTATTAAGCACTGCAATTAGATAAGAATGACATAATTTCTGCCATATTACAAAAAGAAATAAAATGTCACTGTCAATATTATAACAAATTTAATTATTTTTAAAGTGATATACAATGAAAGAAAAATTTGATAAATGATGAACATTTCTGTCTTAGTGTAATCTACTGTTAGTACATCAGTGGAAAGGAAAATAGGACATGAGAAATACTGCTGAAATTACAAATAAAAAAATTTAAATGGATGAATCAGGTAGTTAATCACAATTAACATGAGGTTAGAGTAGACGTATTTTGGATTTTATGCACAGTAACCCATTTTCTTGTGATTACTGGCTTACTTTATGTCTGATAATTAGGTTCTTTCTGGAGCTGTGTTGTTTTATGTAACTCAGTTGTCCATGGCCACATTCGATTGGAACAGAGATGCTAGAGCCTTGTCTAAGGTTTTAAATACTGGAACTAAGGTTTTAGATACTGGAACTAAAGAAAGCTACAATTGATCTCATTTATATGGATAATATAATAAACTTCCTTGTTTTGTTTCTGTATTTTTTTTTTTTTAAGTTGGAAGTTTTGAATGGCTAAGTATTCTGCCATGTGGAAAATTCTGGTCATAACCGAGAGACTAGAAAGATGTCAACAGAGAAAAAAGAAAGTCAGAGATTTTAGTTGTTATTTGAATCTCATTTCAGCTGCTTTAAATGAATTTCTACATCTCTATTATTTCTATGGTTCATTTGATACTTAAGATAACTAGATTGCTAATAGAGCAATCAAGAGTCTTGCTGATTTCTGTTTTAGTTTGCTTTGTTGTTTTCATTTTTTACTTCAGTATAAAGATGTTTTGTTGTTTTGTTTTGTTTTGTTTTGTTTTGCTTTGTTTTGTTTTGTCTTGTCTTCCCAGCATTCATCTCTATTCCTGATCCTTGAGGATTTCTTTGATTTGTGGAAAATTAGACTTACCCACTGGACCTAGATAGAACATATTGACCCATGCTAAGCCAAGCAATTCATTTCATTTCCTTGCCAATAGTGATTAGAATAAAGATAAGCTTTTTACCCTGAACTATTAAATTTAGGGCTAATCATCTCTATGGGACTAGAACAATCCATAAGATATTGCAATACTGGAGAAAAAAATCTTTATTTGAATAAGAATAAACAAATATGTACCTTATATACTTATTAAGACTATCTTCTATTTATAAGAGGAGACAGGCTTAAGACAAAGTTGACACAATGCAATGGTGGGAAAATGAGAGAAAGACAGAGAGTGTGAGTGGGGGAGTGCTTGATGAATTATAGAGTTGATAGACCAAGGCTTAACTTTATTCTGCTTTACATTTTAAAATTTATAGGTTCTTTATTTGCCTTTATTATTCAATCTTATGTGTATGAGGCTTTCTATTACTTGCAACATAACAAATCCTGATGATATATTTTGTCCTTGTTGGATTACTCTCTTTGGCAGCAAAAAACAACAAAATGTCTAGGCATTCAATAAGGAATGTGCATAAGGGAGTTTTGGTGTCACTTAGATCTGGCATTCTAGGGCAGAGAGAATTTACAATAAGTCAGGACATAAGGGCAATGGCTAGCGTGACACACACTTAGCCCCATACTAGGTTTCACATACCTTGGGGTGTTTCCTTCTTGAAATGGAATTCTCAATATCTGAGCCCATGCATTATGAAATGTGAGCAATACAGGAAGATAAGGATCTTCCTGAAATTCATCAAATATCTTAAGAAGGCCAGCATTAAAATAGAGATTTCTAGAGTTGTTTATTTGGAGAAAAAATGATTTAATAGAGCAATCAGAAAAAATTAATAAAAATTAGTGTATGTAATATCTTTAGAAATATAAGAAGAAATTTGCAAATATAAAAAAAAGTCACATAGGCTGTTATAGGAGGAAAAGCTTTAAAAATTGAAGAGTAATAAAAGAAAAAGAGAAAGAAATTACAACAGTGGTATATTAGATTGTTCAGAGAGAACCAGACCAAGTAAAACCATTAAGGGGATAACAAGTCTGAAATTTTCAGGATAGGCTGGCAGCTGGAAACTAAGACAGGATTTGATAAAACAGTCTTGAGAAAGAATTCTTCCTCTTAGAGAAACCTCAATTATATCTTAAGGCCTTCAACTGTTAGGGTAAGACTGACCCTCATTATCCAGGGTAATCTCCCATATTTCAAGTCAAGTGATTGTTGATGGTAACCATTCTGATGTTTATTTTCCAGCACCACCAAGCAATTCCCCAGTACTCAGAGGACATTGGCTGGGTTTCCCACAAATTTAACTGGATTCTGACACTGTATATCTTGAGATAGTGTCAGATCCCAGAGGTTAAGGGCTCAGTCCTACAAGACTGTCCCCACTTCAGATGCCAATCTTAAGTTCAAATTGTTACCTGTGTTTTTGACTGGCTAGATATAAATCAGAGGCTCCTTTGACCCGCTCCTCAGATTCTATTAATTTGCTAGAGCAGTGTACAAAACTTGGGAAGCCAATTTACTTACCAGATTACAAAGAATATTACAGATTACCAATAAACAGCCAGATGAAAAGCTATATAGGCTGAGATCCAGAAGGATCTTGAACACAGAAACTTCTGTCCCTATAGTAGAGTTTGGAGTGAACCACCCATAAAGCATGTGCATGCTTTTTGGTTTACTAACCTGGAAGATATCAGAAATCTCTAGTTCATGGATCTTTATAAAGATCCATTCACTATATTGGTAAGATTGATAAGATCATTAGCTACTAGTGATTTAACTCAATTTCCAGTCTCTCTCCCTCCTCAGAGGTAGGAAGGAGGGATGAAAGTTCCAACCCTAATACATGGGTAGTTCCCCTGGCAACCAGCCTTCATTCTTAGGTTACTGCCAGTTTCCAAAACTCATCTCATTAACATAAACTCAAGTGTAGTTGAAAAGGGCTTATATGACTAACAATACACCCACTGCACCTTTGTAACTTTGGAGGGATTTTAGGAAGTGAGGACAAAAGATTGAATAGTACAACAAAGATGCTTCTACTGACCTATGGCTTAGGATTTCTCAATAGTTTTGAGACCCATGAGCCCAGAACCATACACAAAATCACAGATATATATTTATTATAAATCATATGACAATCATATCTACAAATACCTTCATAGTAACACTTAAATTAGTTAGATTTGTTTAATTAAATAATGTGATACTATAGCCTAGCTAAAGAGACACATTAAAAAAATCATCACACTTAGTTAAAAAAAAATGGCAGATTGTATTTAGTTCAAGAGTTAATTAGTGAATTTAAAGTAAATGACGGAAAATTTCACAGAATTGATGAATATATGGTTTTTCTTTAAATTGAACATATTTATATGGTGCCAACAGGATAAAAAGCAAAGAAAATGATCATTTACTAGAATTCAATACTGACAGTAAGAACAAATGTTAGGATCTAACTCTGAATGCAAAAGAAAGCTATTGCAGGTTTTGAAATGTGGAATAATAGATTTCACATATGCATTAATAAGACTACATGGAACTGTGTATTGAACAGATAGTAGAGGGTCATCCAACTGATGGTGGGTAGAGCAGCAGTAAGCGAAGGGAAAAGTGGGTGGATTCTCCATATGTTTTGAAGGTAGCAAAAATTTCTGATGCATTTAGTGTAGTTTAGGAGAGGGGTTTAATGTGATAACCAGAATTTCCATTTGGGCTATGTTTAAGCACGAACGTATTCTCTCTCCAGAGAACTAATTCTGAATTTTGTTTACTTTTGTTTTTTGAGTCATTGTCAGAGACATGAAAAATATATGACATTTAAAATTTAGAAGCAAGGGGCCATACTTTAATGTAAGTTAATAATTGTATCCTAAATGTTAGCATTCATTTAAGAATTTAATCTCAAAATTGAATGCAATTGGCAATTATCCTGAAGAACAATTTACTTAGGCTTTAATCAATTTGGTTATTATCAGGTCACTTGCTATAAATTTTTTAATAATTGCAGAATAAAATAAAAACGCAAACCTTTATGAAAGGGTCAGAGACTAATTGGTATTAGTCTTTCCTTAAATTATGTTTGGAAAGAATTTTCACTTTCTCTCTCTCTCTCTAACAAAATATCATATAGAGTGAGTTATGTGTATGTGTGTCAGAGTGAGTACTAAAAAAAAAGTATATATTTTATAATACCTTCATTGTAGCAGAACTAGTACTCAACCTATCACCCTCAGCTAATGCATAATAATAAGCAGCTGCTTATTCAACTATATTTTTCTCTGTAATCTGTTCATTCTTTCTTAAATTTTATTTTCTATGCTCATATTAACATTTGGAGGAAAACTTAATTTATATTTTCTACACTATATGCATTTAAGAGTACAAATTTTCTTTAACAAGTACATTTAAAGTATGCCCTGGGAGTGGGAATGGAGGAGTATATCTGAATACCCTCTTTGCCATAAAAATCAATAAAACCCAAGAAATGATTGTCTAAATCAAGGTTTTCACAACTTGCAATAATTAAAGAATGAAACAAAAGCTTACAACAATCCAAGGAGTGTTTATACAAGAAAATCTAAATTTTGAAAAAAAACAGTGAGTTGCATGGCATTTTAACTTGCCTTACCTTCATCAACCCAACTTCAGCTCCAAAGCAATGTTGAAAATCAAGAGCCCACAACCACCATGAAATCCAACAGCCTAAGTGGAGAGAGCAGAACATGGTAAGATATCTTCCAAATCCATACTCCCAAATAACTGGCTTTGTTTGGTCTGTCTGAAAGTTTCTTGGAAATAAAGAAAGGCAAGGCTAATCTTTTATTTGACCTGAGTCACAGTTTGTCCAATTCAAATACCATTTTCCCTGAAGGCATTTATTAAAAACAATCAATAGCATTTGTTTAATATCACAACTTCCTGAGGCAACAATTATAGTTGGGTCAAAACAAGAAGCTGACCAAAAATTAAAATGAAAACCTTGAGAATGTTCAGTACATAGGGGCTTTTGAAAATCTCTTATGTATTCTCATACCAAAAAAACATTGATAATTTCCCGGACTGGCCACACGTAAGATGTAAGGTTGTGCTCAGGATGGTATTTGTGTCCAGGAAAGACCTGAAAAGTCCCGGATGACCCAAAGCTCTACACAAGCAGAAAGTGAAAACCAATCCAACACTGTAAAGTGACCCGGCCTGAAGGAGTCCACTTGTACACAGAACTCTCAGCAAAGGCAGGAAAATTTACTGGTTCCAGGAACTTGAGGAAATATTTTCAGTATTGGATGACCACTAAGAAAGATACTGAGAGTTAAGTTGGCACACACAATATAAAGCGTTAATGAATTAGATCAGCAAAGTCACTATGCAAACGACATGAACAACAACAGCAACAACAAAAACAAATAGTAACAGCAAAAGGCACATAGAAGCAGGAAGATTCTGAATTCCAGAGTTACCACATTATATTATTTAACATATGCAGTTTTCAACAAAATACTAAGAAATGTGTAAAGAAACAGGAAATTACGGTCCATACATAGGGAGAATAAAGCCATCATTAAAAATAATTTCTAAGGAAGCCCAACAAGTTACTAGACAAAGACATTTCAATTAGCTGTTTTAAATATGTTCACATAACTAAAAATAGTCATGTTTAAAGAATTAAAGTTGGAGAATGATTTCTTACCAAATATAGAATATAAAAAAATATAGATTATTAAAAAGAAAACAAATAGAATTCTGGAGTTAAAAGAGACAATATCTGAAACGACAAATTAAAAAAATCTCTTGAGGGATTGAACAGTAGATTTAAACTAGTGGAAAAAAGAGTTACTAAACTGAGAGAGAGGTCAGTTGAATTTACTCAGTCTGAGGAACAAAAAAAAGAGAATGAAGAAAAATGTCAAAAATTGTATATAGTACAGTCATTAAAAGCATAAATTCTGAAAGCACAAATAAACATAATTGAATTTTAGCTCCACTATAATTACCAGTGTGACCTTGATCAGACAACTTCTTTGCATATCAGTTTCTTCACCTTTTTTACGGCTCATATAGATATGTCACCCACCTCAGAGGGTATTATAATTAATGTTTAGTCTATGCAAAGCAACACAAATATTTAGTATTTGTAAAGCAACACAAACATTGTAAGTTCTTTATGATTTTCATACTGTTTTAGATGTTTGTCATATATACAGTATAAAACTGTATTTACTAACTTTTTTTATTTACTTAAGTTTTTGTGTTTAGAATAAATCTGTCCCATTTTTATGTTGGCTTTAGATTACTCACAATAATTGCAAAGATTTGCTGATATTTGTAAACCAATCTCTCTCTCTCTCTCTCAACAAAGATGCAAATATATTAACTATATTTTTCCACTAATTTTATTCACTTTGATTTTTTTGCCCTAATATTTTTTCTTCACTTGCTTTGAAATTATATACTATTTCATGTTGCTTCAGAAAATAGGTACTATCAATTAAATTTAATATCTTTTGTATAAATATTTTGTGTAAAATAAATAAATCCAGATGCTTATTCCTAGTTTTGGTAAGTTAATGAAATGCAAGTCACCCAATTAGCAAAAGACTTTTTAATCTGCCCTCAGCTTCACCTCATCTTCTTCCAGTTAAGTAGGCAGTTTCCATGAAAGTTAATCTTATTATGATCTCAACAGGAGAATTTTTTATTCATAGTTTGAGACTTGAAGTTCATCTAATTTCTTCAAGTATAAATGCCTATGAAGAAAAATTCTTGTTTGACTCAAAAAAGAAATAAGCATTTTCATTAAACTGACAGAGATAGTTTAATATTACTTCTCAAATACAATAAATAAAAGCTAATTTTATACTTGTCTTGACCAATAATGTGAACTTTTACATTTCACATTGAATACCTACTTAAAATGATGAAGGGATTATCACTTAGAGAGTAGTTAAAAAGAGTGTTAGAAGATGATACATTTCAAACACTAAAATTTTATTTCTATATACCATAAATGCAAAATCACTTGCAAAGTGACCTCTTTAGTATTTCTTTAGGACTCAATATTTCAAATTTATAGTAATTTGAGATACATTGAAAAATGAACATATTATGTGGGAAAGTATATTTACTTGGCTCTATCTGGTTTTCTTATTTTTTAATAAATAAGTGTATTTTTTCAGATTAGTTTATGCTTATAGATTAACTTTATCACTCTTTTGTAAGAAAATCATTTAATATTTCAACATTTGTTTATATACTATTATATGTTACATAACATATAAGGAAAAAATAAGAAAGTGGTAAATTTATACAGTTTGTTCCCCAACCTTCCTACTTGACCCTGAATTATCTTAAGGCTTCAGGTGATAAATGCATGAGATCTCATACTTTCTCACTTAACTGATTCCCCACCTGCCTGACAGCCATATACTCAATGTTCCTATTTCATCAGACTTAACTATTTCCATGCCAGTGTTTTTAAAACAAGAGAAATGTGTTGATTATTTTAAAGGAAAATCATTTTCATAGGCCTCACAATTGGCTTAAATGATTTTCATTTTAATGATATTAAATATATGTAAATTTAAAACTAAGAATAAGCAATGCTAACAGTCTCTCAAATTAAAAAAAGGATTTAACTAAAAAGAAACTGCAAGCCAATATAGTTTAAAGTTTAGGTACAGAAAAATTCTTAAAATTTCTGAAATTAATTGCTTCTCATAACACTGATACACATATTGAATTATATCGAAAGGTTCATTAAGTTTGTCATATCTGTACAAACTATGTCAGGCAGTTATTCACACATTTCCAAATTTTCAGTCATATTTATCATAGTTCATTAATTAAGACTACTCTGGTTTTCTTTTTCTCATTAACTTAAGCAATGTGATACTACCTAATGCAGCTCAGTTGTAAGTAAAGACAAATACTTCTACAACTGGTTATGAGATTATGTCAGAAATTGATATGAGGTTGCAATATAAATGATCTGGAATAATTATTTTAGTTTTGTATAGCATTCAAATAAAAATAGAAGATGAAAAAATAATTCTCACAACTCACAGGTGATTCCATCTGAAGTTCTGTCTTCTGATGGTTGGCAATTCGGCAGGCCTAGTCTGAGACATACTGACCCACCCCATCCATACACCTATGAAACTTCCAGTGGATTTGAGCTCTGCCATTTCTTTGTTGTCCTATATAAGTTACTGAACATTTTAAACCTCTTGTCCTTCCTTTGCAAAATGTGGAAAATAGTAACTGCACTTTTAAGATTTCTGTATGGAGTTACAATATATATATATATATATATATATATATATATATATATATATATATATATATATATATATTTTTTTTCCTCTGGAAGAGATTACATAAATACATACAAATGACTAAAAGGACAGCACAAATCTAAAAAGCTATAAATCTACAGAAAATATTACACACACACACACACACATGCACACATAAGATCTTTAAGATCGTCTATAGCACATACCTTGGCAAAACATATATTGTTTCTGGTACAAATTTTAGGCACTTAACAAATTTTAGGCACTATTATTACCACATAAAAAAGTGAATACCTATTTTGTTGATTAGATGAGTATTTTTTCAATTATGACTAGATACTTTACTTAGGGATGTATTTAGTGCCATCCGCATCATACTGGAGCTATTGTGTTTATTCTACACAGAGCTAGTTTGCTGACTACGTTAAATATATGCATTTGAGCATCAGTATTCCTTTTTTTAATGATGCAATTTTTATATAAACAAACATTCAGTGTTCACTGTGAGAATAGAAAGCTTTAATAAAAAGTGAAACTTCTTTCACTATTCTTGACATTTTAAACTGGTTACTCTACATAAATTTACATTTTGTTGTACATTAAAAAGTGTATGGCTTCATTTTCGGTACTGTTATTTCCATTTTAATTCTACATGTCTGCTTTCAGATGCACATAGTTTAGAATACCATCACATTTCTATATATACCAATAATAACGTTTAACTGAGAATTATATTTCAATGTGTACATCTCAACACAATCTGATTTGCAGTAAACTGCTATGAAATATGTATCTAATTAAACATCTCTGTAGAGATTGAGATGTAACTCAATTAAACAAATATAAACTGATAACTTTTTAGGCCTACCACATATATATGTTAAAATACTAAATAGAAGTTTGGAGATTAAACTGAGACTTCAAAGTAACATATACACTCATGTTGGCACTATCAAACAATTAAAAATCTAAGAGAGTCTATGTAATTATGGGCCAACTTGTTCAGACCAACCTTTCTCCAGAAAATTAGATAATATGGAAGAAAAAAATATATGCATATATTACATATATAAACATATACATATACATATACATATACATATATATATATATACATACATACAAACATACATATTCATGTGTGCATGTGTATATAAAAGGCTATAAGCATGGAACTTTGGAAAGGCAGTCAGGACCTTAAAGGCTATAATTCCAGAGAAAAGGAAAGACTAGAAATGTAAGCCAAACATTTGCTATCTATTTTATTCTTGACAAAATTACCAAATCTAAAAATGGAGAGAGCTTGAGAAAGAGAGAACAGAGCTAATAGGACAAAAAACTGAAGTTCAGAGCCTGCAAAAAAGGAAGGGATCCTGGGAAATTAAATAAGTTTCAATTGGCTTTGAAAGCCAGTCTTTAGGTGTACATAGAACTATCAACAGATACTTGCCTCTTATCTCAGCACCGTAATGAACAGACAACTCTAAATCTATTTTAAATTCTGCAGTATTGCTGGGGAATGATAAACCAAATGTGGAACATTGTGGATATTTTATAACATAATAAATTTAAAGAGAGTTGTAATAATAATCCAAAACAACAATCCTTTATGTTATGATTAGATACATAAATCTTCTTCATTGAACATATAAAAATTGGAACTCATGACATCTGTACAGAACTTTCAACCTTAATTTAAAAAAATGAAAAATAAGAAAAACCTGAAAAACAGAAGTTGGTACAATGAAGAACTTCACTTCTTCTGGTCTGTTGCTTCAATATTTGACCATAGTAGTTTAAAATAAAAGATTATTTATGTATTTATAAACATATGTGCTTATAATACTTTATTTAAAACTATTCATACCAATTCAAGCTATATCTTTAGGCATGTAGTTACCTATTTTATTTTCAAAACCATTAAAATAAAGTTACATTTTTTACCAAAATATGAATACTAGGCCCAATCTCACCATCTTTGTGTGCCCTTGAACAAGTTACTTACTAGATCTAGACCTAAATTTTTTCATCTATAATAACAGATAGTTCCTTCCAACTTTAAAATCTTATCACTATCTGGCAAATCACATGCTGCTTTCTGCCTTTTCAGCAAATTGCTTGGGATTGTGTTTTATATTCACTTGTAATTCAGATGTTTGTTGTGATGTACTGGAACATTTACTGCTTCAACATTGAAAGATATAAATTATAAAAGGATGTGAGCCACTTAATAAAAAAATAGAGAAGCAAAAAAATAGTCATTGAATTATACTTTTGATGACTATTTGTATCACCTATAATTAGTTACATGAGTGATAGTGCAATATACACATAGTGTATTAATTCCAGGTAAACTAAGTTTGCCAAAATCAGAATTCCATTTTGTAATCTGACAACTGCTACTGTGCTGAGCAGAAGATGTTGCCTGGAGACAAATTACAGCATTTGAAGCTTAATATTGTCTATGATATTGTCTACAATCAAAGAACATTACATATCAAGCTTATTATTGCAGTGTTGGCTTCCTGCTTTCTGAATCAAATTAGGATTATAGCTGGAACCAAAACTAATAAAAGAGAAATCTTTATGTTTCCATAAAATAGCTACTAATGTATACCCAATAGTAATAAAAATGAAAAAAATTTGTAAAATTTGTAAAATATAAACTATCATTCAACAAAAATCCAATAATGCCTGAGAGCTCCTACCTCTAAAAATGCAAAGGAATAAGAAAAGATAGAAATCACTAAGGTGTCAACCACTGTGACTTTGGATATCAAGTTTTGAGTCATACTGCCGTTTTTAACAACTATATTATACACAATATTAAACTAGTTTTGAATATGAGAACAATATTTATTTTGTTCTGATACCTCAAGTTGAAGCATTCATTTCTACTTTAATAAACTGGAGAATATTTAATTATTTATTAATTATTCTGGTAACAGCATAACTTTTGATGAAATTCAAGCCAGAAGGGAAGGAGAAAAATAAACAAATAGCAACAACAAGAATATTATAACAATATCGGGAGCATTATAAGTACATTTGGCTTTCCAATTTAGATTTGTTTTGTTTTGTTTTGTTTCTTAAGATTATTGTCTTCTTGAAAGGTTGCCACTTCTCTGTTTTTTTCTGCCTACTATCTTGATACTAGTTTAAAACAAGTCAAGAAAAGTTCCTAAGAATTTTATGCCACAATGATAATAGACTTCAAAAATAAAACAAGAAAAGATGAAGAACTTAAAATGTGAAACTGTGTATAAAAGAACAGATTACTAAAATTATTGACCAGTCATAAGTTTGTTATATACACAATAATCCATATATAAATAATAGAAACAATATTTTAGAGATAGGATGATAAAATTTAAAACACTGTTGTGAAAGATCCAAATGTGTTTTATAATTCTGTGACAGTTATATATTTACTATTTCAACAAAACAATACTGGCATCTATTATGTATAAAGAATTTGTAAAACACTGAGAGCTTAAATTTTCTAAAAGTGTTGTTAAGTCAATTATTTGGGGGATATAAATAATGTAATAATAATTTTAAACAAAATGTTACATTGCAGTTGACAGCTTAGTCAATTTTAAGAATGTCGATGTCACATAATCATATCAGAGAAAATTAGTCAAGTGTAGTTACATTTATTTTTATGAATAACAGAATAATGAAAAACCCTGTATTTTATCATCTAGCAAGTAGGTGGCTGACCTACTTATTTATGGGTCTAACGGGATTGTAGTAGATGTTGTTGATTCAGTGTTCTGTAGCATTTCATTGCATCTCTCAGTTCCCCTACAGGTGTGTTTTACATATTTGGAAGGCAGACAGCACCAGATTCATTATTGCACTTCTCTGTTTTTGTTTTATTTTGTTTTGTTTGTTTGTTTGTTTTTCTTTTGTTTTCTAATAGTAGGCAAGTGCAGCTTGCAAGTCTTGGTGAAGTAATGGTCTAGGGACAACTCTCAGCCAATGGAAGACAAGAGACAGTGGATGTCCTCATCTAAAAATGAGAATATTTTGAAGTGTATCCATATGATTTCTCAAAATGTCTTTAACAGGATTGTGTCCAAGTTATTCACTACAGAAATTCATCCATCGATATACTTTGTTTTATCTCCCCCTCTCTGATCACCCCAGCTTCTCTTGCTCTTCCTAAAATCACATCTAAACAAACTACCTACACACGAATCTTTGTCTAATGATCAATCAGCTTCTGAGAGAACCCAAACTAAGAGAATTTGTATAGGAAATAAAAAGTTACTTAATTTTTGTTTTTTTTTGTTTGTTTGTTTCTCAATGCAATTAAAGTGGGGTGGGGAGAGGAAAGCCCCATCACATAACAAAATAACATGTAGAGTAGAAATCTCAAGAAATATTGTCTAGTGCTTTTTAAATTGTTTTGAGCTAATCTGCTATGCAATTTTTCAAGCCCTTTAAGGATATATTTGAGCATATATTCCTTAAATTTAAAAAAAGAGTTTGAATGAGGATAGTAGGAATAGATGACCTCTAAAACTGCCTCCAGTTCAAAAGACTTATATACTAGAAACCCTTTTATCTGATGCCATTAGAACACAAAGTGAATAAATTAATCAAAAGTTAGATTAAAATGACACAGAAAAATGATACATTCACAACTTATATAATTTTCAAACCATATGCATGTACATTAATTCAAAATCTTGTGTTTTGCAAAGAGCTTTTGAGTGTGGGTTGGTTTATTTTCTTTCTTTCCTAAAACACACTCACAGTAACATCTCAGGTTAAAGTGGATAGATAATTTAAGGGCACTGTTGATAGAGGTGCTAATTATTGATATAATGGCAATCATATTACAGTATACAGATGCATGAAATACATGTTACATATCTTAAAAATATGACATCGTTAAAGCAATTTCTCTGCATAATCCTTTGTGATTTTAATATTTTCTCCAGTATTTATCATATATCTTTATTAACTAATCAAAGAAAAATCTTGTAGCTACTTGTCCTTATCAGTTATTTTTAAATAATTAAAAAGAAACAAATTTATTTTTAATATAGTTTATTATTTTGTGTACTCTGATAATATGATTAATTAAAATACATTACAATAAATTAAATAACAATGCAACTAGAAGAATACATGCATGCCTCTCACTCTTGATTCTTGATGTATAAGTAGTGTGCGGGTGAGTAGCTTCAAGAGTAGCCACCTACATGCATTATTTCAATAAAGGATGTTCTTTAGTCTAAATAATTTAATCCAATAAGTCAGTTACCTGAGGGATGTTTAATAGAGTTTCTGCTCTCTTAAGCTTTCAAAACGTCAAGTGATGTTCAAAGCAAATTGCAGAATGTTAACATGGTTTTAACAAATTTATAATCCAAAGAATATATAAAACGTCCACAAGGGAGAAATTCAGTTGTATTTATACTAATAAAAAGCCAAATAATCAACCATTATTTAACCTTAAAATAACATTAGTAAGATCTATTTTGAAACCTAACAATAAATCACCTGCTTTAGGGAACACCTAGAAGCCCAAGATTCTAGGCATATCAACAATTAGTATCAGAACCTCAAAATGGATCTAATCAGGAAGCTGCTGAATAAACAGAGCTCTATGTTCCTTCCTATTTGCTCTGCCCAGTGAACCCAAAATGGCAACTTCAGTTATTGGCTCTTGTGTCAATTGGCATTGGAAGTTACAATTTTGCACTATAACCCATAAGAATATCAGTATATAGGCTTAGCATTAAATGCTACATAGACATAGAACATAAAATAGAAGTTACTAATACAGCATGTCAAAAGATGATACATGCTATTAAAAAAATTGAGCAGGGTAACAAAAAGTCAGAAATATAGGGGAGGATATATTTGTGTGGATTGCAATTTCTAATGGGAACTCAGGATAAACGTCACTGAGAAAATGACATTTAGCAAAGATGTGAAGTTGCTGAGGGAGTATACTAGTGAAAATAGACTAGGCTATTTTGCAGTAACAATAAAGAACCAAATCTCAGAGGTTTAAAACCAAAAAGATTAAATTTTTATTTGCTGTCCATTGAAGATTGACCTGCAGCTCTGAGCTGCCTCACCTTCATCCAAACACAGGCTGGCAAATCCTCTAGCATCAAGAATATAAAAAATAAGGGAACAAATTATGCGCTCCTTCGTAAAGGCTCTTAACAAAAGATAACAAGCTAATCCTGCTCACATTTTATAGGCAGAGCAAGTCATGCATACAAGCTAACATGAAAAGAACAGAGAAGTATAACCCAACCATATGCTCTCAAGGTGCAGAATCCAACAGGTGCTCTGATGACCACCACTGAGAAGAGCAATTCAGGCTCTTAACTAGGGCCAGGACTAAGTTGAGGTATGTAAGGCATTCAAATCAAGTGCAAAACTTAGGGAGGCACCAAACACTCAGGAATAAAAAGATTTTGATTCAATATTTTACACACCACTCAAAATTACTGCAAAAAAGTTAGGATGAACAAATATCTAAATTTTAAATAAAGATAGGATCCATATATAGTTCCACAAAAAGCCACATCAGAGACCTGAGGCAAAAGAAGAGATCAATAATATTCGTACTATTTTTATTTAAAATATTGAGATCTTGTTCATCATGGGAACTTTTATATTAATACTGAATATTTAAAATAGTAAAATAAAGTAGTTTTAATCTTCATGTTGGGATTTGTGGTGCTACCTTAAATTCTGGTCCAGCAGCAGGCAAGTGCTTTGCTCACCTCACTCTAGACTTAAGCCTGCATATTCCACAGTAGTATCTTCAAGGAGATAGCAGATATAGTAGTCCCCCTTTATCTGTGGTTTAGCTTTCTGGCTTTTTAGTTACCTGTGGTCAACTGTAGTACAAAAAAATTAATGAACAATTTCAGAAATAAATAATTCATAAGTTTTAAATTCCAAGCCATTCTGAGTAGCGTAATGAAGTCTCGCACCATTGCGTTCCATCCTGCCAGAAAATGTGAACCATCCCTTTGTCCAGCGTCTCCATGCTGTTTATGCTCCCTGCCTGCTGGTCCCTTAGTAGCTGTCTTGGTTATCAGATCAACTGTCTCAGTGTCGCTGTGCTAGTGTTTAACTAACTCAAAGAGCAAGTGTAGTGATACTGGCAATTCGAATATGCCACAGAGAAGCCATAAAGCTTCCTTTAAGTAAAAAGGTGAGAACAGTATAATAAGATTTTTTTGAGAAAAAGAGAAAGAAAAACCATATTTATCTAATTTTTATTACAGTATATTGTTATGTAACTATGTGTTATAAGAAAAAAGGAAATAATGTAATTTTCTAAAGAAATAAAGTGTACTGAGAGAGTTTTGTAAGAGAGGATACATATAAATGGATAATATAAACATATTTTTAATAAACACTTGTACTGCTTTCCTTTGTAAGATGTTTGCGCTTGTGTTTTAATATGTCTTCAGAGTACTCAAACACATTTTCATATAAAACCCAGAATATAGAAAAATAAAAAAACATGTGTGATTAAATTTTGTCTACATATATCAAAGCAAAATATGATGATGTCATCCAGACACCTCACAGACATGTACCACTATTAAGAATACATTTGGGCATAGTTGCCATTGAATTCAATGTAGTGGGAAAAGTATAGAAAGAATAATGATAGAAAATTGTAGCTTCTTCTATCAATGTTGTATCAATAAGAAGGCCAAAGCCTAAATATCAAATAAATAGATATTAAAAGTGAAGAAATAAAACATCCATTTTAGATGTTTGACTTAGGTAGGAGGTACCAGGGCATTAAGGAAAAGCAAGCTGGAGAAAATATTAGATCTGTAGTTAAAGAGATAATCATAGTATCCAATACTTAAAAAGGAATTTATCTGCTCAGTTTAACAATTCCACATTTCTCAAATAAGTGCCTTGGGCAGAGGAATGCTGAATATTGAATGCCTTGTGCTATATACTCAAGTTTTCTGTCAATGGTAAATTACTAATTATTTTGCTAAGCATCTCTCTAAATACTTCTTTGTACTATCCTGAAATATTCATTCACATGTAAACCAAAGGGTCTTTCTGTACCACATTGAGAAGCAATTTATGTCAGAAAGTCCCAGCCAGGCAGAAAGATCAAGTAAAATGAGATGAAGAATAAAGTAGTCATCCTAGTAGGCAAAATAAAATAATAAGCCCATCAAAATGCAGTGAGGTTTAAGAGTCACTGTTAATGATTTGGAGGATCAATGTTGTTAATATAAAAAAGAGGCTACTTCGTGGATCACTTTATATCTGAGAAAAAGGAAAGGAAATGAGGAGCAGGTAGGAATGGCTATGGAAATGTGACAAATAACAGACAGTAAAACTAGAAAAGAAATATTTGAACTGGAAGATCATTCTTTGGATAAAGTAACATTTAACATCTTTTTAACATCCAGTTTTATGTGGTACTAGAGATGATAAAATGGTCTAGACTCAAGGGATTATCTAAGGATTTTCAAAATAACAATTGTGTACTGAACACTTAGAATTAGCAAATAGTGCTAAATCACATGTAAACAGTTTATCAGATGCTCATATTTAGGAAGATAATATTATAGTTTCCATTTTGCATGTGTCATAATTCAAATTTAGGTAATTGATAGGATTTACAGAAAGTTACACATGTAGCAAACATAGAAGCTGTGTTCTTATCACAGGTGTGGAGGACATGTGTTATTTAAATGATACTATCCATTTCTTTTCTGGAAAATGTATCTATGTCTATTTCCATCTATGTCATGCTCCTCACTAGAAGGTTCTTCCAACTTTATCACATAAAGCATGAGCACTCGCAGTGGAACACTTAACACTTTCTGCAGTGACTAACATATACTGCTTCCACCAGAGAGATTTTGATTCTTCTAGATAGAAGTAAACAGTGCTCGGCAAGAGGGAAATTGCTTCAAAGTTTGAATCTCAAGCAGAAGGTGACATTTCTTACTAACTGGGATTCTGAAACCTCCATCTCACTCAGAAGGGGCAGAGTAATTATATTATGATGTCCAATAGAATACACATGAAAGGTTTTAGCACAGGTACTTAAAGGTATAGAAGGTTGCAGCATCAAAGAGGAGAACACAGAATTTTGCACAACAATTAGAGTTGCTATGAACATGGGGAATCTTGTATGTTTGAATTTTTAGCAATGTTTAGATCTCAGACAGATTTTTGTTGCACTTGTCATTCTTGTTAGCGGCATTAGTGATCAGTTGAGCTTTTATCTTTTTTACTTTTCATTTAGTTTTGTTTAGTTTATTATTTTTGCTTTTCATTATCTTCTCAATTTAAGTTTTTGTTTTTATAAAAATTCCTTAGCAAATCTTATACCCGATAAATTTTGACTTGTATGGACTTGGTTTCTGGAGAGGGAGAAAAAAAAATAAGATAACAGAAATCTGCTTTAACAAGCCACATCCAACGTAAACTTTAAAATCAGTCAGATTTACTAATGAAAACCTTGACACTTGCTGGACTCTTAAAGATAAAAAGATATCTTATGAACTAAAATCTCTGTATTGCAGACCATTGTACACTCCACTGGGTTATGAGCCTCTCGAAGTGGGAGACTAGGTTATGTCATAGATAAATATTTCCTTACTTCTTATGACATATATAATTCATTACCTGAGCGATTACATTGATTAAAACTGTTTTTTATAAGGACAGCACATAAATATTTATAGCTAATCCATTCAGTTTTGTATTAAAACATGGCACATAAACACCAAAAAAAGGAGCACCAGTAATTATAGCTACATATTTGACAAATATGTATGCTCTTTTACTTATAAACTAAACATGAGGGATTATGTTATGAAGATTTCCTGAATTTATAATTATGTTTACCTCTATTTCTTAGAAGTTTCAACTGGACCACTGTATTTGAAATGGTAGAGGTAGATAATAAATATTATGCATTTTAGGATATGTAATTCCTGACAAATTTGGACTACATAGGATACTTGAAAAAAGTACCGTGTTATCATTTGGTAGAGGTTTTTATCCTTTGCCCGTCAGTTCCTTGGTTTAGCATTTTTTGAAGGGTTCGACATCTATCAAAATGTGGACATTTGTCAAAAACTGTGGCCAGACCAATAGCTTAATGGGTGGAATTTATTGACACATATTTTTTTCCTAATTTTGGTCCCTTGTCTACTGTTAACATTAACTTTAATATTAACATTAAAAGAAAATAAAGAAGGAATTTATTTAACAATGTTAAGAGAAAAAATAACAAAAGATTTTTAAATAATTAAAAGCCAAAAAATATAAAATTTAGGGCAGAATAAAAATTTTGGAAAGTAATTAGTTTTTTTAAAAAACACATATGAGAAATAAGATAAAATTATAAACAAAACGAATCCTTTCCAGAGGGAAGATTTTCAAAACAGCAAAAATGAATATTAGATGTGATCTTTAGAGCATTATCCACGGCAGAAGAGAAGGTAGGCAGGCTCTGGAATCAGACGGACTGGAGACAGACTCCAGACTCCAAATTTCTCACACCTCTGATCTCGAAAAGACAGATTTAACTTGCTAAATCAGTTTCCATAACTTACAGTTTTCACTAGTAAGTTTCTGGTAAGCAATGACGGTGGTAAGATTCACAGTTTTGCCCTAGATGTCAGTTAAGTAAGATATTTGCATTAGCCGTGCAAAATTTCTTGATTTATGAGTGGCAAAATTTGTAAATAAAGAACTGAACATTAATTTTTCTCCTCCTTGCTTTCTTCCAATTCTAATTTGTAGACAGCAAAGCGAAAATCAGTTTGTTGATAAAGAAAACTCTATTTACATGTTCATGTTGTTGTCATAATAATTACTGTTGTTTTTAACTTGCCCTGACAGGGAGTTGAAACTATAAAGAGAGTGATGAATAATTTGTGATGAATCAAGAACACAAATGTTTACTATTTTGTGGACAATTTTAGTTTAAAAAGCTAGCATAATTTGACTTCTCATCACGTTTATAACAGAAATACTCTAAAAAATTGTTACAAAAATTTTAGATAATTATTTTCTTTGAACATAGATTTTACTTTTTTTCTGAGGCAGCTAACATTTTGAATACTTTTCTTGTCATTTTTGTGTGTGTGTGGTCAGCTGTGATTATACCATGAGAAATAGAATATCACTGAAACCAATGTTCTTGATCTTTGCACATAGTAGAAACTCATTAATTTCTTCTTAATAAACTTTTGGGTTTTATTTTTGCTTGAAAACAGTAGTACTTTAACCCACAATGAATTTGTCTAAGTTTTCTTCTATATTACACAATTATTTTGTTTTATGATTATTTTTAATTTTGAAATTTTATAATTATCAGTGAAACACACAATTAGACTTTAACAACTACAAACGTAACCTCTTTTCTCTTGCTCTCGTATTTAAAGCTGAATCAAATTCCCTTGTATATTTTTCTTTTTTAGAGCAAAATCATTTTAGGTTGTTTTTCTTTCAGTTGGAGACAAGATGCTCTTCTCCTGTGAATATGCAGAAGTGAAGGATAAATATAAATTTAAAATCTGATACAAAGCATTGGAGTACTGAGCCAAATACCAATATGATTACACTTATTTGTAGAATGTTAATAAATAAATAAATAAATAAATAAATAAATAAATAAATAAAACAAATGAACCAACAAAACAAAACAGAAACAGAAGACCCACTGAAACAAAACAAGCTTATGGTTACCAAAAGTAGGAAGTGGTTTTGGGTGAAAATAAACAAACGAACAAACAAATCAAAGCTGTTCTTAGCTCACAGAGCAACGTTTTACTGACGTCTACTTTAAAGCAAAAACTTCTTATTTTAAAGAAATACTTGAAGAATATAGTATTATGAATATGTAGATATTTTATTATTCAGAGTCATAAAGATGTTTTCTCATTGTTTACAATGAGAAGTAGCTGTCATTCGTTAGCATTTTCCATTATATAAAATGTGTTTTCCCTCCCACCTGCTCCTGGTTACTTTTACTATACATTTTCTTAATTTTACTCTATTTCTTTCATATATTTCCTTCTTATCTATGGTTATGACTTATTTCGCTCTGAGCTACCCATGTGTGAACGCGATTCTGTGCATTTGGGTTTCTATGCCTGCGGTTCCTAGGAGTAGATGTAAGGATGCTCTTTTCTGTTTTCTTACCAAATTTTAGAAATGTTGAACTTATTATCTTCAAATATATTTTTTCTGTTAATTCCATTGACACTGTGTGTAATTCCAACTATATGTATGTAAAACTTTTCACTGGGTCCTAAATATCATTGAGGTTCTCAGGTTTTTTCATCTTTTTATCTTTTTGTTCATTAGTTTATATAATTCCTATCACTCTGTCTCCAAATTCACTGAGTTGAATGAAGCACACCAAGAACAGAGAAGAGCATATGAAAAATTTTGAAGTTCTAGAGTAGACCTTCATCCCTTCAATGATTTTGTGGACCCAATAGAGGTCAGTGTGACTGGGAAACATTAAATAGATTCTTAAGTGAATTTTTAAATAACTATGATTTGAAACAGAGTCTATTAACGGTGACTTTTAAAAATCATAGAAAAAAATTATGTAAAAGCTCACTATAAAGAGAAATGCTTATACAAGATCTAAAATGATGCTGAAATAAAATTTGACAAAAATGTAAAAATTTAAAAATAAAAATAATTACAAAATATTAATTAAAGAAAGCAGCCTCTATATTATTTTAGAGTTTATCTTTAATATATAACATTATAAATAAAATCAAAATTCTGGAATTTTTAAAAAGTAAAATCAGATACAAAATGGCATGTTAAACAGCAGTATTGTATGATTAACTTGCACACTCTTTGAAATACTAATGGTTGCAGTACACATAAAAAACAAAAATTAAAGATAATTTCAAAAGAAGATTTAAAATCAGCAGTTTTGTTACTTCTGTCTATTTAGTAAATGGAAGAGTCACCAAACTTGTAATTTTTCTTTAAATTCAGCAAATTAGCAAATATCTGGATTTGAGACATGTAGGTATCTATGAATAGCCATTATCAATAATTTAACAGTAAATCACAAACATGTAATTTAGTAAGAAATGAACATACTAGATATAAATATAGTACAAATCTATTGTTATATTTTATTAAGAACATATTTTTATAAATCCAGGAAATGGAACAATAGATATATCCTGAATTACATGATAGAATATTTTAAAGATAAAAGCAAGTGCATTTATAATTTCAATATAGTTTTATCAAATTATTTTTTACAGCTACTTAAAAATCACTTATAAAAACATACAGGAGGGGCTTCCTCACCTATTTTATACAAAACCATGATTATTAAATTAAAATTCTTGTATTGAAATATTATTAATGCAAGAATAATTAGATATATCAATGGAATGGAATTAATAACCCAGAAAAACTGCAGACATACTACTGATAAATTGGCAAAAATGTTCATTGATTGGAAATTTGTTTTTCTATGTAAGGTGTTAAGAAATTTAGTAATTTTGAAAAAATTAGTAAATTAACAAAAACCATAGAAAAAAATATATATATACATTTATTCATTCATCCATCTAGTCATTCATTAAGTAACATTTATTAATCACCTATCCTGTGCTATGCATTCAATATAAGGTAAAGAGAAAATCAGATATTGTCCTTATTCCTGCATGTATGTACATGTGCATTAGTGTACTATATTTATATATGTTTTACTTGCCTATTAGTGTTTTCCACTATTTTCCCATACTTCTTTGTTAGAAAAAAAGGACTTTTGAGGAATTTTACAAAAACACACCCAATGCAAATAGAAAAATTAGAAATTCAAGGCAAAGGGAAGATACATAAACAAAAACAACAAAAAGCTACATTCTATATCACTAAGTTATATGCCACATGTTTCATTACAGTTCTACAGTATCCCTTATGTTGTCTTCTGTCATTGATAATATATAGAAAATCTAGACACACCACAAAATACTCTTCTAATTATATTAAGAAAAGGAACATTTCCTTTTATTCCATCTCTCTCTCTTTGTATGATAGATAAAGATAGACATATATATATATATATATATATATATATACGTATGTATGTATGTAGTTGTATATCTCCATCTACATCTGTCTTACTACATATAATATATTTAAAACTATACTATAAAGAACTAAAAAGGAATGCACAAAGGAAATCATAGTGTAAGCAATGCCATAAAAAATGAAATAATGTAACAAAATTGTGTTTTAATAATATCTAATTCCTAGTTCTCTTCATTAGCATAAGCTATTAAAATTCTCCTTCAGCAGTTTCAAACTTTAGATATGCTGTGATAAATAAGCATTTTATATTCACATTCCAGAATGAAAATTGTTATAGAGCATTAGTTTACATCAAAGGGGAGAAAGCTGATAGACAGTTGGGTATTCAAGTCCTACAGGAAAAGGTAAATCACTTAAACTCTTTTAATCTCCTAACAGTTTATATTTATTCCACAAGGGTGTTTAGAGTGTAATGATATAATGGAAATAACACACATGGAGCTTCTCAAAGAAGGTGGTATTATATGTAGCCCAAAGTAACACTGCATATGAGGTTGCAAACTCTCCATGAGTTTGCTATTCATTATCAGCATCAGAATCAACATGTTTCACCTTTTATTGATTAAATGACTACTTTTTACAGATACATTACTTTGCTTTTTTACAGATGCATTTCTTTGCTTTTTTTTACAGATTGAAACTCCTTTTGTTACATTTTTTTAAACTTTCAATCTCTGTAATATTTTTAGATGTACTGTAACCATTCTGCTTGTCTACCTGATAGTTTAATATTGTCTAATAATGACTTTTAATGTGTTATTCTCTCACCTCACCCTGGGGTCATTAACAGGGCTCGTCACTCAGAACAGACATGACCTCTACAAAGTTATGTAAAGTCAATTACATAAAATTTGGAGGTCGAGACTATTTGCTTTTCTTTTTTTATTTAAACAATGTTAGGTGAAACCTGATTCTTCTCTTATCATCAGAATATAATTAGTCATATTCTCTTTATTGTCTGCAATTTTTATTGTTAATAAAGAAATCTATGTGACTTTAAAACATGATATTACTTTCAGAAGTCTATTTTTCTTCTTTATAAAATATTGAATGAATATCAACTAGGATTAAAACATTTCTACTGTACATATCCAAAGACAACGATTGCCAAAAGCAAGAGCAATCTATATTATCATGCACCCAGAAGATCACTGGCATTTTTGTTTAATAGTATCTGCTAAATATAATATACTATTCTGTAGAAATCATGGTATTTTCATATCTTACAATAACTGTTTAATTTCACTTTTAGATGTGTATTACATATAAACAATAAATTTACCCTTCAAATTATGAGCAATAATATTACTAACACTAGAAATATTGGAAACCAGCTTGTAATAGTTTGTGGTTGTTGATTGCCTAGTAGATTTCTGATGCTAATGACAATGTAGGAGGTCAACATATCAAATAATTATACCAGTAATAATGTGATAAGAACCATGGCAGTAATATAAACACATGGTATATAAGGAGTGAATTGTAGAGAAGATGGTAATGAATTCTGACCATCAGAGAGTATTTCAATCCCCCCATCCCCAAAAAAAGACCTTTATTCTGGACAATGAAGTATAAACATTGTGGAAGAGAGCATGAAGAAGTAGTCACAACCCTTGATATCTTAAGCCTTTTTGTCTTAATATAAGTACTCGAGACAACCTGTCCACACCTTGGAGTCCTGGTACTCTGTCAGTTCATGTACTCTGTCAGATCAATAACTTTCACGTATGAATCTGCAAATGTAGGACAACAATTCTGTAAATTATATTTGGAGAATGAGACCTAGTTCCAAACATGCTGGCTTTGAGGCTTATAAAACCTATCCCGACAAAGGTTGACCACCCTGTGAAGGATGCATCAGCAGCCACAACTTTGGACAGCTGGCACATCTTACAAAGCTGCATGGCTAGTATCAGGCAGCTAAATACTCCAGTTGAACAGCTTATCTCTAAAATCTAATTTTCAAAGATAGAACAGGTGACCTACTCCCCCAAAATTCTGCATCCCAAACATTTTTAAACTATCTAGATTATTTAGACTTGATAATGATCTTGTACAGACAATGGTAAACACACACATATTTTTGTTTCTATTTAAGAATCAGCATATCTAAGTAAGACATTTAACAATATTTGTGTACCAGCAGAAAAATCCACAGGCAAGAGATTTATCTCTGAAACCAGAATTTCTGACAATAAAACAGGTGGGACTAACCTCTTAAATAATCAAACCCAAATAATTAATCTCTCTAGAAGTATTTACAATTTAAAAGAGAAAAAAGCAAGCATCGATAGTGGGTACATGCACAAAATACCTCCAATCTGATCTTAACGTATTTAGGGGTAGTCTTAATCTGTGTGGAATTGTGAAACTTTGTGATGGATTGTGCAGGTAACTAGGTGTACGTACGTATAAATGTAGTTGTCTACACTGTAAAACATCCTGAAAAGTCTATGTTAAACGTTCAGAACATTAAAGCAGTCCTCATTGGCTTTTGGCAGCTTCACCGTCAATATGAGAGTTCCTTGCTTGCCACCACCTATGAAGGCAGAGACAACTCCCTGTCTTTCACACCCATCAATTATCAGTTGTTTACATTGATGAATATACATTTTTATATTTCGAGACACATTGGTGAATAAATATTTTTAAATAATGTCAATTAAACCAAAAGCCCATAACTATTTCCAGTTTTAGTCCTCCTATTAAAAACACTGCCCATCCATTTACCATTCTTATATTTACTTATAATTCACTGTATGTCTTCACTGAGAACACTCTCTTTAATAATAATTTTACCTTTCATCCCAAATCTGTTTGCATATGCAATGTTATAATTCCTATACTAGCAGTTTATTAGTCCCCAGGAAGGCTCTGAGATACTTATTAACACTTGTTAAGATGTCATACTAGTGTCCTAAGCAAAAAAAGTAAGCTGAGCAATACTCTGCATAGAATAAGTATATATCTTAGTAGGCATAAAAGTCTGGCTCTTTTCCGTGATGTGCCAGACACAGGTGTGCTAGAACCTGAAAAATGGTACCTTTGACACTTTACTGTATGTGAGACACTAGTATACTCTACCTTTCTGTCTTTGCTCTCTCACATACTTTTACCTGGGAGTTAAGACCATCCTCAGCAAACTTGGATGCATACACATCTACCATCAGAGTGGTCTTTTTCAAAAGATATTTTCTGTTGAATATAAAACTCTCTTCGTCCTTGAGCTGAAGTTAGAAATTGTTGAATTGCTCTGAATACCACAGATGGAAAAAAAAATTAGAGATTTTTTGGTAAAATACTGAAATCTACTAAATGCACATATTTTTCTTCTGAGTGATTTTTATTTTCTGTTGAAATTGGAAATGGAACTGATATTTAAGTTCACGTCAATGAAGTGTATAATGGTAGATGAAATCAGCAGATTAGGAGACCCAGGAAGCAGTACTATAAAGGTTTATATAAATCTGGGGTTGAACTCTCACATTAGCTTAAAGAATTCTTAAGGTCAGAGAAGTTTAAGTAGATATCAAGAGGCAGGGATGCATCCATTAAATTCTAGGCTGAAATAGATTGTAACAGTGCTAGATTGCTCGGTTCAAGTTTCTGAACCTGTGAATTCTACCATTCACAGTCAAATTGCATGCAACCATTTTTGTCAAAAAGATGTACTCCAAAGTAACCTATCAACTTCTATCTACAAATTGTGAGGCCATGAATCTTATGACAAATAGAAGTCAGGATCAATGTATAAGTGATGTCTGGTATGATTTAAAAATTCAAAAATCAGCAACCGACCATCTGTTTTCTTATAATATCCCTTGGCTTTGCTCCCCCTCCCCCACTTCTACTACATTTTGATTTAAATTATCCATATATCTCTTTCAATCCCTTGTTTAACAAAGTTTTTTTTCCCCCAATATAGGTAGATTGCTTGCTTAAATGATATTTTTTGTTGTTGTTGTTGTTGCTTGATTTTATTTAGCTTTATCTCCATGCATGAAATTGACATCTAATCTCTGGGTACAAAGTAGAATTATGATTGTTAAATTTTCTTTCTGACTCTGGCTCAGTGTGCTGGAAGCCTGCTTGTCTAGGAAGTAGGAAAATCACACTTTGTAAATATCATTTTTTAGCTAAAATCTGAAAATTAAGAATATATCCTGAAGGTAGATTCTTACCTAAAAATCATTTTATATTTTAAATTTATTTCCTGCCTTTCACTGTAAATCACATTATGCCTTCATTTTAAAAATTAGAATAATTTTTGACCCTTTAGCTACCATTATCTCTCAATACATGGCTTAAAAATTGCTTTAATAAAATGCCCAATTAAAATTTAGATGTTTTTAATGAATATTAAATTAATAATCACCAATTCCACAGTTGTATTTTAATGAGAGTTGGTTTGTATGCAAGCTTAACCACTTTGCAATGCATGAAACTTTGAAGTCATTAACCCTTTAAATTACAGATCTTCATATTAAAATGTTCGTGAAATAACTACATTAACATATTGTGAAGATGAAGTGAGATAATAAAAGTGCAGAGCAAGAAGTCATTAAAAATGCTCAATTAACATTACAAGTATATACAGTTTGGTTTGTTTTTCTTAAGATGAGATGAAGATTCATTACTAAAAATTGAATGTTAAATAAAGCCCTTGATAAAGTATTGTCATCCTTTTTTAAATGAAAATATTATTGGAATTGACATTTCACTTTAAATTAGAAATAACAAAAATGTTCTTGGCTTTTAAAATGTAAGTAGATATTCTTCAAGCATTATTATAAACCATTTCTCTTTACACAACCTCAAGAAATTATTCTATATTTACTCTTCAACCCATAGCTGAGCTGCGGGTGCTGTTCATGCATCATTGCTTTGGCTACTTCAGTTTGGATTATCAGGATATACTCCAAAGCTGAAAGCCTGTGTCAATTAACTACACCATGGAGCTTAAGATCTCTATTATTATAGAAGTTCTATTGGATTCACTTAGTTCCACATCATGTCTTCGCCGTATCCCACATAATTTTCCTAAGATTGATGCCTCTGCTTCTTGTTTCCTTGGCCAAGTAATAGCTTTTCAAATTAAAGGCAGTAAATAATAGAGCAGAACAGAAAACATTATAAATACAAAGAATGCTGAATAAAGAACTATGTAGAGATAGAAGAAATAGAGAGGGAGAAAGAGGAGAGATTTAACTACTATAAAATGAAAGCTACTTGTGTATTTGTTATATTTCTTGTAAACCAACGTTAAGAGAATGATAGCTGACATTTTAGTGCTCTAAATTATCTGGAGTTAACTGGATATTGGCAAAATAACCCTAAGTCTGAGGTTGTGAGAGGTTATAAGTATGAGTGTGTATAAATTGCTGATTGATGCTTTATGTACAATTTTTCATTGTTTTCTATTTTGCCTTTGGCGTAACTAATTAATTCCTCTGTGTTCCAAGTTTCAATATGCTTAGGTTTCACATCTACATGTGAAAGATTAGAATTTAGATACTGAAAGCCACAGCCTCAAATACTAATCTTTATTGGCCAAAGAATGTTGATGCTTTCTTTAAGAAAGAAATTACTCATTTTCAATAAATCAAGAAATTTCTACATTTGTACTGAAATTACAGAAATTTTTCTTTTAGTTTTGATATTTTAAAATAACATAAAATTTAAAATAAATTTTCTTGCTGAGTATCCAGAATAAGGCCAGAGTGTCAGATAAAATTCCTTAACTATATTTTTATTGTTTAAAAACTTTATACGCTCATAAAATGATAAAAGAAGAAATAAAAAATAAAAGAAAGAATGTTTACAATAAAACACCGAGAACAATTTGTTTCACATTGGACCTGAACATTTAGGTTTCAAAACTTATCTAAATCTGCAGTAAGCAATGATCTTTCTTGTAAGGAATGAAAGAAGCAGGAAGCATCCAGGCAGCCAGAAAGGACAAAAAAAAGAAAGAGAGAGGAAGAAAGAAGAGAAGGGGGAAAAAAAGCAAAGGAACACCCATTCTCTCATTTACGAGTTTCCACATAGAATAAAGTTAGAACCATCAAACTTCAAAACAGATTCTATTTCCCTTGTGTGTCACAGCCATGGCATAAACAAACCTTTTATTTTGCTTGCTTCCAGTAAAAATATACAAATGTTATGTATGTGCACATATTAGCTATGGAAATTGAATTTTTTTTATTTATAATATTGTTCTTTCTTTTATGTTTCTTTTGCAAACTAAAAAAGAAATCCTACTTAAAACTTTTTGACAAATTCATTGTGAAATAACATTTCTGAGAGTATTTCATTCATTAACACTTTTGTTCAATAAGACCAAGTAAAAAGTAACCAATTATTATTTTTTTCTTGAAAGAGAACTTAAGATTAGCAAAGTCTTGGCGTTTTCTTCAATTAGGTAGCCGACTGTTTACAGAAAAGAAAAAATACACTCAATTAAAAACTTCAAAATTCAGCAAGGGACTACCTTTTACATAAAACACTCAATTTTAATATTTATAACATATTCAATGCCATAATTTTTACATGTGGGATATGGTATGAGAAATTGTTTTTAAAATTAAAAAAAATTCAACTGAAAATTAAATTACCTGGTCAGTTTTTTTTTTTAATTGCATTATATATAAACCTTCCACTGAAAATAGTATGTGAATGTATGAAAGAAAAAATAATCTATGCCTGCCATAGAACTCTCGGCACATAAAGAGAATAGTTGACATATCTTAGGCTAGGGAATAATTAGAAGATGTTTAAGATGATATTTAGGGGCTATCTGAGGAGTGGCTTATATTATTTAAGGAAAGAAAATAGCATGTAAGAAGTCATTAGGATGAGAAAATGCTAGTAGGAAGGTGAACAGTGTGATCAACGGTTAGGTTAAAAGTGAAAGTAGTATATAATAAATAATGGGTTAAATAGTGAGTCATTAAAATATTTCATGCTGGGAAGAGACAAGTTCTTTCATTTTTTTTTAGAAATAATTTCTGAAACTAAGTGCAAATAATGGAAAGGAATTCCTATTGATATAATCAAATGATTTAATAAATAAATGAATGATGGATAATTGACAAATATCTAACACAAAAAAATCAAATAATTTATGAAGATATTCTGCCCTCAAAAAGGTGAAGGGTAACATATTATTCCATAAATATGAGCTGGCTGTACTGACTTTCTTCCAAAAAGTGCAATGTAAAATATGGAAAAATAAGTAATTTATAATGGAGAAACCTGACAAACACTACTTCATTCAGATGCTCAAGATTAATATCAACAACCCTAAATCATATTAAAAGTTTGTACCCTTGATATGATGTAATGAGAATTATACCTGTTGGTCCACTTCCCACAATCAATAAATCCAGTATAAATATGAGAAAAATACTAGACAATCCCAATTGAGGGGATGTCCACAAAAGTACTTGACTAGTACATCTCACAACTATTAAGATCTTTAATAAACAAGACTGACAAATTGTCACAAACAAAAGGAGTCTAAGGAGGAAGACATGACTGACATATATAATATGATATCTTATGTTGGGTCTTAAAAGAGAAAAAAGATATTAAGTAAAAATCAAGGAAATCTAAATAATGTATGGACTTTAGATAATAATAATGTCTCAATATTGGTTTATTAATTTTGACAAATGTACCACACTAATATAAGATATTAATAAAAGGGTAAAACAGGAGAGGAGTATGTGGGGACTCTACTATCTTCAAAGATTTTCTATAAATCTAAAACTATTTTAAATTAAAACATTTATTTTAAAAAATAGATAGCAGGAGACAAAATTGCAGAAGGAAGGAAGAAAGGAAGAAAGGAAGTAAAGAAGGAAGGAACGAAGGAAGGAAGGAAAGAAGGAAGGAAGGAAGGAAGGAAGGAAGGAAGGAAGGAAGGAGGGAAGAAGAAAGAAAAGAAAGAAAGAGAGAGAGAAAGAAGAAAGAAAGAAAGAAAGAAAGAAAGAAAGAAAGAAAGAAAGAAAGAAACGAAAGAGAAAGAAAGAAAGAAAGAAAGAAAGAAAGAAAGAAAGAGAGAGAGAGAGAGAGAGAGAGAGAAAGAAAGAAAAAAAGAAAGAAAGAAAGAAAGAAAGAAAGAAAGAAAGAAAGAAAGAAAGAAAGAAAGAAAGAAAGAAAGAAAGAAAGAAAGAAAGAAAAAGGAAGAAAAAGAAATCCCAGGAACTTCTTAAGAGATTGTTGGAGTAACAAAGAAGAAAAAAATGACTAAGGTTATACCAAGAGAGATAAAAAAATGTAGATGGAACAGAATCACATTTCAGGGATAAAATGGCACAAATTACTGATGAACTTGATGTGTGGGGTGATGACAGAAAGGAATCACCTGAAGATCACTTGAATATTTCTAGCGAGAGTGTATTCTACTAATATAATTGACTATGTCAAACAAATATGTTAGACAATAAGATTTTGGAGAGTAAGTTGGCAGTTCTGTTTTGGACACATTGATATATTGTGAATCATGTATTTGGTACTCTACATGTGATTTTTGAATGCAAAATAAAACATGATTTGAGCTAGATATATACTTTTTGTGTTATAAGAATATATATCATTTAAATCATGTTATGTAGTGATATCTTTTAAAAAGAAAAAGAGTGAATTTGTAATAAATCCCTGAAGAAACAAAAATTAGTTTTTTGGGTAAAGGAGGTGAAGCCCAAAAGAAAACCAAAAAGAATAACCAGGAATGTTGAAATCTCACAAGAAAGTAATCTCACAGAAGCTAAGTAGAAGACGTGTTCAATATTTTTTTATCATGTCATAAATCACATTTATTATCTGTTATTTCTAACAAAAGTAATATATGCTCACAATGAAATTTGAACACATATAAGCACAACAAATAAAATATAATTACAGAAAATGACATAATGATAATCACTGTTAGTATTTTATTTCTTTTCAGTCTTTTTTTTCTGTATATATACACACTTAAACATATACACACACACATACAATTTTTTTTAACAAGACTGGGTCCAAGTTTTGCTCTCTGTTCATCAAATAAAGACTGTTGTTCCCTGGAATTAACTAAACCACACATTAATTATTCCTGATGGAGTGTTCTAAAGCATAAATGTACTGTATACAGAGGGAGATATTTTTTTTTTTTGACAAGAATGTTTTTATATGTGGATAAAGAAACTAGTAGTGCTGGAGAGATGAGGTCCTCAGAAAAGTGGGGATGGAGTAGCATCTAAGACCAAGGTGGGGAGTTGTATGTATATTTGTTTTAGTTTTTTGAGGAATCTCCATACTGTTTTACATAGGGTTTGCAGTCCCACCAACAGTATACAAGGGTTCCTTTTTCTCCACATCCTCACCAACACATGATGTTTGTTGACTTGATAATAGCAGTTCTGACTGGTGTGAGGTGGTATCTCATTGTGATTTTAATTTGCATTTCCCTAATGGCTAGTGATGTTGAGCATGTTTTCATATGTTGGCCTTCTGTATGTCCTCTTTAAAGAAATGTCTTCTTATATCCTCCATCCATTTTTCAATTGGATTGTTTTGTTTTGTTTTGTTTTTTGTCATCCAATTGGATGAATTTCTTATATAGCTTGGATATCAACTCTTATCAGATGTACCATTTGCAAATATCTTTACCATTGAGTTGCCTTTTTGTTTTGTTGGTTTTCTTCACTGTGCAGAAGCTTTTTAGTTTGATGAAGCCCCATGTGTTTATTTTTGCTTTTGTTTCCCTTGCTTGAGGACATGTGTCTAAAAGGAATTACTTAGATTGATGTCAGATTTTTTCTAGGAGTTTTATGGTTTCAGGCCTTACATTTAAGTATTTAAACCATTTTAAGTTTTTTTTTTTTTGTATATGGTAAAAGAGTGGTCCAGTTTCACTTTTTTTGCATGCATCTGTTCAGTTTTCTCAGCACCACTTGTTAAAGAGACTGTCATTACTCCAGTGTATATTTTTACCTTTTTTGTCATAGATTAGTAATCCATGTAAGAGTTTATTCTAGGCTCTCTATTCTGTTGCATTGATCTACGTGTCTGTTTCTGTGCTAGTATCATGCTATGTGATTATTATAACTTTGTGCTTTAGTTTAAGGTCAGGGAGTGTGATACCTCCAACTTTGTTCTTTCTGAAGATTGCTTTGGCTCTTCGCGGTCTTTTGTGGTTTCATATAAATTTTAGGATTATTTGCTCTTGTGCTGATAAGAATGGCCTTGGTGTTTTGATAGGAATTACATTGGGTATTTATCCAAAGAAAATAAAAACACTAATTTCAAAAGATATATGCACCCATATGTTCATTGCAGCATTATTTACAATAGTCAATATACGGAAGCAACCAAGCTGTCCATTAATAGTTGAATGTATAAAGATAATGCAGTCTATATACAATAGAATATTATACAGCATTAATAATGAATGAAATCTTTTCATTTTCCACAACATGGATGTATCTAGGGGGTTTTATCTAAGTGAAATAAGTCAAGCAAAGATAGACAAATACCCTAGGACTTTACTTATATGCAGAATGTAAAACTAAAACAAAAACAGATTCATAGTAACAGAGACCAGAGAAATGGTAGCCAGAGGTATGCGGGAATGGGTGAAAAGGGGAAGGGGAACATAGTCAATAATATTATGATAAGTTTACATGGTTAGAGATGATTATTAAAATCTGTGGGGTAGTCACATTATAAGGTATAAAAATGTTGAATCTCTATATTGTACACCGAAAACTAATATAACCAATATACCATTATATACCAATTTTACTTTAAAAAGGGTGAGGAGTACAAGTGGGAAGGAAAGCCTTGTCCACTTCTAAAAGAGTATTACACTTCTTTGTCTCAATATGCATTTTTAAAATTATAAGACATATGCTTATTGTAAATAAAATTAAAAAAAAAATTTAAAGTAATAAGAAAAGTGCCATGGAATCCTATCACCCATTTAACATATTTCTTTTTCTGATAATGATTACAAAACTAGTGACTGTATTTGTTTATACAAAATGTAGTTAAAGTTTTGTTGTATCTGCTAATAACCTATGTTGTAGTTCTAATAGGAAAAAAGCTGATTGGGAAACTTGAGAGTCAGGGGCTCAGGGGAAGGTGTAAGGGTGTGTTATAAAAACTCCAGGTGGGTGTCAGGCATGGTCTCCACCACCCTCAGGCTAGCTCAGCAAGTAGACAGTGCCTTGATCTAGGGCCCAGGTAGCCAGCAGAGCCCATTACCCACCATCTCTTGCCTCAATGAAGAAGTGAGCAGTACCAGATCAGGAGACCTCGGTGCTGGATTACTGTAGAGAAATCAAATGATGCAAATTTAGTTTTGTCTACATCCTAGAAGAAGAGGGTTTTCACTCAATGTTTTAAATGATTTTTAGGTGCACTAATATTGATATAGAATTGTCCATTATTTTTTTTTCAGATTTCCTTAGATTTACTTTAATATTTTTTTTCTATCCTGTGATCTCATCTAGAATTTCACATTATATTTGGCCACTATGTCTCCTTAGGCTCTTTTAGCTGTGACAGTTTCTTAGACTTTCCTTGTCTTTGATGAGCTTGACAGTTTTGAGGGGACTGGATTGGCAGTGATAATGCATGCATTACTGTGTAAC
This sequence comes from Macroglossus sobrinus, assembly GCA_004027375.1. NCBI lineage: Eukaryota > Metazoa > Chordata > Mammalia > Chiroptera > Pteropodidae > Macroglossus > Macroglossus sobrinus. Next base: position 46,931 of record PVKZ01000419.1, on the reverse strand, counting down.
TCTTACCAGTTTGTCAGGAAAGTTTTAGCGGGAGGTTGGTGGAAGGCTGTGCAGAGAACAGAATATGTAAAAATGTCATCTCAGTAATTTAAAAACTGAAAAGAATGTGAGAATTGGTGCCAGGGAGGGACTGTCCTTTCTGACAAAACTAAATAAGCAACTAAAGAACCTGACTTTATATTGTGAATGTGAATTCATTATTTTTCTAGATTATGAGATTCTGATTTCAATACTGGACTAATAATCATAGGGCAGAAACCAGATTCATGGTATTTATTAAAATAAATGGAAAAGTGATATTTCAGGTAAACCTCAATAAGATATTGAAACAGCAATTGTACCCTTGTTTTTCTGTATCTGATAGAGAGGTAACAAAATAAAAGTTTGTTGGGGTTGGAGTTTGAGAATTTTTATAGAGAAAAATTCCAACTACAAGGTAGTTGAACAAAAATTGGTCAAAAGGAGAATCTAATGTTTTAGCTGAACATGAAAAGGTTAATGAATATGAATAAAGACAAGGGAAAGAATAAGGAGTGAGCTGTATATATGATAGCAGAGCATGGAGATAAAAAAAAGTGAAAGGTGGCATCCTCAGTGGGTACTCTTATTGAAGAAGGGGGATTTTTTGCTTATTTTATAAATAATGCTGGCTGGGAAATAGCATTGAGGAGACTGGAAAATGCTGTATCTTATGTCAATACAATGCTAAAATTTGAATATGAATCTTTTATATATATATATATATATTTATATGTGCGCAAGTATTTAGAGAGATGTAAGTTTATGCTTAAAAATGAAACCTAAATACACTTCAACAATGATATATTATTTGATATGATATTAGTGGATGAAAAATTAAAACATCTTCTAATGTAATAAATAAACATTGGATGATATAAATTTTATTTTATATTTTAGGCAATAAAATAAAAACTCTCCTCTTAAATAGATAATAAGTATGTATCAATAATAGTATTATAAATAAATAATATCAATACTGCCTAGAATTCTAGATATATTTTACAAATTCCTTTTGAATTGAATTCAAATCACTTTACAATCAAAATATAAGATTTCAGTGGACATTTTTATTTTACCTATGATAATTTACATAAATACCTCAAGCCAAGTTATGTTCTAAACACTTTCATGTATTATCAAATTTAATTCTCAGCCCAAAGTAAACATTATTATCATCTATAGTTTATAGGTGAAGACAGTAAAATATAGAGAAGCTTAGTTGTTTCCCAAGTTAACAGAGCTAGCAATTGAGGGATCCAGATTCAAGTATAGGTAAGATAATTCCAGAACTTACTGCTCAGCCACTAAGCTGTATAAGTCACTCATCAGATACGTTTTAACCTATGGTTTATAGTTCCATTAACTTTAAAAAATAAAAATAAATGTATTTAGAGATCAGTTTTTACATACTATTTATTTTAGTTATTTTGTATGCTTTAGAGTGACAGCTTTCTAAAAAAATTAATATTAATTCAGTCGATCATCAGTGGTTTATTTTCTACAACTTACACATAAACACATTTTAAATGTCTGAAGATTGTTGGAGAAATTAACAAAAATAAAATAAAATTGACATGCAGTCTGTGCAATATTGTTTGGGAAAGACAAATGAATTTGACAAATCTGACAAATTGGACATGTAACAAACTGAAACTTGAAGATTTTGGGGGAGTAATGGTACACACAAAGAGTATGTGTGAACCGTTTATTCTGTATTAAATGCAAAAAGAGTTATAAAACTGTGGAATTACTCTTTGTTTTCCTTCATCTTTGTTTTTATTTAGGTTCACTTAGTAATAGTTCAATTATTTCTCCTCTCTGGTTTGTTTTGTAATGTTTGCCTTAACTGTGGTTGGAGATAGAAACTAAAAAGACTAGGGATATCAGGATAATATTTAAATTTTGTATAGCTATTTAGGACTATCCTTTATTTCTAAGTTTTATTTAATCTTATACTTCAAAATTAGTAATCTTGAAAATTTTACAAAACACACACAAATGTGTAAGTAAATTTATTTTAAAAGTAATTGCTTATGTCTATGGCCATGTACTCTGAGTAAGCTCCATCCCGTCTGATCTTGGAAGCCAAGCAGGGTTGGGCCTGGTTGGTTCCTGGATGGGAAACCACCTAGGAAGACCAGGTACTGTAGGCATTAAAAAAAAAAAAAATAGGGGATTGTGAATTGACAAGGTCCTTGCAATCTGTGAGATCAACTAAGGGTTGCTTCGCCTAAATAAATAAATAAATAATAAAATAAAATAAAAGTAATTGCTCATAATATTTTATATGCATTTATATACAGTATTAAACAACTGCCTAGAAATTTGCAAATATCACTATTAAAATATCAAATTATACTTATTTCCCTAGAGAAGGACATTCATCTTACTTCCACAGAGTTGTGATAAGAAATGAATAGTATAATAAAAATATTTAGCCTATTGTCTTGACATAATAATCCCTAAAAAAAGAAAAATGTTAGTATAATCATTATCATTAGCCAAGCCATGCTTTGATAAGTATAAAGGATCCTATCATATTTCATTTACTGAGTATTTGGCTCTCATAAAACCTATTCAGTTACACTAATTGCAATAAAAATGAATTTTGTCTATATTTTTTGTTCTGTTATTTAGATAAAAATATAGATAAAAATAGAAGCCTAAGTTTCTATTTAAAGTATGGAAATAATTTATTCCTATTACAGAACTTGGCAAAGGGCTTTTTGTGCAATATTGTTTGTGACACTCGGCCTTACATTGCTATTACTTTATTAAGAAACACCAAAACATGTTTCAATGTTTTTTATGTTTCATATGAACTCATATAAACAGGTCAAATGATGTCCCTTAAAATCAATATCTGAAGATAGACCAGTATTAACAGGTTACTGTAAATGGGGTTGTCAATTCTGTTCTCAGAAGGAGTTTCTTGGAGATTTTGCAAACACCTCCAGGGAAGAAATCTTTAGGAGAGTCACCTGAGGAGTGTAAGCAGGCAGAAATATTTAAGACTAGTTTAGAAAAAAGTGTTAAGTAGAGGTTGGCTAATTTAGCTATTCTGAGTCAAAGGAGATAAAAATCTAAATAATGTTGTCTTTGGACTTTTCATTCCACATCAGAATTCATATTTCTGAAATCATTTAATTTATAAAAAAAAAAAAACTAGTTATACATAAACCTGAAACAGTGATTAGGGGTAAAATTTATTTTTTACATTAAAAGTAACGTAATAGAATGATGAATGCCACATGATTATCAATTTATGAAACTGTGATTTTTATCTGTCATCTGCTTTTTTAGATTATAAAATGAAATGAGGTTAGATTAGCATAACTCTATTTTGAAAAACTTTCAAATATGATACACTTAATATCTGTGCTGTAGCTATTCTTGTTTTTAAGAAGTGACTTTAATGAGACTAACAAAAATCTGTAATTAGTAACTAAATTTAGAAGAAATTCTTATTTGAATTGAACCGTTGATAATAAAATATTAGAAAATATATTTTATTTATTTAATTAAAATGATACACTCAATTCATTTTTGACATTAAACTGGAGTAAATTAAAAGAGACAAAATAAGTTATGGCTCTTTATTATACTATAATGACATTTACTAAGTTAATTATTTATTTTATAGATGGACCTTAAAGGTACTCAAAAACTCTTAATGTAATATTTCAAGACTTACCTTTATTTCTAAAGGGACTAGGCATTTTCCAGTGTATAATTGGAGAAAAAGTGATTTATATGAAAGGTTATTGAGATAATATTTTATATAAACATCTCAGAAGAATTATGAAACTGAGATTGAATAAATTGAATAACCCTCAGCATAAACACTATAAAATAGGAGAGGGGGCATTCAAAAACTTGATCCTGTTATAAAGAATTCTCTTTCTTACAAAAATTTTTGATTTTTAAACTAAAAACTTGAAATTTTGCTTAACTTACAAAAAGATTTTTGTATTAAAATGGAAATACACAAAAAGCTAGGAATTGTATTTGGGAAACCCATCCAATAAGAAATATGAACAACCATGAGAAATTACTAGAAAAATCAGCCATACAGCAGTTGATATTTCCATATGTAATGAATGAGATGTTTAAAGCATTATCTTTGACTGTGTAAATGAGATATTGCATTAAATTTGTATTAGTGACAATTTCATGAGACTCGGTACTAAACGGGGGAAGTCTTCTTATCTACTCTGAAACATGGACTACAGCTTTACCCATGAACAGATTGAGTAAATCTTTTGTCTTTCTTTGTGAGATTTAGGCTGTTTGAGATTTTTAGAATCATTTTAAGGGATATTTAGTTCATGAAATTTTTTTTTTAAATATATTTGCCAGCCCAAACAAAAAAAAAAAAACTTCACAAGAGACACTGTGAATGAATCCTAGTCATGTGGGTGGATACTCTCTATTCTCGTACCAAACATCTGTTTAGATGATTGACAAGAGAGGTTCTCTTTTTATGTTCTCCTCAGAAAGGAAAAATTGGACTTTCTAATTTTTCTTTCTTTATCTGAGATGGATACAATTTTAATCTATTTGAAAGGGAGGGTCAAAGTTGGAATTAAAAGTTCTCATATATTAAAAAGAAAAATTTGTTTTTTCTAATGCATAAATATTTGGGGCATTTTCAATTAAAAGAATACACTCTTACTAGTCCTGAGACTTTTTCCTTAGATCAAAAGAAATCTTTGTAGTGTTGCTATGTCTCTTCAGTAAATATAACATGTAATTGGAAATTTTTCTTCAAAGGATAGAAATTTGTTATGCAACATATGATTTTAAATAAAAATAAATTGATAATTTATAGTCTGTATTTTGTAAATATAGGCTGAAAATGACATTTTCACATAAGGGTTTGAAGAAAATAGTTTTAAAATAAACAAAATCTTTGAATGGCACATTATATATTTAAGATGTTGGTTTTTGTAATTTATGATTGTGAAATCTTTTTTTCTCTTAATTTTCTAGAGTTTTTTAAAGCAAACTGTTTTCCTTCTATTATAATTTAGAATGCTGCTACCTAAAGTATGAGCAAAAGAATTAAATAATTCACTTGATATTGCTTCATTTCTATATTTGCTTCCATTCACTACTGAATAACTTATTTCTAAATACCAATTGAACAGATATAATTACATATATGGCACCATTTCAAGAAAGTAGAGTTAATTCTGGTATGTTCCCAAATTTAAATAGAAAATGTACCATATTGTTGTAAAGTTTGAGGGAAATTGAAATATGTTATTCAAGAATGAATTTCCATAGCAAACTTTGTAATTTTCTTTAAACAGGTCATACATTTATTTACTTGTTATGTAATTTTCGTAGACCAAATATCATTAATAATTGCATTTTAAAAATAATTACTATTATTATCTACAAGTTTCTATTACTAACTAAATCTTGTTTATAATATACTATTCTCTGCTTTCAATCACTATATTTATTTATTATTTTCATAAAAGCATGGCATGAGTAAGAAATAAAAAGACATATTTAAATATATTCTCTTGCTTTCTCCTTTTTCAGGCAGACTAATTTTATATATATTTGTGTGTAAGTATAACTTTAAAACTGTACACTAAAATATCATTTCATGATAGATTTAAAACTATGTAATTTTCTCAGTTTTGCTCATAGCCTTCAATTTTATTTTATTATGTATGAAAATATTGATGATTATTCTCTCTAAATAAAAGTACATATATACGTAAGTAAAATTTTAAAAAATTGTGTCTTTAATTCTTGGATCATTCAGTCATTTAAATAATAAGGCAATTATGTAATCAGTAAATATGTGAAGAATACTAATTATGTTTTATTTTTTATTAGGATAAAAAAAGTAAATTTCTTGTTAACTTATAGTTCTGACAAACCACTGTTTCAGCTGAATATTTTAGGAAGCTACAGTTTGGCTTGTTAGGAGTCTCAAAGGAAAAATAAGATCAATACTTGTCACAGCAGGAGATATTTTACTGTGGGTAGAATGCTATAATATAGTGCTGAGGGTAAAAAAATACACCAATACTTCAGCTTGGCCTTATGTAATGAGCAGGCTTCTGTTAAGAAAACTAAATCACTGTTTTCTGAGAATTTAATGCCCAGATCAAAAGACTTAAGTGTCACTTTGTAGTTCCATTTCTATGTTTAGTCTATTTTGTAAACTAGGTATATATGCCAAACCTTTTGATGAGTATGTGACATAATTCTTATACATTATGTATATTGGTCAGGCAATTTTTAGTGGTAGGAAATATGAAAAAACCATAAACATTTTAAGCTTCAAGATGTGACTACTCTGAGGGCTAGCATAACTGAGGGTTCTTCTGTTTTCTTTTTCCTTCTACCTTTGCTTCCTTGTTTTAAAGATTATTTCCCCCATAGTCCCCATCTTTCTTTAATGCATGAATAATACTGAATTCCAGTAAATATATGTAGATTTCTGTGGATCATTCTTTTTTAAATAACATGTTCTTTCTCATCATCATACATTTTAATTTGGTTTAAAGATAGCAACAATTATTAAGGTTCAGGTCACACTCGTAGGCAATACACCAGTCAATCAGATGTGGTAAATTAAAGTGCAGGGAATCTGAAGGTGAATGGCAGCAGAGGGAGGTGATGAGTATCAAATAGGCCCTATGAACAGCTGTGGAAGCTAAGAGTGGCAGCCCTTCCACTAACTCTCCTAAGTTTTCTCCAGGAAGACGGGCCTAGTAGAATCTTGAAGGAGCTAGTCCCAAATGAATAAAGTGGGTCCAAGCAGTGTAAGGAATAGACTGCATTGGACAGAGTTGCACCGTCCACTTCATCCTGTTGCCCAGGTGTCCTAAGTGCTATCAGTAGGCTGCTGTCAACTCCTTTATGGTTTGCCACAACTGCAGAGAACTGTCATGTCCGAGGGCATATCCTTCCTGGGGTGATCCAGAGCCAAAGACTGATTGTAGTAGAAGGGAAAATCACCTGCTTTGCTGGCCCTGCACAGAAAATTTCTCATGGACTTTGAGTGCCAGAGAGGTCTGGGCAGACTACGGCCAGGCTTTGTTGGGCTCGGAGCACAGTTTCACTTCTCTTGCTTTATTAACTCACTCCCTCCCTCCTCTTCCATGTGTATCACTAACAATACCCTAAATACAAAATGCTTGGCATATGCTCCTTCGCAGATATTTGCCTATCATTTAGACAAAATGCATTTTATGTGGTCTTGAATATAACAGGTTTCAGTTCATATCCAGCCCACAAATTTATTTAAATGAGTGACTCACATCCTCCTCTAGGTATCACTTTTGTTACTACAAAGCATGCTCTCCACAGACCCTGCTTGTTTACCCTGTTCCCAAATGCAACTCCTGAGTGGTCCGAAAGAAGGAGCAATGTCCGCTCCTCCAGGCTGTGAATATAAGTGGTTAATAAACTATTGATCTCATCTGCTCAGTGATGAAAAGAAAAAAGAAAAAAGTGTATATGTGTGTGTATATATGTGTGTGTGTGTGTGTGTGTGTGTATACCAATATATATACTTGTATATATATAATGTAAATATATAAATATATAAATATATACTTTTATATATAAAATATACACTTACATAAATATATTTATATACTTAAAGTATATAAGTACATATATTTATATATGTAAAAGATTAGATATTGATTGCTATATACATAAAAATTATTCCCATTTATCAGAAACAGAAATTGAGACAATGCAAAGCTTACTAAATTATATAATAATATATACCTTTAGGTCCTGAAGCTGGAATTTCAACCTCGGGATCTGGTTCCAGAGTCTTTGCTGTTAACCAGGGTATAGCTAATTAGCATACTTTCTGGGAGCTGCAAACATGTGCTCAGTAGTCATATAATAACAGACTCCACTTGTGAACACTTTAAAGGCAAAATTGAAAAATGAAATATTGCATGAACCTCCTTTTTCATGCTAAGAATAAAAGGATGGCAATAACTTTTTTGAGAGGAAATGGGAAAGTGAATACTAGGTGTTTTCTAGAAAAATTAAAATTAAAAGGGCCTAGTATTTTGCTTAAAAAAATGAGGGTAATGGAAGGAAGGAAGACGGAAGGAAGGAAGGAAAGAAAGAAGGATGAAGGGAAGAGGAAGGAAAGAAAGGAGAAAAGAACAAAAAGAAAAAGGAAACAACAAAAATGGATTGCCTGCTACAAGTCACAGGAATCGGTAACCATGCCTATATAGATATCTATATAGAATGAAATAGAAGTGATGAGTCCAAAATAGGGGTAAAATACCATATGTCTCCAGTTAGCATATATGCCAAGTGGAGCCTTGATATTTGTCATATGGTGCACAGACTGTTCTGCATCACTCACTGGAAACTGAAAAGGTGAAATCTGAAACTTAGATAAAGGTTTTCACAGTGGCAGAATTGCAGCAAATGTAAGGCAGAAAGGCTTGTACTGTGGGAGTTTTCACCCCTTTAACTATTCCAAGAATTTTAAATGAGAGGACCAAATAATGATGAAAATTAAGGTCTATCTCTAATAGGAAAGTGTGACAGTGGCAAAATCTGGGTTCAAAATTATCTCTTTAGTTTAAGTTTGAAACGTTATATTCCTATTCCCTGGAGGTTTTTGCCACCGAAGTCAGATGTCTTATATTTTGTAGTAAAAGTAAATTTTAAGGCAGGATAATCTAATCTAAATATATTTTTTTGATAGAACTACTGTTATTTTGAATGGTTGACCATGGGCTAATAGTGAGTTTCTCAAATTATCTATTTTGTGAAGCATTTATAGACCTATAGTTTTGAATACAAGGACGACTTAATAACATTAAAATTCTCACTGTGAATGAATGGTTGGAATCTGTGATTCTCAATTTCCTTTTAAACACTCCAGTGCAGCCCTTTTTAAAAAAAGACTGTTTGAAGAATGCATTATTTTTAAGTTATCATAAGTATAAATGTATATTGTTAAAATGACTTATTGCTAAAATGTAAAGAAATATACATTTATAGAGTTGAAAGAAGATCAGAGTAATTTCAACTCTCATGATTGGTAGATGAGGAAATTGGAAGCCATGGGCAGTACAAAACTACTCAGTGTCACAGTCTAGAATATTTCAGTTTAATTGTCATAGTATAACACAGTCAGATACATTTTATGATTATGTATAGAGGCGTAATTTTAAGACAACTTTGGAGATCATTTATTGGTCAGGATTTATTGATTATTTTTTTTGGAACTGAAAATAAACACAACAAAAACTATATATGTAAAAGCGAAATCATATGAGCTCTGTTTTTATGTCACAAAACTCCCCAGTGGGTGCATGGTATAATCAAACAGACATACTATGCCATTTTGGCTTCTTTGTATTGATTCGATTTAGAGTTCAATTAAATTAGTTCAAATATAAAGATATAAATAGATGTAGACAGATATAGATAGCATATATCTATGCTTCGATCTCTATGTTAGGCCTTGTTGACACAGAGATAAATAAGAGACAGTTACTCCCTTTAAAGTCTATTAAGAAAGGCTGAAATAACTTCTTTTTGGGCATAAGATTTCCATCCTACTAAAAAATCTTTCTCTTCTTCAAGCATTCCAAGATTATTCTCAACTTCATTTTACACTTATTATTTCCTGAGCCTAGAGCACTCTCTGTTCAGCTCTCTACATGTGTCTCCTTAAAACAATTCTGGCCTCAGCTTCAAGGTCATTCCTTGGAAACACTTATCCTACTCCCAATCAAAATCTCCCTCAATTTTAATCTTACCATCTAATTGATCACTGTTATCTGAAATTATCATTTTTATTTATTAGGTAATTGCATGTTCTCAACTGAAACTTAACTGAAACTTATGAGAATTCTAACCAGGGCAATGAACATGTTTGTGCTGTTCATGACCAATCCCTCTTAAATGCAGTCTGGTACGTAATAAGCCCTCAATAAAGATTAGGGTATAAAATTGAAGATATTTAGAAAATCTGGAAGAATAGGAAGGACTGAATGGATAAACATATGAATACACTTTAATTCAACATTTTATATTTTTGGAAAGTCTATGATGTGCTAGACATTATACTAAGTATCAAAAGGACAAATATATTAAATAAATGGATGACATCTCTAATGTCAGAATTCAGTGAGAAATACAAGTATGTGTATACTTGTTATAGAAATACACAGGAATGATAATACGGAAACAACCATTTATTGACATGAGAAGATCAAGTACAGGTCAGTTGAGTTGGACCTTAAAAAAAAAAAAACAGTGATAAATAAAAGTGCAAGGAATAAGAAGACATGTTGTACAGCAGGTTTTCAGATTAGGTCATTCGATTCAGCATCATTTTATTATATTGTTGATTAAAAGAATTCTGGCCATGGCCATGGTCTGTGGAGCTTGCATGCTCTCCCTGTCTGTGTGGGTTATTCTGGATCTTCCATTTCCTCCCATATCCTAAAAATGTGCATGTGTGGTGAACCGGCTTGTCTACTTGTCCCAGTCTGAGAGACTGTGGATGTGGGTGTGAGTGGTCCTGTGACAAAAGGGCATTCTGTCTAGGGTTGTTCCCACCTTGTGTTCTGAGTTGCCAGTAGAGGCTCTGGCCACAAACAACCCTGAATTAAAATAAGTGGATGGAAAATCATTATTTTACTTGTTTTTATTAATCTTTTTTAAGAGTATGTATAGCTCACATTTATTTCAATGTGTAATAATGGAAATGTTTTGAGTCTTTATTTAGAAGACTGGTGATGTTTTTGTGACTGGAAATACACCACAGAAACATAACTCTTGTTTATATCAATTACCCTGTGGGAATATTGGTTTTGTAATATGTCCTGTCACTTAAAGTCCCAACGTCCAAGAACCTATTGATGACATTGAGAACTTTTTGTATTAGTTTTCTATTACTGCCTTGACAAGTTACCATAGACTGCTAAAAACAACATAAATTTGTCATTTCACAGCAACTTTCATAGGTCAGAATTCTGGATGGCCTTGACTGGTCTTACAAAGCTAAAATCAAAGTGTCAGCATGGCTTGGCTCTTTACCTGAGGTACTGGAGAAGAATCCGTTCTCAAGTTCATTCAGGTTGTTGCCCAAGTTCAGCTTTTTGTGAGTGCAAAACCAAAGTACCTGTTTCTTCAATTAGGAAACCAGTTTTTCCTCTCAGAAGCTGACCTCATTCCTTCTTATGCCATCCATGGGCTGCCCTTCATCAATGTCAAGTTAAGTGTTTCTTTAACTTGGAATCTCTTTTACTTCCTAGTTTATCACCAGCCAAAAAAATGCCCCTATTTTCAATTGCTCAAGTAATTATCACATGGGTTTGACCATTTCATTCCTCAAAGAAATTTTACACAACTTCTAAAAGTAAATAAGAAAACTAAAATATGAAGTTTTTAAAGACAAACTTGAAATTTGATATGCCAAATATTATAATATAGCAAGCTGTATGTTTATATTATTAGAATAGAGGACACCTATCTCTCAAGGTTCATTCCAGAAAAAAAACTTTTAATTAAATGTCTTTCTTATCAAATATTTATATAAAAAGACAATTAAAGATATTTTACTCAAGGGGATTCCAGACTTATTTTTGTTCACCTTACCTTGAATTATGAATGAATGGGATAACTTTACTTTTCAAATTTTTGGAAAAGTCAAAGAAGGAGCTGAGCATCAGATGATGATATCAGAATATTCTTAATATTAAGTTAAGAATAAAATAAAGTCTATTGAAAACCATTTGGCAATATAAGTCTTCTGGAGATATAAATATTTTTTAGGGATTTATTTTTAAAAAATTATTTATCAAACCCAGAAATCAAAAGGGTGTGTCACTACTCTTTGTCTTGCTGAGTATATGCTGAGTAGTGGTTATTAATTGTTTAAATTTTGAGTAGGGAAGATGACTATATTTTTTGTCAGAACAATAAAAAAATGAAAATTACATTTAGTGAGAAGGCACAGGGAGAAACTTGATATCTCAAAAGATTTTATATTTTAAAAAAAGAAATTGATTTTGCACCAGAAGTAGCCTTGATATTTAAATCCAAATGGAAATTAGGACTATCTTTATTTTACTTCTAATTGCTGTGGAGGATAAACAAATTTTCCTCTACCTTCAAGATTCTTTTAAGTGGTCTAATAATTAGATAAACATAAGACAGATTAGCATGAGAAAATAACGAAATTTTATGCATACATATGTATGGGGCCCCCATATACCTGAAAGAATCAGAGAACCCACATCACAAGAAGTTCAGAAGTAGAAAGAGAATATGGTTGTATAAGACATTATGAGCTAAGGAGGAGATAATGCACCTTGGGCTTCAGAAAGTTACTGCAGGGAGAGCACATTTCAGGAATTACTAGTTTGCCCTGCCATATAGACAGATAAAAAAAATTACTTCTGCTGAGAACTCTTATCATGGGGCAGGTTCCTAATTTAAATTTTCCAGATAATTAAAGCGGGGTGGCAGGAGGGAGGGGAGAAGTTCCCCTTCAACCAGCAGGGTTTCAGTTGTCTTTAGCTAAAAATAATCCACATACCAGGGAGGCACATCTTGGGGGAGCTCATTCTGAAACCCTACATTGCCAATCAAGGAAGTTAATTTAGGCCTGACTTTTAAAACACACCATTAAGTCGAGATCTTCTCCAAAATTGTAAAAATAAAATGAAAAGTTTAAGAAAACTTAATTTTGTGCATAATGAAAAGGGCAACTTATAAGTGGCAGGTTGACAAGTCATGAGTCAATCAATATCAAGTGACTGAGGTAAATTTTAGTGACAAAATATAGACACGTTTTTGGACAACTTCACCACACTTTTTTCAATGACCAGTGGACGCTAACACAGCATAGAGAGATGTTAGTACATCTTGATTCAGAAGAGTGATTTAATACATCTTTCAGAAGAGTGAGCTATGAAAGTTAAAAAAAAAATGAATTTCATGGTAACCAACTAAGCTGTTTACCTGAGGAAAAATAGAAGTTACAGTAAAATTATAGGGAGAGCAATAATCTCTTCTATCCAACAATACTTACCTTTAATAACACCCTCTGGGAATGTCATCCGGGCTATCATTTATCATATCCAAAGATCATGACTGTAAATTATTATATTGTTTGACTCAGAGTTTGGGTTTCAGCACATTTTAGATCAAGCTGTGATTAACTCATAAAAAAAGAAGAGAATGAAATTTTAGGGTTTTTGAGTACATAATATCAAAACAATGTTGTCTATATTTCAAAAATAGTTTTTAGTTTAATTTTGCATACTAACTTCTGCTTTTTAATCTTGCCTTAAAATAAATATTGGATGTATTCCCATGGTATAAGAAACTGGCCATAAATATTTTCATGGATCAGAAGTCGACAAAGAAAGTTTGATATCAAATTTTTTTGAGCCATTTTTCATATGAAACCTAAAAAAAGCTGGACTGAACTTTGTACAGACATATTTAGACTGAACATGTATAACAGACTTTGGTATTGTTTAGAATTCATTATTACAGCTTTGGAAAATTTCTGGTGTCAAACTATAGTAGAACCATTTTGTTGGGCATATTCAAATTCATTAGATGTGGGTCAGCTTTCTTTTGAAAGCATGATGATCGTACTGTCAGCTATGAGAGGCATGGTCACTTGTGGGAAACCTTTTGGACAAGAGTGACAGAGAGTCCGTTTCTTTCCTGTAGGACATAGCATCATTTTGGTCTAGTGTCCAAGGCACATATGTGTTCTTATTACACATACAAAAAATTGTAATTATGTGAAATGATGGATGTGGTAACTTTATTATAATCATTTTGCAATATGTATGTGTATCAAATATTCACATTGTACACCTTACACTTACACAACATTATATGTAAAATACATCTCAATAAAGCTGGAGGGAAAAAAGCATATGTTTATGTGGGTTACTTCTAATTATGGTAAGATGAGGGGTTGCCAAGCTGTCTCTGGTCTTCTAAATGTAAAGTTAGGTTCAAAGTGAGGTACCCTGAAAAGGAGTCCTAGAATTCTATGCACTTCTGTGGTCACTTAAAATTATGTATCATACTTTGTTCCCTATCATCACTGAGGCTTTCTCAAAAGTTCAAGCCTTGTGTTTGTTCTGTTGTCTAGGAAAGAAATGTCCCAGGCTTTACAAGTTACCAGACAAGGATGTGTCCTCTTTTCCCATTGTCACTTCAAGAGGGTTCACTTTAATGACAAAAGAGGCCACAGACTGGTGGCATGAATAAAATGTCTGGTATATTATAATAAAAATAAAAAATATGTTCCCATTAATTTCAAAAAAAAAATAGATGAGATGTCTAGGTCCAAATTTGTAGCAATAAAGCCAGTAAAGACTTACTCTTTTAAAATTTGAGCTAGGATCACATACTATACTCTGTTTATATATTGTTTACTGTTATTTTACAGAAATTTCGAAATGATATAGCAAGTTCCACTCCATTCTAGATTTAACATAGTCATTATTTTAGAATGATATTGTAAGCTGACCAAAAGCCCTTTAAATTATTTTCTATATTTTAAGTTTTCTCATTAATATTTTAATGGGCTCAATCTATAATAATCCATGTTTCTTAAACTGATATGCTTTTTATAAATCTTCTTTTTATAATTTATATTTATAAATTCAATCTTTCAATCATAAAGAAACATTTATTTCAACAAATTAAAGTCATGTGTCGTGAACTTAAAATATTTAGATTCTGATTTCTCCTGTCACACTGTTTCTTATTTTTGCAACTTGGCTAAATGTCATGTAAATATGAGACATACCACAGCTTAGATGATGGGTCCCCTTCTCCTAGAACATACCTGCAGGTCTATTTAGCATGTGGAAATAAACCATATTATTGATCCAGACTAATAAAAAGTTTATTCAATTATCTGTTAAGTCACAATATTGATGACTACAAGAATGGATATGAAACAGTTAAAGCACAATTTCTTCCCGTTTGGGGAGGAGCCCTGTCTGCACCATATGAGATCCATTTTCAGATCTAACCTCAATAAGGAAATGATTCTCTGTGTCAGAGATAATGTGATTTAGTCCTTCTCTTGGCCACATCATGACAGAGAAATATCACTGCATAACACATAGACACACAAGGAACACTCAAGTTGGAGAGATAAGCTTTTCTAAGGTTAAATGGAAAAACATCCAGTCAGCATTTGGCAAAGCATATGGAACAAAAGCCAGCTCACCTTAAAAATGAATTTCTACAGCAAGACTTAAAGCAAATCTTAAACAGTTTTCTTATTAGAGGCAGAGTAAAGATAGATGTATGATTTTCACAACCTCAAATGCAGATTGCGAACACATAATGTTGTTTTATATAATTGAACTTAATTTGTATCACAAGCCCTCATTTCTACATAATAGAAACTTTAATCACTTCTATGTAGACACCATCAAATTCAGTCATTTAAAAGTGTTAAACGCAGTGAATTTGAGGATTTTGTACTTCCACCAAGTCTTCTATTCTTTCTCAAATTTATCATTGTTCTAGGACATTTAATTCGACTTGGGTTTGTGATGTGCCAGCTGAAGTGGGTGTCTGTCCAGTGGGCACATTTGGTCCTATGCTGATTTCACTGATGTTTGCAATTCTGTGTGGCATCACCCATTCAATTCCCTTATATTGCCACCCGCTGTGTTTTGTCCCACTTTGCTGTCTTGGGTCCAGCCCTTCAGGCCCTGCTCTCTTCTGTTATATGTTCTCCTCTATAGAATTTGATGGCATTTGTGTCTGGTAATAGTAACCTGTGAATTCCACGAGCCCCATCTGTGAACTCAGATATATTACATCTTTAATAGAACCAGAACCTTATTCAAGCTCATCCAGTGCTACTGGCTCTTATTCTTTAGAGGTTAGAGACTGGCTGCCTCACAAGACAGTTGGGCAAAAAGCCCCCTGTACTCCAGAATTCACATTTTCCTTTTGGATTCTATCCTCTTGCCTCTCCCCCATGAAGGTATCTTATGGTAGATATAAGATTTCAGGGCATGTTGGCATTTTCTGAAGGTCATTCTAATCAAAAACTTATGCTTCCATTTTATATTATCTCTTCTTTTTTTTTTTGACAGCCTGAAGGTATTATCTAATATGAAATTTGGGAAGGAAGTAGCACATAAAAGCAAAACAACAACTTGTTCAACAGTAAACTGTCACAAAATGTTTTTCTGTATCCCCTAAAATGAGTCTTTTTTATTTAAAAACTCAGAATGTGGGTTTTTTCTATATATCTTCTTCCTTTTGTGTAGCAATAATTTCCTCGAAAAAAATAAAAGTGAGTCTAACAAATAAATTGGTAACAAATAAATTGGTGAGAATAATAGCAAAAGGCACAAAATAGTTTACACACAGAATATTTACAGTGTGACCTTCATATTAATAATAGCACCAGCTCAATAAAGTGACAATCAGAATATAAACTAGAAAAGTATCATTACAACAACAACAAAAAAGAGAGGGGTGAAAGGAAGGAAAGAAGGAAAGAAGAAAGAGAAGGACAGAAAAGAACAGAAAAATACTGTATACATGTTAAAATACACAGAACCTTAAAGCACAAAGAGTAAACCTTTCTCTATATAAATTTTTAAAAATCATTTAGGAAGTCGGGGGAACCCAGGATGAGATGGAGACTATGACAAAACAGTGTAACACTATTACAGTGTATGGAACAGAAACACAGAATAGGGGTGGGGTGGGCAGGAAGACTTTGACCTAAATGACTTTGGAAATGAGTAAATTCTGTAAGACCGAAAGTAAAGCGAACTGTGTATGAGCACAGTATTTGTTAATAGTTTTCTGTGGGGTACAGGTTAACAATTCTGATATTGTTACACATACATCCTGGAACTGAACATTAATTAAATGACTGGAGGATGGCAGCATCCAGTTTTTTCAGGGGGAGTTTACAAACAAGAAAAATCTTGGTGATAAAGGATGAGAGTTGGAGATTTTGGTATGAACTCATATGTAGTTTAATGTAGATACAGATGATTTCATGTAGAAATACTGTACATACTTGTTACATGACATTATACACACTTAAATTAATTAAACAAGGAGGCCATTAGACTAGACTGAGGTGGCTCTAATGCCCTGGTGGCCTATGCAAGCAAACCCAAATCTAAGCCTGTAAATGCCTCAAGGTTACAAAATTGAAACACTAAGGATGAACAATCACAAAGAGCCATCCAAGCTTTAAAGTACATTCAAAAATTAGTTTTCTTAGTTTGTTTCTGCACTTTCTCTGTAAAAACTTCTCTCCTGAGCTCCTGCCAGTAGAACACTCCCAACCACTTCTGGTTTGATGCCACCCAACTGGAATCCATTTTTGCTGAAACTCTTAAAAATTTTAATAGGCCTCAGATTATTTTTTAACAACTCATATATTTCCCTGTTCTGTCAGCTCAGAAGTGATGATGTTTCAATAGCGAGGAGCACATGGAACACTAGGGCATCATTCCTGACAGTGTTCTCCAACAGAGGTTACCAGGGTTTTGGGAGAAAGGACTGATTTTGCAACTGGGGCAGGAAATAAACAACATGAAACCAACTGAAATATCTCCCAATGGCACAAGAGGGAACAATTCTAGCAACAAAAGAAATCAACCAGAAAACCCTTTTATGCATAAGAATTCCATTGAAATCACACAAATACCTTCTCCTCAATGTGGTAAAGCATACTCCCCACTCCTTAAGTGTGAGCTGTGCATAGAGACTTTTATCCCCAAAACTACATCATAGAAAGGGGGTGGAAAGAAGTGATTGCTATGGAGAAAGCCAACAAACACTACCTCAGGTGACCAGGTGACCAAAGTTAGCATTCACAGTGAGGAAACATTGAGACTTGTTCCCCAGGTATGATGGGATGCAATGGCATTTTCTCTCTGCAATCATCCTTCCAAACATATAAATCCCAGTCTAATCATGAAAATACACACACAGAAGTACACACACGTGTGTGCGCCTGTGTACACACACACACACAAATTTAATAGAACATCCTACAAAATACCTTACAAAGGCTAAAGTCATCAAAAACATGAAAAGCCTGAAAAACTCTCACATCCAAGAGGAATCTAAGTAGACAAGATGAATAAATGTGCTGTGGTATCCTGGCACTGACAAGGGATATTAGGTTGAAAACTAAGAAGCTCTGAAAAAAAACATGGCTTTGTGTTAATAACATATCAAAATTGTACCAAATGCACCATACTAATATAAGATGTCAATAGGGGTTATTGGGAATATGGTAACTCTCAGTACTATCTTGACATTTTTTTTCTATAAAATTAAAATTGTTCTAAAGTAAAATTTTATAAAATAAAAAAGAAATGAAGAAAATGAGTGAGGGAGGCAGGAAGACAGATAGGAGAAAAGTAAAGGAAATCCTGATTGATTTTTAAACCAAATCATTATTTTGCTAAGGCTATAGATTTTCTGATAGACATCTTGTAGTTATTAATGATTTGTCACAACTGATCACATTATGGGTCTTAGGAAGATTTCTTGTCAGTTAATTCTGTTGATCATATTATTATTCATGGAATCTTTTGTCTGTTTTTGTGCTACTGTTTTCACTGTCTTTCCAGAATCACTAAAACTCTTTTTATATCTTCAAATATACTTATATATTTTAAGTAAACATTAGCTACATTTTATTAAAATAGTTTCAAAAGCTATCTTGTGATATCATTTTACTGTATAACTGTTCTTTATCAAAACTCATGGACAATTAGTCTCATGACTTTAAAAGACCAGATTGCTTTCCATTTTCATACTATGCCTCATCTCCTTGCTCATCACAGAAAATTCTTTTTTGCAATTTGATGAAATGATATCCTGAATTTTCATCAATGTTAGTCTAAGATGTTCTCATTGTTCACATATCATATGTTCAAAAGTAAAAATTATTACATTAAAATGAAACATGTTCACATTAATCACAATTATATACTCTTTGGTAAAACTTTATTATTTTAATTTTAAAAAGTCATAATGTTAATATAACTGACAATTCCTTGTTATGGGGAGGATCTAATTAGATTTCATGTCATTTAGTAAAATTGAAAATTTAATTCAAATGTAAATCATAGCAGGATGGGACTATGAGTCTTGAAAGAGTGTCTGCTGAGGTTTTGAACTTGGGGTTTTACATTATTTTTGTTTTGTTTTGCCTTGTTTTTGTTTCAACTAGAGACTTGTTTTGTTTTCTGTAGGCTAGCGTGGTACTTTATGGCAAAACATTGTGGAGAGAAAAGAATCCCATTGTGCTTTATAGTTTACTTCACCTAAGTAAGCACATCACAAATTTTGGAACATATGCTTCAGAAAAAAAAAAAAAAAAAAAAAAAAAAAAAAAAAAAAAAAAAAAAAAAAAAAAAAAAAAAAAAAAAAAAAAAAAAAAAAAAAAAAAAAAAAAAAAAAAAAAAAAAAAAAAAAAAAAAACAGCACCACAAAAATTCCCCCAAATTTTACCATATCAATATTTTAGCATTTATGCAAAACAAAACATGTATTTGACATATTATGTTCATTGAATCACAGGTTCCTATTGCCATAAATAAAAGTGAATTGCTGTTTAAAATCTAGAAAATCATATACATATATTAGAATTTTATACTGTGTATTCCAGTGGATTGGGTGAATTTCAAAGCAGACACTGCTTCTATCTGCCATGAACAACAAAAAACAGA
Source organism: Macroglossus sobrinus (assembly GCA_004027375.1). Lineage (NCBI taxonomy): Eukaryota > Metazoa > Chordata > Mammalia > Chiroptera > Pteropodidae > Macroglossus > Macroglossus sobrinus. The sequence goes on along the minus strand of PVKZ01000419.1, from coordinate 27,162 downwards.
TTTCTAACAAATAATTTAGCGCTAGGTGTCCTCTTATCTCACTTTGTACTTCCTGGACTATTGTCCACCTGCTTCACCTGTGATAAGAACAGCACCACCTCAGTCCACCCAAGATAACTCTCCCATCACATAGGAGAGTCAGTCTCACAAATATATGTCATTATGTTCAAAGACAGCTTATAAAACAGAAATACTAGGACACACACAGATAAAAACTACACTAAAATGAGTGGTCCTATATTACTTTGAATCTAATTTCTTATGACTGATAAGAAACAAGAGTGTTCATTTAAAAATGTTATGTAATTGTAGATTTCAGTTTAAGCCCATAGCAATAAATCATATAAAAAGGAAAATGAAACCATTGCATTTCTTCAGTGAAATTCACTAAACAATTTCTGCAGGTGAAGTAAGGCTATGCTCTAGATAAATAAAGCTTCTATTAGGGAATTAACAGATTTCAAACTGTTTTTATTACTTTAAAAAAATGGTTTTGAATGACATAGGTTACATTTTCCCCTTAAATTCTTCAGGATAACAATCAAGGGATGTATAGATATTTATCTTTTCTCTGACATAAAAAGCACATGTATCAAATGATTCACTGAATTTGTTTTTTTTTTTTCATCATTAGGCATACAGCTCTAATGAAACCCAGGCAGCCAGACTTATATTTCTTATGACACAATATATTATCAGTCTTCTGAATTATTTTTGAGAAATATTGATATTTATTTCCCCAAAATTTTAACTGTAAAAGCCTAGAAATGACTGGATAGTGTTGGGCAGGTGACATAGCCAAGTCCTCAAGTGAGCAGGGACAGAGATGTCATTGTTGGCTGAGCTCATGTCCAGTCTCAAAATATGAGCTACATGCCCAGAGAACACTACAAAAGTCAAACTGAGCAGCCACATCCAGAGTTAAGGTCTCCAAGGAAATATTGTGAAATAATGTTTCACCCTCACCTACCATTGACCACTGATGACTTCATTGTGTGGGTGTTATCATTCGTATCCTGACATGGTACCAGATGATGGAAGCCATAAAAATTCACCTTTTCAAAACATCTTTGGGAAGAAAAAACTTCGAGCCTTTTTCATTTCCCCAATAAATTAGATTTTCTTTTAATGTTAAGACATAGCAATGCTTTTAATAGCTCATGTTAACATTTCCTTCTCAAAATCATCTATTTAACTGAGAATTTTTGGCAAAAAGATCTTGAGTTACTCTGAACAGCATTTTTTTAAAACCTAGAAAATTGACAGATTGCACATGATTTCTCCACCATCTACAACCACTCAAAAACAAAACTAGTTACAACATGCTATTATTATTTACACAATATTATCTGAATGCCACAAGTAGCAGAGTTCATACAGGTCAAAGACTTCGAGGTCAGTTCTGATGTGTGAGCACAGGGTTCCTAATTGGGCACCAGAACAGTGGTTGGACTTTCAGTTAATTCTATTTCACAAATAGTAAATGAGATTCTTTAACATGGCATGGAGGAAACAAATGCTTCGAGGGAACATACACACTACAATATTATGCGTGAATTAATTTTCTATTGCTACAAGGAATAAGTGCAACATATAAATCAATGTTTCCTATTATATTATATATGTATGTGCATATTGATCATTTATGTCCTGCATGTCAGCGGCAAAATTGTATGATGCTTTTTTATTCACATGCTTGTGCCACCTAGAGATTATTCATGCATTTTCTACATAACTTCACCACTCAAAAATATGAAAATTTTACATGAATTAAAGCAATACAATTTAGCCTTGATTGAGTGAATGGCTCAACTGTTTATAAATGGATACATTTTATTGTTCTTACATTGCTTACTTGATCTTCACTTTGCTTTTTCTCTCTCTACGCTAAGAACCATTAGCATAGGTTGCAGCAGTGGCACAAATAAGATCACACCTGTGGCTTTTTTACAACTCTGACCACTGTGATTTGTCCATGAGACGTTCCCTAACATCATACTCCATCCATGCTGATGATTTCAGGTTTGAGTAGAATCTTCAAGCTGATGATTTCAGGGTTGACTAGGATCTAGGGAAATGAACATTTATATATTGTTGGAAGAAGGGATAATGATACGATTCTGTGAATGTTGTTATGTTTTGTTTTTTGAAGGCAGTTTGGCATATTTGTTAAAATGTTTAATCACACCATCTACTAACCTTATCAGTGTGAATGATTTTTGAATGAGATGAGTAAAGGGTATTTTCCAGTTTTACTGCATGCTCTCTACATAATTTTAAAAAATCAGATTACATGTGTTATTTCTTATGTCACCATTAAAAATGATACTAAATATACCCAACCTTGTCTTTTTTTCACCATATTGTCATTGGAGATATTAGGAAAACCAGCATTCTTTTTAATTAAATAAAGGAAATTTAATGTCTATGCATACATACATTTTGTCTGATTCATTTATATTGGCAATTTTTCAAAAAAATATCTCACCATCACTTAGCAATTTATATTTCTTATTATGGCCTTGAATTTGGTCTCTCTGTGCAAATGTCCAAGTGCACTTGAAAAGAATATGTTTTTGAGTGGAATGTTCTATAATATCTTTAAGGTAAAGGTGGTAGGTAATATTATTCAAGTTTTTTAGATTCTACTGATTTTATTTTCATTTCATCTATTAACTACAAAAAACAAGAGATTAACTCTCCAATGATAATTATGGCTTTTTTTTATATTTCTATCAATTTTTACTTCCAGAATTTTCACATTATTTTTGTAGGTGCATATATGTTTAGAAATTTATGTGTTTTTTGGAAAACTGACCCCTTAGTGATAATGTAATTTTACTCATTCTTTTTCTCTGGTAATAATCTTTATTTTAAAGTACACAGTGTTCAACATGAATGTAGCTATTCTAGCTTTCTTTGATTAGGAATTGCAATGTATTTCTTGACATCTTTTTACTTTTATTCTATCTTATATTCACAAATAGTTTTTGTAGACTATAATATTAGATTTTACTTTGTAGCTAATCAGACAATAAATGTCACTTAATTTGAGGTTTAAGCCATTTATATTTAGTGTGATAATTGATGTGGTTACATTAAATTTAAGCCTTGTGAACTTTTTTGTACTTGTTTCAGTTGTTTCTTACTTTCCTGACTTCTTTTAGGCTAAAGAGGCTTTATCTATTATTCCATTTTATCCATACTATTAATTCATTCTTTATATCTTCTTTTCAATGTTTTAAATGTTGCCCTAGTTATAACACAATTATAATATTTATAATATTTATAATTTTTAGTTTTATTGAGATTCATTGACATATAAATAAGGTTAAAGTGTATGACGTGATGATTTGATACTAGTATGTATTGTAAAATAATTATCACAAAAACAGTAGTTAAAACTTTCATTCCCACACACATATTTGGTATGTGTGCTGATAACATTTAAGATATATTTTATTGACAACTTTCAAGTATGTAATACAACATTGTTAATTATAGCCAGTGTAGTAGACTACCAGAAATTATTCACCTTATAGCTAAAAGTGTATAATATATACCCTTTGATCTATATCTCTCTCCATTTTCCCCATTCCTCAGCCCCTGGCAACCACCATTCTATTTTATGAGTTCAGCTTGTTTAGATTCTATATGTAAATGAGATCATATAGTTGTCTTTCTTAGCCTTATTTATATCACTAGCATAATGCCCTTAAGTTTCATCCATGTTGTTGCAAATAGCAAAATTCCCTTATTTCTTGATGATTGAATAGTATCCCATTGTACAGATACCACATTTTCTTTATCCATTTATCTGTTGATGGACTCTTAGATTGTTTCCATATCTTAGCTATTGTGAATAACGCTGCAATGAACACAAGGATACAGATATCTCTTTGAGATAAGATTTTATTTCTTTCATATATAAATTTTATATACCCAGAAGCAGAATTGCTAGATTATGCAATATACATTTTTAATCAGATTTTATCCTGAAATAATATTATACTGTTCCATGTGTAGTGTAAGGGCTTTCATTCCCACACACATATTTCATTCCCACACACAAGAAAGCTTTCCTTGCCTTTTAAAACTCCTATAGACCACTGTAAAGTAGTGTTTTTCAATTTCAAATTTGATAATGCCATCTTCCTTCTCTTCATAAATCTTTCATGATAAATTTAAAATTATTTGGCACAAAAATACTTCATGACTGGGCTAATGTGTCTGTAGCATATCTTTTGCCATTTTCTATACACACTCCTATTGACTGCTACCTGGATGTCAAATGCCAGGTGTTTTCCCATTTTCAGGAACATTCTTCTCTCTCACTGATTCCCCACTGGGAAAACTATATATCTGTGAATGCAACCAGGTCTTTGTAAAGACATTTCACATACAGCAATCTAAATTTACTTATTAACAACTAACTATATGAGTCTCTCTAAGTCTCCATAATGGCATGTTTTACATGGCATTGTAATTACAAATGTTTTTTATCAATTTCCTCCCTCACTGATCTGTGAAGCAAAGAATGTTTTTCATCTTAATACTCTTTGTATCTGGTCACATCTTTCTTATTTAAGTCTAATTAAGTCTTTTTGTATTTATTATTGTTGGGGGCGATTTGAACTTTGGTGTTGCCCTAATGGCATGGGATGGGGGTTAGATAATGGGGCATAAGTGTAATTAGCATTTTTCCTCCATTCTTTCTCATTGAGGCAGTGAAGAATCACAGGTCAGTGAAATTTAGAAAAGATTTATTAAAAGTATATTTTAGAAAGACAAAGCACGTTCAAGGAGGCACATGATTTTAGAAATGAGAGCTGTAACAGAGCACTGTTACAACAATCACAACAACCCCCAGAAATGGGAGTGTCTGCCTTATATTTGGGCCATGATGGGTGGTTCCAAAGGCATTGCTAGGTGACAAGTGAGGTCATTTTGATTGAGTGGCTGCTAACTAACTGCCTAGTGAACATAAGCATACTTAGAATTCTACTACCATTGGGGTATTCTTTGGGCAATCTCTAGGCTGGACCCTTATTCCTTTGTTCCCCCTGTCGCTCATGTCTGACTAGCTACCTAACATAATTTCTTCATATATTCAAAGTTTTTAATGTTTCCATCATGAGATATTTTATTTTATCTCTTTTGGCAATCACCATAGATATACTACATGATATAACACTTCTGGTACTTACTTTAGTTACCTGATTTTTTAATTTTAATTTTAATTTTTACTTTTATTGAATGTCATTTTCATTTCAGTCTTTAGAATCACCCCCTTGAATTAGACCACATGGTCAAAATTATGACTAGTTTCTCCTATCCCCAAAAAAGAAAGTAAAAGCTCTAACTTAAACTTTGTTAAATTAATACATAAGTCAATTAATAAATTGATATGCTTGTGTAAGAGAAAAATAATTTTTTCTACCTTTCTAGATTGTTGGCAGAGATATTTTAACAAAAGACAGATTAATAAGAGGAAAACACAGAAGTTTAATAATATGTATATCTCCTATACACATGGGAAATAACCACAAAAACTGAGTAACTTTCTATAATCCCAAACCATTACCTTAGATTTCATCCAGCCGAAGCAAAAGATGATGGGAGTAGAGAGTTAGACATGGGAGAACAAAAAGGAGGGCACATTTGTTATGCAAATTCAAATCTCTGGCTCTCCATTGATAACAGTTTTTAGAGATTTAGCCATTCTTCTCTTCCTGGTACATAGGACACACTCTTAGAAATGGAGATTTCCCTTATAAATGGAAATTTCTTACAAAGAGTAACTTTAACTCAGTTTTCAGAAATTCTCCTTTGTCTGTTATTTCTTAAAAATAATCAGTCTGAAATAATCCTATGCCAAAGAGGTATACTTTAGGGTGACAAATTCTGCTTCCTTCACACCATATTCAAATTATCATCTTTATTGGATGTCTTATGTACTTTCTCCATTTGTCTTTCTTTAAATGTTTTCTTTTGTATTATTTTCACTATATAAAAAAATTTAACTGCATTCTTTCCAAAAAAATATATATATTTTAGTTCTGTCTTGAAGATGAAAAATTAGATATATTTCAAGCATTTTAAAATTCTTTTGTAGAGATTTTATGTCATGATTTTAGGACATACAAAAAAACTTGCTCATGTCACTTAATAGGTGATTTAATATACAAAAATTTAAAGTCATTTCTTCTAAAATCCTATGTGGTTATCCTAGTAATTACAATTATAATTTTTGTCTCATTTTTTAATGCTCCTGGAAATAATTGCTTTAATAAGTATTATTTTTTAGTTTAATGTATTATTCAGTCTTTCTGCTCTTATGCATTTAACACGTACACAGTATTTAAGAGAATCATTATCTCTCACTGACATTTAAAATTTTTTTTGAAACTGTCACCATCGGGGCCTATCAGAGTTCGGTTTCAACCCAACGGTAGATGGGAGGAAGAGGAATAACGGCAGCAGAAACGTGTAGTTAGCATTTTTCCTAGGTTCTTCCTCAAATGACTACAGCAAAGAATCACAGGTCAATGAGATTTAATAGTTTTATTATTTAAAGTATATTTTAGAAAGACAAAGTAGGCCCTAAGGAGGCACATGGTTCCAGTGCTGTAACCAACACGAAGGGGCCAAAATGGCTACAAAAGGGCAAAAAGGTCACAAAAGGCCACAAAAAAGAGAGAGCCCAGAAGGGCAAAAAAAATAAAAGGGCCCAGAAGTGGGAATGTCTGCCTTATATTTGGGCCATCATGGGTTGTTCCAAAGGTATTTCTAGGTGGTTGACAAGTGAGATCATTTTGATTGACATCTCATTGACACTAGGCAATAACTTTGCCTAATACTCATGTGCTTACCCAGAATTCTACCACCATTGGGGAGTTCTTTGAATCGTCTCTAGGCTGAGCCCCTATTTCTTTGTTCCCCCATCACTTATGTCTGACTAGCTACTTAACAAAACCAGCACATTTGATTTCCTTCTTGTTTCCCTACTTCTTTCCTGTCAAAATATCAGTTTCTATTTTGGTTACATCTTGTTGAGAAGAAGAAAATTCTTCTTTACCCTTCTAAGTTTTTCTGGCTGATCTAATAATTAAATTGATGTGAGACAGATTAATAAGAGAAAATCAAATTTAATTTTGTACTTGTGGGAGCTCCATAAGAATATGAAACCAAAGGGCAGCCAGGTAACTGAAACTAATATAACATTCTGAGCTAAGAAGAAAGGTACAGATGTCTAAGACAGCAAAAAGGAGGAAGACAATTTACAGGGAGATGTGAAGAACAAATGTTTCATAAACAAATGTTTGTCACGCCATGCAGAGACAAAGAAACAAAAAAGGTAATGGGAACAAACAGGCCTTGCTAAGTTCTCCCCAGTCAACCACACATGGCTCATATTCTTTTTAGTTATCTCTGATGAATAACCACAATAGGCCCACTATCTAAATCTTTGTAGGTAGTCAAGGAGAGTTTTAAAAAAAAGAAATTTCCTAGTCTTCTGCATCTTAAAAATAATCATGCTAAAATAATCCTCATGCCAAACAGACACATTTTGGGGTAATGGATTTTACTCTCCTACTATCAATAGTCAAATTCACATGGACCATTTTCAGATGATGCTTTGTGGATTTGGACTAACTATTGCTACTTTTATAATTAATATAGCAATGTGATGCTGGGCCACTTTTTCATTCTTTTTGTAAAAATCCATTTTGAAGAGATTTATAGTTTCTTACTGAAAGCGAATTTATTTTCACAGATGCAAGAGTTCTGCTGCTGCTTTTGACAGTAAATATAGATGACTCTCATCCAACTTACTAACCAAATGCAAGCTTGCTTATATGTCATAAATGACATTACTGGTCAAAGATGAAAGGAGAATTGATGGTTGGGTACTAAGTGATGAGGTGCATAATCCACTTACCCAGGAAGATATTTAAATTTGAAACACATTAAAAGGATTTCACTTCAAAAGCCCTCAGTTTGGTATATATTAATTCAATTTTCAGAGCATTACTTCTAAAACTAACTGTTGTTTTTTTCAAAACAATAAGCTTTAACACTGTGTTATTATTTAAACATCCAAGAGAGGGTTATTGATGTTTCATTAAGCAATTCTGAAATGGGAAGTGAGGGAAGAAACTAAGTATAATTCCACACCAAGGTGTTATAAATAACCTTAGTTTTACAATATCTAAAATGTATAATCAACACAATAATCAATTACTGTATTATACTACAGTAAAGTGACATTTTAAGTACCTGTTAATGTTTGTAGAATATTTCTGCTCATGTTATATTTTCTTACATCTTCGTGAAAAACAACAATAACACAACATATTAATGGCAAAAAGCAATAAACACTTTTTTCCTATAGGTCTATGAGTTATCTGGGTGATTCTTCTGAACTGGTACAGGCTTACTTACCTTAACTGGACATGAGCTGCTAGCTGATGAGCTGCTGGTCTAGGCTGATCTTGCTGGAGCTAAGTCTTGGATGTGGTACATGTAGACTCTGAGACTCTGGCAGGCTAACCTAGGCTTGTCCTCATGGTGAAAACATAATAGAGGAAAGAAAGGTCTTATTATCACAGCATGAATATTTTGTCTAGGATAAAACATAATTAGTCATATTTTCATTTATTTTAATGTAAAGCAGATAAAATTTATTGATGATGTAAAGTGAGATGTGTAAGAAAAATAAAGTTGAATCATAAGTTTTGGCTTGCAGAAGTGGGCAAGTAATATTACCATTTACTGACTTGTGATAGCGTGAGAAGAGCAGGTTTGGTGATGTGGCAATGGCAAAAATAAGATTTCTACTTTCCTTGTGTTAAGTTGAAACTACATTGTAGGTATGTGGGTGGATATATCAATGAACTAGTTCATTCTATGAGTCAAACAGTCAGACAAGGTTAAGACTTGGAGGAATTTTGGGGGAATCATTCATGCATATTCATATTAAATAGAAAAAAGTTTTTAAAAATTGGTATTTTGGTCAATTACTTTAGATTTATAAAATGAAAAATTTGTAAAAATCAAACAGGTAAAATACAGGTGTCACTACAGCCTTATTAGATTTCTGGAGAACAAAAGCATTACTTCTCACGACATATGAAAAGGTAGGTAGCAAGTAACTAAAAAGCACTATGTTAAATTAACACTAACATCATTGTTCTGATTGAAATAAATTAGAATTGCTTTATGTTATATAAAATTAATGTGTAGAGCTTTTGTATCTTGAAACTTTGAAACATGTATGGAATCTTAGTGAAATGCAGTGACAGGTTTTAATGTCACCCTAAGTGCATATCTACACTAGAAGTAATAAGAGTCATCAAAAATAATATAATGCTCAAAAAATTATGCATAAATAACATGATCCTCAGACTAATAAAAACAAGATTCTGGATTACATCAACTTCTGTTATCAAAGAAACTGCCTTTTTTAGGGACCATATCGTGTATTGGGAAAAAGAATGAGAGAGTAGGTACAGGTGAATATACTTTTTAACTGAGAAAACGACCTTAAGTATGTTACTGAAACTGTCTGTACATCAATTTATGTATACATATCTAACATTGGGTAAAACAATCTGTTAAACCCACCAGTTTGTGTGTGTATATATGTGAATAAACAGCTTATATTTTATTCTTCTAAATATTAGTACAAAGATCCAGAAGAAAAAATTTAAAAAACGAAACAAAACATGAGTTTGTGTCCAGTTAGAACTAGAATACAGCAACATCTTGGAGACAACCGGATAGACAATAATTGTACAGGTATTGGAACAATTCAGTGACACAAGGAATTGCATGCATGTCATTGCTTGATTTGAACTGCCTTTTAAAATAAGACTCTATGGGATGGTTCTTTTGTTTTGTAAGAATGAGGGAGAATACTAACAACATTAAAAACTAAGGACAAAAACTTTTTTAAATATTCTGAAAATTTATCCTTAAGAATATAGAGACCTGGCTCATAGACATATGAAGGTGACTCTAAACCAATGAGAGCTATAATCAAGGAACCATTTTTAGGTAACTGCAGCTGGAATGACACAATAATCTTTTCTATCGTATTTATGCAAGTAAATATAATTATCATCAGTAGGAAGCAAAAAACAAGTTTGAGGGAGGAGGTGAACTGAGTTAAAGAAACACATGGTCATATTTTGCACTGATTTATTGCCATCATGCAGATGGTCTAGGATGAATCACAACAAAAACATTTGCAGGGTACTCTTGAAGTCTTAGAGTATTTTTGCTGTTCTTGCTTTGATCATTGTTCATCTCTTTCATAGAAAAGAAATAAATATGAATATTCAAATAATATGTTTATCGATAGAATTATAAATCTTTATAATATGGTTATATTTATTTGAATTGATCATGTCTGAAAGTTGATGTCAATAAGAATATTCTTAATAAATAAAATTTAAAATTTAAATTTTATCTATTGTAGAGTTTTTACAAAGGAAATAATAATAAACAAGCATACAATATTAAATATAAACTATAGTGAATATGTTTACACATACCTATATAAAGTTTTCCATCTAATTTTACATGAACCGAGAGAAATGCGTTAGCTCTTTTGTTTTTTATTTAATAATATAGATACTATTATTTCTATTATCTTTTGAGGAAAAATATCTAAAAATAATATGAAATTTCAAGATGAGAGATATTTCACTATCTAGCTTTTACTAAAACTTTTCTTCTAAAATTACTTAAAAAGATGGTTTTCACCAAAAATATATATTATATTAAGTTGAGGGTAAGGGTCTGCTTGTGTAAGTAAATTAGTATTCATGTATAAAGACATATTCCCTTCAAATAATATTGCGTTAGTGCATAGATTTGCATTACTGGGATTTCTTTACAAACTGATGACTCAAAATTTTGATGGCTTTCTCATGCCTCTACAGAAGAAAAAAAATCACTGGATGTGATTTATCTTAAAAGATTTTTCTGAATGTTTTCTGTTTAATACTGCTTTGTATGATTCTGTTATAGATTGAAGTCTATATTTTTCTGAGTTATTTAATTTTGATTGAATTTTTACCCCATATAAGCATGTATTTGTAACACTGAATCATACTGGAAAGCTCTTTGCAATACATGGCCTTTTATATTCTAATTAAATGAAATAACATTCTCACTAAATCACTTAAAGGAGGATTAATTACCAAAAAAAAGTTAAAAACCTTAAAGTATGTCAAATCACTGAGACACCAGTTTCTCTCCAAAAAAGACAAGGCAATAGAGGCTGTATTTGCCCAGAAATACCTAACTAACCACTACTTATCATCCAGCTACACATAAGGAACAGCACAAAGCAGGGACCCAGAAAGGCTAAGTAATATCTAAGCTTAAGTGAAGCATCCAGTCACACCTTTCTCACTTGGTGGTGATGGCGGAATGTTAAAGTTGTCAGTTGTACAAATAATATGGATGCCTGAGGGAAAAAAAGAATTAGTTTTCAGGTAATTGGTGATAATATTTTCTGATATTCTGAAGTGTGATTATGAGATCTGTTTCTTATCTAATATTCCTTCAATTTATAATATATTTTCATGTTAATGTTATTATATTTAGCCAAGCTATATTCATACACACACACACACACACACACACACACACACACACATTTCTACACACATACATATATCTGTTGCCTACCTGCATCTCTGCTTTTATTTTCCATAAACAATTCAAACATGTCATATTCAAATAGACCTTATTATCCATATTGCTTGTCTTTATATGCATTCCTTATGTTGGAAAAAGGCATCGATACCTACTCAGTTGTCTGAATCATCACACTTGGAGTCTTCTGAGCTTTATATATATTATGAGCTAAATTATCCCCCTCAAAATTTACATGTGGAAGCTCTTTCCCCAATATACCAGACTGTGACTATATTTGGACACAAGGTCTTTAAAAAAGTCATTATATTGAAATGAAACCCTTCAGGTGGGCCCTAATCCAATCTGACTGGTGTCTTTATATAGGAAGAGGAAATTTGGACACACAAAGAGATGCTAGGGTTGTGTATACACAGGGAAAAGTCCACATTGTGAAAAGACAGCCATCTGCAAACTGCAGAGAGAAGCCTCAGGGAAAAGCATATCTTCCAACACCTTGAACTTGGACTTCTAGCCTCCAGAATTATGAGAAAATAAATTCTTGTTGTTTAAGTCACCCAGTGACATATTTGTTGTAATATATTTGATAACCCAAGCAAACTGATTCTCTAGATTACTCATCCTAATGTTTAATCAGCAAGTTGAGCTAAGACAACTAACTTCCTCATCTTTTAAAACCATTCTTTCTTTAGGAAGGACCATAGGCACTATTATATCTTCATCTCACTGAACATCTGGATTTCAGATGTCATTTATTGGTTTTCAAGCCTCTAGTCTCTGACATTGCTCTTGGAATTATCTTTCTGTGGTACATGTTTGCTCATTTATTCATAATCCAACTATTTCAGTGATTCTTTGTCTACTGTGAATACTAAATGTCTTAGCAAAAAAGGAGGACTCCTCCCACTTATTATCAGCCATGCGGCACATCTAGACATAAACTTAAGTTTCAAATATGATCATCAGATTATACAAATCATTTGAGACATTGATTAAAAACAGAATTCCCATGCCCCTTCTCTGGAGACTCTGCTTCATTAAGTCGGGGTTGTGTCTTGGGAATCTGTATTATTAACAAATCTCGCAGGTGATACTCTTTTGCAGCCAAGCTTATAAGCCATCGAGTATAATATATTCTTGCAGTCCTTTCCCAAGACATGTACTTTACTAAGACTTATGTTACTTTACATTTTATAAACTTAATTGGTCCTTATCGAGGACTAAAATATTTCCTTATTTCAAACCAAAGAGAGGTTATTACAGTTCCTTAGGTATTACACAAACATTCTTGTTAAGGGAGTAGCAAAATTGCATTAAAATTGCCAAATGTTTTAGGTGATATGTAAATGTCCTCTTATAATTTGATCTGAAGAGATGTAGTCAGTAAAGATCAGTTGACAAGGGCACAGAATAGAGATGAAAGAAGGTAGAAAAGAATGCAGCATTCCTGGAAAGAATTTATTGCCATAGCAAAATATTCTCAAAGATTCAAATAAGTGTCAAAGACTGTTAAGTGTGAGAAATGCTTTCTCCAGATAAAATGGAAATATGGCCAGAGGAAATATATATGTGTGTGTCTGCCTTGCAGAAATTTGAAACCGAGATGTTCCTCTAATTCTATAAAATTAAATTAATTAAATTTTAAATAGTTTTATCCCACTGTTATTATTTGGTAAAACTTATTTTAAATCTTTTGGTAAATAATAAACTCTCATTTAGAAGAAGGCTTGTTACTTTAGCTTAGCTTTAAAAAAGTTCAATGAAAAGAATATAGTGTAATCAAGATTTCTCTCCTAAACATTATCCTTCTTTCACAGGAGAAAAAAACAAAAAACAAGCTTGCATCTTGCCTCATATTAAATCTTGAAAAGTTATTCTAACTGCTAAAATGTTAGAAAAGTGTAAGAAAAAATTATAATATTTTTTAAGAAATGTCCCAGGAATCTAAACTTGTTATTCAAGAAAATGAAACTGGAATATGCCCTCTCAACTATAGTAAACAATAAGAGGAATATGAAATAGATTTGCAGTGTGGCACTTACTGCAGTATATTCCAATAGCCTGCCATGAGAACACGTCTCAGTCTGGGACTCGGAATAAGGCATAAAGATGATGATACAGCTAACTGCTACCTCTGCGGTCCAAGAAGTAGACTGGAACCCAGTGTGCAGCTTGAACACCTAGAGACTGAAGGCCAGGAATTGGAGGCTGAATACTAGCCTAACATGGTTAATTTGAAGCCTTGAAGCCAACCTGCAAACCATAGAATGATTAAAATCACTCTTCTTAATTTAAGCTACTGAATTTAGGTCTATAAATTTTGCCAGAGCTCTTATTGTGGAAACAATTCACTAATATGCACTATGTCTGTCTCTGTCTCTGTTTCTGTCTCTCCTCTCTCTCTTTCTTCTCCTTCTATGTCTCCATCTCTGTTCCTGTCCTCCTATCCCCATATTCCTGTCCCCATCTCCTTCTCTGTCTCCCCCTTCCCCTTCCTCCTCCTTTTTTTCCCCCTCTCTTTCTGCTCCTTCTCCTCCTTTCCAGCTGTTTCTACATAATGTTTAGTTTAGTTTCTTTAGACTTTACTTAATATAATTTTTACCAAAAAGAAGGTAAGTGTATAGGCTGGAAAGATTATTTGCAAACCATGTTCAATTGAACTTTAGGAAAGTCCTTTGGAAAAAATAATCCAATGAATGTTAGAAAAATGTAAATTATAAATACACACAGGTATGTGTTTGTTTTATATGGGATTATATATAAAACATAAATATATTTGAAATAACATACATGACATTTAATGAAGTACATTTTTATATATTTTATTTTGACAAAATAAAAATTTAAATCCATGTTGAATTTATTTCAATTTAGAATGGCTATAAAAGTAATTGAGAGGTTTTGTGTCTGTTTGCTGTTGTTTGATTTTGTCCTGGCAGATACCAACATATGTCTAATAAGGATGCTATGATGTGAAGCTTTAACATTTTTTTTTTCTAATGAGAAAGTTAGTCCTGCCAGTAATAACTAAATTCTAATGTTTTGAGGGAAAGTCTTATAAAAATGCGAAGATTCCTTTTTAAAGTATCAACTGGTGAGAAGCAGATTTCCCTTTAAATGAGTCCAGGCACTAGAAAAGAAGGCACTAGAAAAGAATAAAACGCAACAGGGGTTGGAATACTCTGGTGCACGTCGTTCTTGTTATCACACCCTTTTCTTTGTTGTCAGCCATACACTTCCCACGGGCAAACTCCTACAGCTGTAAAACGTTCTTCCTCGCTCCTAGGGTGCAGAGATGAGAGAATCGGGGCTGGTGCTACTGTCATCTTTACCTTCTTGATTCATTATACACAATAACTAGGCCTGGTATTAAAGAGCTCACTGACATTCCACCATATGTGAGGTTTGCAGACAATTTGGTTATATAAAGCTGACTTCCTTAGCTAACAAAACAGACTCTTACATGCTACAGAAACACTTTACATATTTTATTATACCTAAGTTTCTCAGGAAAGTTTTGTTTGTTGGTGTGGTGGAGGTGGAAATTCCACCCAGATTTCGCTTGAGTTCTTATGGCTAGATTAATAATAAAATTGACACAGGACCAGATTACCTAGAGAAAAACAAGTCTAATATGTTCACACAGGAGATTATTATGAAGCTCCAAGGAATGATCAAATTAGGCAGTTTTTAATACATTTTAGACAAAGAAATAATAAATTGTGAAGAATTGAGAGGATAAAGAAACTTAGATTTGGGTAATTGTTAGGGAGTGATCTAAGCAATGTTTGGGCTTGGATAGTAAATGTGTAAAAAATAGTTTTACATGGACTCCAGTATTTGGGTCCATCTACCTGTTCATAGAAGAAATGAGTGAGCAAAAGTTTGCAGTATAAAAAGGAAAATTGTTTAATATTGAATTGGCCACTCCACAGAACAAGTAGCCAATGCTCAAAAGACTGGACTCCCCAGGCATGTAGATTACAGATTATACAGGCAAAATCACAATGTCACCCCTGGGGCTGATTGGAGTCTGTGAACTTCCAGGATAAACATAGTGTTATCATGACCTTCTGCACAGGGATCTGCAGCCAGATTAAGCCAGTTGAAAGTAGACCCTCCTGACCTTTGTCTCTGGGGATGCAGGAGGGATTCTCTAACTACCAGTAGGGTGTTCTTTGGGCAGTCTCTAGGCTGGGCCTCTATTCTTTTGTTCCCCCTGTCATTCTTGTCTGACTATCTAACAACAGGACAATGGGGATTAGGGGATTTAGGTCATGGTGGGTGCTGATTGGTCGGAGGCGAGGTAAGAGTAATAAATCATTTTTCAAGTTTGGAAAACAGCTCTGAGTTGTGCTCTGGCACCCCTCTGTCTGGTCTCAGAGAAAAGTAGCTAAGGTGTCATTCCACCTTAGGGCTCAGGAGCTGAAACATAACTTAGGTCAAGATATTACCTTTAGCCTGCCAGAGGTCTGGACCCAAGACCATCACTCAGGTTCAGATTACTGTCTTCTACTGCTTTGCAGGTTGGTGATTATCCAGGGGAGAGGCTGGGTCTCTGAGGGATGTAGAGAGAAGAAGAGATGGTTTCTAGAGTTAAGATTCAAAGCTAAATTTAATCAAAATCATAAGGACCCTCAGTTTCAATGACAAGGAACTTCATTAAATTCTCTAACTCTAATGAAAAGGATGTCTCACGTAGGTACATACATGGTAGTAGAGAGAACAGTCAAAATGTTCTTGCACTAGCAGTTTCTTAAGTAACTTTAGTTCAAAATAAACAATATACCATTATAGGATATTTGGAGGTGGCCTGTCTTGGGCCTCAAAATTTATTTATTTATTATTTCCTATCCCCCCAGCTTTATTGAAATATGATTGCCATATAAAAATTATATATAAATTTAAATTGTAAGAAATGATTTTTGTGGGGTGTAGAATGTGATGATTTGACATCTGATACATTATAAAATGATGACAAGAGTCAAGTTAACACAGTCATCTGCTCACATAGTTACTCTTTGTGTGTTTGTTGTGAGAACACTTAAGATCTACTCTCCCGGCAAGTTTCTGAAGGGGAACAGTATTTGCCCCTCCAAATCTGTCTTATTGGCATAAGGATTCTTTTAGGCTGATTATTTTTAAGAAGCAGCAGATATAGGAAAAGCTTTGAAAATCAAGTAAAAGTTACTATTTTGTAAGAGACATTTACGTTTGTTTGTAAGGGAAATCTCCATTTGTAAGATTTCTCTCTCTCTGCCAGAAAGAAGAAGGTAAATAGATCTCTAGAATTTCCCATCTGTGAAGGCACCAACTTAGATCTGCATAAAAACCATACTCTGTTTACTGTGCTTTTTCTGATAACCTCCCATAAGCCCAATACCCTCTTTTGTCTTTAGCTGGAGTTGGTATTTAAGGTTATGGCTTGGGCCATTTTAGGATATTACTCAGTTTTCCCACATATTTTTCATGTATATAGAAGATATTTATGATACTAAACATCTATTAATCTTTCTTTTATTGTAGGGAAGTCCCATCCAAGAACTTAGAAGGGTAGAGGAGAAATTATTTGTCCTCCTTAACAATAGTATTGTTAACTCTAATTGTCATGTTGTACATTAGATCTCCCAAACACATTCATCTTATGACTGAGTTCGTACCCTTTTAGCAACATCTCTCCATTTACCCACCCCTCAGTCTTTGGTAACTGCCTTTCTACTCTATAGTTTGTTAGTACATATGTATGAGCATAAAAGACATGGATTCAATTTTTTGTTTACACTCTAAAAAATTTTTATTTTGTTTTTTTCAACATTTTATAGATATGCCTTATACATTAAGAAATAAACAATGAGTTTAAAATCTACACATTTAGGTAAATAATGAATGTTCTTCAATTTCTGGAAATAATTTAACGGTAATTAATATAATATCTATATATAAGCATATGCACATTTATTTGAGTGTACAACTGAACCTCTCTAAACATGGCTTGACTGATATTCTTAAATTAACAAAGCCAAATTATTTCAAAGTATACTAAAGATTCTCAAAAAATAATATTTGATTTTATTTTATGTGAAATTTATTAACTTTTAGCCAATAAATTATAAAATAATAAAACATCACTTTTTTACCTGAGGGTGATTCATGAGCAGTGAGTCCATTTTTCAATCTGCAGAATTTCAACACTCCTGGACCTACAAAGATAATAAGGGTTCTTTTGTGTAAATAAGATTTCCAAGAGAAGGAAAAACTTTATATTTTACATCTTTGTGTTGATAGTTACCAAACAGATTTTTTTTCTCCTAGTTTTAAGTAGATATTTGTACTACAAACTAGGAGATAATAGGAGTGTCACCTAATTCTTTAGTTATCCACTCGTTTCATCTTTTAAAAAAATAGTGCTACCACATGACTTCTAGAGCCTTTCTGATCTTAAAATTACACTAAGATTATGACAATCAGAAATCTTTATACCTTCATCAGAGTTGTTAATTTGGAAGACTAATTCTAGGACATATTCATTTTTAAAAAACTGCATTGTTTACTCAGTAATAAGAACCAGAACATGTAACACAGTTCAAATCCCAAGCATTTGGGATTAAACATTTGCATACAATTTTAACAAATGGCCATTTCAATAACTATGCCAGGTTCAATAATAATTAGCTTTTTTTTCTGTTTATAAAATGTTTTGTTAAGTGTGTATAACATGAAGAGAAAGGCATGTGTCTTGGTGAATGAGATTCTATTTTAGGAGACAAGGTAAAAAATAATGTTTATTGACCAAATAGATCAATATATTAATATTTTTTATGTTTCTAAATATCACTTTGATTTGGGGAATTATTTATTTTTTATTAGCTGACTATATATTAGCTAGCATAATTTTGTTTTCTAGCAAGTTTGCCTTCATCATTCAAAATACTATGTATAAAATTCCTGAATTCATTTTCTCTTGCACTGTTTGATATATTATTTTGTTTCTTGGACTGTTTCTAACATCTAAAAAAATGAAAGCAACCAATCACATAAAGAAAACCTTCATCAAAGTGCCACATTTACAGACTCTAGTGAGTGAGGATACTTGAAAAGCAAACTAGGATTGCTCATGAATGCAAAACTGTCAGTACTTTCAGTTTTAATATCCTCTACTCTTAATTTATTTCCTTATTTAATGTTAACATTGGTGTTTGTGTAATTCTTTTCCATCGTATATACCAATATATAACCCCCTCCATGGTGGTACATGATTGTATTCATAACTTTTACATAATAATATTAAATGTATTATGAATTCAGCTGTTTACTGGTGTCCACAACATTCAACATGGTAGTGTTTCCCCTACTTACTGAAGATTAACATGGCGTTGTTTGCAGAAATACTAGAATGAATGAGCAACAGGGAAAGGTGGGTGGGGGAAACAGTAATTAAAAAAAAAAAAAGAAGAAGGGTTGTTAAAAAAAAAAGTCTGTAGTAGAGCATAAAAGATATTTATTTGAGGAAAGGAACAGATTGCAATCTGGGGCACTGATTGGAGTAGCAACTTAAGTTGTTTTCAAGAGAGAACAAAGAAAGGCAGGTTTTATAAAGGCTGGGCTTGATCTCGCTGTTCTTAAATCAATCTACTTTATGTAAAGAAAGATTTCTGGCTAAGTAATGATTGATCAAGGCCTACTATGCAACAGAAGGAGGCTGTTTGGCAAACTGGGTTGGTACTTTCTAAAGTATAAAATGCAGATGACTTCATCATGGTGACAAGGAGATAAAGTTCAGGCATAGCTCAAAGGTTCAAAATTTAATGAACACATGTAGTGTGGTATGTGTGTAAGAAAATTTCTTCATGGTATCCTGGCTTCCATTTGGTTCCCATGGTGTAAATGACTCTGCCTTCTCAATTTCCATTCATGAAGTGACAATCTCTATGTTCTTCAAACTATAGGAAGAGATTTAGAACTTTAAAACATGAAAAAACAAAGAGTACTTTTTTTGGTGATAGTATAAATAAAGAGTTTGTAGATAGGCAAGTGATTAAATTATGTGTAGAAACCATTTTTATTTTGGCCTTTTCTCTTCTGCCTATTGTATGTTTCCTCTTTTCTGGATACTCAATTTCTCACTATAATCACAATTTAATGATTTATGATCTGGATCATTAGTAATGCCAACTTATAAGATTTTATTTTTACAACCTTACAGACATAGTGTTAAATGAACTCTAAAACCACATTTAAACAATATTAACTGCTTTTAAATATCTGACATTTTAATAAGTAAATTAAGTAAATTTGATAGAAATTACTATAAACTGATATCTTAATGAGTTTTGAATGAGAATGTCTGCAAATTTGTTTATACTAGCTATTCACACATAAAATATAAATATATTCAATATGCCTTTGTTTTTTATTTTGTTTATTTACCAAATAAATTGTGAAAAAGTAAGTTTATCTAATTTTGCATAAATATTTTTCATAATGGAGTTGGCTGTGGATTATAACTTTTGAAGAGGAGTAGAATTTACCATCCCCAAATATGTCTCTTTTGCATGAAAATTATCTTGAGCTGGTTATTTTTAAGAACTAGCAGACACAGAAGAAGCTCTGAAAACCAATGTTTCTCTTTTGTTAGAGACATTTACATTTCTAAGAGAAATCTTCATTTATATGAATATCTCCTTTTTTGTACCTAGAAGAGATGAATGATGCTAAATCTGTAGAAACTCTTAACAGCATAAAGAGTGTTGACTTAAATCTGTGTAAGAACCTTACCTTTGTTAACTGTGCACGTTATGGTAACCTCCCATAACTGGCCTCCTCACCCTCAACATTTTCCATTGTCTTGACCCAGAGATGGTATTTACGGTGCTAACTTGGGCCATTTTCTGAGTTTTCCGGTTCTTCTGGGTACCGCCCCCCCCATATATACAGGATGTATACATGTTATTAAGCTTCTGTTTATTTTTCTCCTGCTAATTTTTTATTACAGAGAGGTCTCAGCCAAGAACCTAGAAGGTTAAGGGTAAAATTATTCTTTCCCCTATGCTTTCAATAGCTAATCTATTAGTGTTGTTATCAGAAGCATCAGGATATCAAATTTTGAGGGAAAAAAATAGTGCAATGAGAAAAGAATTATTGAAGAAAAACAACAACAACTAAACAGGATTAGAGTGAGAAGACCTGAGTCTATTGGCAGACCAGACACTTGCTAATGCTGTGGTTTTGTATCTTTGAACCTAAAGTTTCTTATCAGTACAATGTAAAAAGTTTTAAGAGCTTCTCTGACTAGACATATATATCAAATACATAATGTGTAATCTACTCAATTGATTAAGTCTTGTAAAGGTAATATGTCTCAGAAGTAAATATTTTTGAAATGACTTTAAAATATAATTATCTTCCTGGTTTTTATTTCATTTGTCTGTATTTCATTATAGAGTCTCTGAACATATTCATGTCTTATTAAATTTCAAAGAAGATCTTCATCTCCAATTCCATTTTACTAGAAAGGATGTAAAATTTCTATTCAATTAATTATGTCAACTTAATCTCAATAAGCCTTTGTTCAGCACAAGGAGCAAACTGTGTCTGAAGTCTTTTTCTTACAAATGAACGCATTTACCGTTTCCTTCATTTTCCCCCTGCTGTTTCTTTTCAATAAAGTTAAATGTCCCCATTCAATCACAGTTAAATAATTTCCTCCTAAAGTAGCTAGTATCAATCAATTATGATAAATTAAGACTGACAAGGGATAAACCAAGGATTGATGTGTGGGCATATGTGAAACAAAAGAAAGCTTACATGGAAGGAAGTAGTTATAAGAAGCAGAAAAAAAACTTTTATTATTAAAAAATATCTTTTATTATAAAAAATAATTATTGCAAACACACACATTCATATATACGTGTATATATACACAAATACATACAGTTAATTTTTATTCTTCAAAATATTTTCAGTTTGCTAGTTTGGTATAACTTAAAAATAAATAGTATGTAAGCTTTGCTTTTCATTTTCTATAAAATATATCTACTTACTACAACTATTTCCATCTGTCTTTTGTCACTTGTTACATAATTTCCAAATAACCTGAGTACTTACACTAGTTTCTTGTCTTCTTCTTATAGTTTCTTTTCAACAAGAAATTTATTATAAAAACATATTGTACTTTTATACAAAGGATTATTAATTCCACCACCACATATATTTCATAGTCAAATAAACACTAAAATCTTTCTTTTCTCCAATATCAGAAAAAAATTACCAAATGAGTAGGTCAAAAATAGTTGCACATGTAATGTTTTTCTAAATACATTTTAAAAATTCTTTGAATTCCTTAAACAAATGATGTAGTGTATTTTACACTATGAGTAGACTATGAAACATTAATGTTAATGTGGGGGGAGCAGATTCTAAAAATTTGTATTTGGTCTTTGTCTTAAATTTGATCCACCCATTTTATGAATTCATCAGATGTACTGTGTAGGTACTGATAACATGATGATGTCTACACACAGATATTCTGTATAACATGAACATGATACGAAATCTTATTGCCAGGTATATGGAACAAATGTTAGTGTCTGAAGTTAAAAAAATATATATCTGTAAGAACGAAAAGGTTAGCGATTATTTTATAATGTGCCAAGAAAGACTAAGAGGTTTTACTAAACACTATGCTAAATATGAGTTATCAATATGCTATGACTACACAAATATAATTTCTATTTCTTTTAATATTAGCCAAGATGTATTTTAATAATGGCAATAGTTTATGCTTAAATCTTTACATTTTTAAAATACTAGGTTTTATGTATATTTTCTGAAATAATCTTTTTCAAAACATGATTAGAAATCATTAACACCCTTTTAATGATGAATGAACTGTATCTAAGTAAGTTTATGTGTCTTGCCCTTGATGTCATTGATAATAATCTTTTTCTCCCTGTGCAATTTATATCACACACAATGACATAAAGTTGCATTAAATTCTTTATGTCATGATTTAGGAAGGTCAAAGAATTGGAAGGCATTCAAAGGAGAGTGATTGGGGTAATCAGGAAGGAGGGAGTACAGGTAAGCTTTACAGTGGATAAGAAAGGAACCTGGACAGAGCTTAATTTAGTTGCCTCTAAAAAAAGGCAACTTTGCTGCTAATACTTTCCTTCTTGAATTTCTTTATTATCCTGGCTTATCCTACTCTCCTACCTATGTCACGGTCTTTCTGAACATTTCTACTCTTTTGCCTTATGTCTTTCTGTTCTGTTACACATATGAATGAGGCCCTGTGGGAAGATTCTAATGAATCCTAAGCCTCGGATCCCTAAATTTTCCCCAAAGACTTGTCAGTAGAGTAGCCCTTCATCTTATCTGAGGACATTAAACACTCCTTTCCTGAAGAATCTGTAATTGTCTGTCCTAAGGTAGCTGCCTTGCAAAGAACTGGCTATACTCCTGAGGATCTACTCTCGCTACTTCTAATTATTCCTAGACCTATAATCAGGGTCACGTCTCAGTATGACCCATACGATGAAGTCTAAAATGTGAAGAGTCGCTATACACACAGGAAAGAATTACATGATTTGCCAATTTATACTGAGCATACATGAGAATAGAGTATAAAGGTGTTGAATCTTGATGGAAAGAATGTAATATTGTGTCAGACCAACTTTATTGATACAGATTTACTCAGTAGAATCTGGGTTCATTGAGTTACCTTGAATGGCTGAGAGCAAATCTAAAAATTTGAGTGACCTATTGTTTGAAACTTGGATTCAGAATGTAACTTAAATGAAGTTAAAATGTCAGAACTTCCTTGATATCATAGAGGAAAATCCATAGGCCCAGTATGACCCAGCAGATCAAATTGGTGCTTGAAATGTCTATGGAAAATAGGGATGTTTTATGGATATTTTGGCAGGCCCCTAGTGAAGAATCACAGTGAAATGTTTAGGGTTTTGGAGCAATTACTCTTTGAGACTCAAGTTTCGGTAGCAGAGACTGACTGCTTGAAAGTGAGCCAACAAGTTGCTGTATGGCTGCAGCTGCGCTCATAAAATGTGTTGTTTGACCCACCAAATCATAGATCTGGGTACCCTTTACAGCACTCTATCATCAAGTGAAAGTGGCATGTATGAGATTGGGCACCTTCGACTTCAGGAAGAATTCACTATGACCAGTTGAGTAGAGCAATTCAATGAGGAATGGAAAATATTTCAACAAATGGTGCTGAAACAAAAATGTATAAAAATATTAATTCAAACCTGTATTTCACACCATAACAAATGTTAATTCAAAATGGATCATAAAGATTAAAATATAAAACATTTAAAGAAAACTTCAGAGAGCTATTCTGACTTTGGATTAAGTAAAGAGTTTTTATATACAGTACCCAAAGCATGATGCATAAAGGAAAAAATGATAAATAGAACTTAATCAAAATTTAAAAAAATGTTTTTTTTTAAAGGGTACTAAGAACATAAAAAACAAGCCACAGATGGGAGAAACTATTTGTGAACTACTTGCTTTAGTCCATCCAGGCTGCTAAACATAATACCATAGACTATATTTTTGGAGGGCTTAACAACAGAAATTTACTTCTCACAGTTTTGAAGCCTAGGAAGTCCAAGGTCAGAACATAGGTTGCTTTGATATCTAATGAGGGTCTGCTTCCTGATTCATACATGGTTATATTTTCACTGACTATACAGTGAAAATATATTGGAAGGGGCAGGGGAGCTCTCAGGGTCTCTTTTATAAGGGCACTAATCTCTTTCATGAGGCCCCCATTCACATAATCTAACCACCTTTCAAAGACCCTACTTTCTAATACCACCACATTTAGCTTATGTATAGGGACATAAACATTTAATCTATAGCCCAGGTATTCTAGGTTCCTGGGATGATTATATGTGTAAAAAAAGTCAACAAGGTGTCAATATGCAGACAATATTGTCATCTTCTTCCACAATCTTGACAAAGTTTCCTGAAGAAACAGTTAAAACTATTTATTGGAATAGCCACAGTTTTTCAAATAGCTTTCATTTCCACATGTAAAGAAAAGTCACTTTTACATCTTATTTATAGAGTCCAGATGCCATTTAAAATCTTAATAAAAATTGTTCATACTTTTCTGGCCTTATTAAAAAGTCAAAATAATGATTGCTTTATAAAATGCTTAAACGTAATAAGTAAAACTTTGGCACAATATGAAAATATATTGACATGATATTACTAAACTGATTAATCAAGGTAAAGTCGATTGTTATCTCAGAATATAAAATGAATAATTATCACATATGCAAGCTTTTTTATAGTGCAGCCTTACATTATCACATGACATCCTCATATTTATGATCTACTCACTACATAGTGTGAGAAAGATGAAACAAATAATGGTTAAGCTGAAACCCAGCTACCTAAAAATATTTTAAGCTAATCTCCCTCCCCACACCACTTAGTAAACTAATCTCAAAGGTTTTAGGTATATCAATTGTAGCTGTTTGCTCTAATTGACTAAAAAGGCATTGCTATTTTTTGTGATCTTTTCACTTTTTTAAGGTGAAAAGTCTTAGTGGACGTTGAACTTATTTCAGACGCAGTGTCTGTTTTAGAGGTGAGACAATTTCACAATCACTCCTGATTGGCCTCTCTGTGACAGAACTCGTCGTGAAATCAATGCTGAATGACCAGAAAACTTACACCAAGCTGGCAGCAGCAATCTAGTGGGCCGAGATGGGGACAGCATGCAATCTTTCAGACCTGTTCTTGCCAGCTGTGTGGAAGCATGCTTCCTGTGGTTTGCTGTTATCCCTGAAACCTTTTAAAAGTGTGAATATAGGACTACAATGAGTTGAAACCTATTTGAACTGATGTTTTAGAAACTTGTCTATACTAAATTTAGGTCAGATTCCTTTCAGCTTTCAAAAGGGGCAAACTAACCAAAGATGTTTTATTCTATTCACACCACATTGTTAATTCTTAAGATAGTTTGAATTCTCAATCTTGGGCATATTTAAGCATTGTTCTTCATGTGATTTGAGAAGTACTTTTATCATCATAGAAGATAAAATATGTTGGAACTATTGACAGAATCGATTTCATGATCTACTTTCTTAAAATTCCAAAATACCTTTCCCATGACTCATACCCAAAAGAAATATATAACAGTAAAATAAAAGGAGGAAACAGAGCTTCTATATTGATAAATTGCTGTAACTTATAGCTTCACTGGCCTAATAGAATATTGATAGATGCCTTAATGTACATATAATATTCCTGAACTATACATATTATCAATTTTTCTTTACTTATTATAAGGGAAAGACTGACATTGAATTATAGAAAACAGGTAATTCCAATATACATATTTTGCGTGTATCATCCAAATATGTCTACAAATAAGTATATACAGCTATCACTTATAATGGACACCTTTGGTCATATTTCAGTGGCAAAATAACATTAAGAAATAAATTGAAACATAATTTACTTTAAGAAAACTTGTCTAAAAAAGAAAAGTCCTTTAACACACTTATTTGATCACGATAACTTTCATAATCAAATGATTTTTCTAGTGGTAGATTTAGCATTTGAATCACATAATTTATTTTTATGAGAAATGATGCTGTGGTGATGTTTTTAGATCTATATCTCCTGACGAAAGGAAATAAAAAAGAAAAAGAAAATAGTAAAATAATACTATAGTTAACCATAAAGCTAATCCATTACATGCTCCTTTGGGAAATTTATATTATACTATTTATTTTTACAGAGTCATAGTTAAAGGTGAGACTGAAACAAATTCTTTTTAAAAAATATTTCATGGTTGAGTTTTCATTTTAAAAATCACCAGTATCTTAGAGCTTCTTCTAAAAATGACTTGATAAAAATTAGCAGCATTTGAATTCTCTTTGTAATTTCTTTTCCCCCAAGAAACAGACTAAAGTGGTTAATTGTGTGTGTTTTCACCTAATTATAGTCAAAGAGACTGTTCAGGGATAAGATGGTATCAGCATCATACCTCCTGACACTAAGAATAAATGTCTGTTTCCTTTATGTTTCCAAAAATACAGGTCCATGTGCAGCTAACTCATTTATGGCAAGGGTCATGATTGATGATACTATTTCATGATAGGAATCATATCGGACGATGTGCTTTTTAAAGAACAATTTAGGAAAAAAGTGGTCATTTTGTGTAGTGAAAAGTTTTCAGCATTCTTGTTCACTATAATTTAATCAAAGCACATGGGAGACACTGACCTCAGTCTTTCTTTTTTTTAAGTCTACAGCACCTGGTCTTCCTAGGTGGTCTCCCATCCAAGTACTAACCAGGCTCAACCCTGCTTAGCTTCTGAGATCAGGCAGGATGGGGCTTGTTCAGGGTAGCATGGCCATAGACCTGATCTCACTCTTAAAAAAACAATTGTGTAAAGAGTTATTAATATAAGAAAACAATTTACATTAATTATATATAATCATTGGATAGCA